>NC_051167.1:164430878-164770878 GCF_013339725.1 Rhipicephalus microplus
GGTGGCAGTATACAATAACTCTATAAGGCATTCGAGGCGGGGGTGCCCTTTTGTGTGTTGTCTTAGCCGCACTTTTTTAAACGTTCTTACTGATTGTTATTTATATTATTTCGATAATTCCGTGGTTATTCTTGCTAACTTATCTATTTATTGATCTTGTTTGTTTATTTCAACCCGGTTTTGAAAATTTCTAGCCTTGTTATATGGTCTGTGTTGAAGTGATTTTAGACCTCCAATATTTAGCTGCGCTGTACGTACTTTTGTTACGCATTCCGTATGGGAGGTCCCTTGTGCAGTCTGTTGACTTGACTGATTGATTGATATGTGGAATTTAACTTCCCAAAACCACCATATAGTTACGAGAGACGGCCGTAGTGGAGGGCTCCGGAAATTTCGACCACCCGGGGTTCTTCAACGTGCACCCAAATCTGAGCACAACAGTCCGTTGAATTTGGGACCTTCTTCTGTATATGTATATTCCCCAAATTTAACTGCCATTTTTATGCACAATAAAAATCTTGATCATACAATTCTTGCACGGGTTTACAAAGAAGCCTTCGCTTAAGATTCTCCGACATTTTTTATCACTGCTCTCTAATATAATAAACACGTTCATTGTTAAGCTTTGAGGAGGCAGTATAGCCACAACCTTTATTGACTGTCACGTGACTGCGGTGTTGGGCTAGCTGTCGCGTTCTTCCTCTTTTGATGGAAGTTGTCTTTAGTGGGATTTACTCAACGTCAGTGGCACACGCCCCTTTATGATGCTGACAAGCGTTACCGTGGATGGTGGACACGAAATGTTCGACTAAGTTCAGCTTCGCTGTTGAAAGTAATCCACTCCAGCTCTACACGTCCAATAGAGCCAGTGGAGTAACACTGCTTACAGCCAACTGACAATCATGCCAAGGAGATATCGTGAACGCTGCAACAGACAATAGCTCTGTCGGTTGCAATTATTGCCGTGTTTAACCAAGAGAGCAAGCGCTTCAGGTTCCCCTCCTCTGGTTCGTTTAACAACGTTAGACTCGCTGCTTGGAGCCAAGCAGTCTTCTTTTTCGGCAGGTCGCGTGTTTTCGTCGATACACGCAAGGTGCGCGCGAATACACCGGTGTCCCCACGCGCACTCGCCGTACAAGGAAAGCTCGGTGCGAGGACTGAGTCAACGCGCCGCTCGTCTAGGCGACCTTGAACTTAGCGCCCGCTTTTCCCACCTACAAGAAAGAACTCGGTCCCGCCGTCGCGCTGAAGGCGGTGCCCGCGAGCGTTAGGTGGCCACGGCCAGTCTCTGCAATGCACAGGCGAGCGGCGCTGCCGCCATGAACTGTTCGATCACGTGGTTGGACGGCTGCGCCAGCTGAAGCGCAAAAAAAAAATGGGGGGGGGGGGGGGGTAACAACGGACTAAGGGAACAACGAGGACAAGCGCTAACTTACAACTAAGATTTTACTGCAAACCAACAAGAACATATACCTGTCAAACGACATCACAATCGAATCAATGAATGCGCAAAGATCAAGACAAGGAAACTAAACAGCAGTGAATTTATATGAAAAAACCACTTGGCGGTGACTTTAAGCAATGTAGTTCTTTTTTTTTGTTGTTGTTAGTGCTACGGATGGCTTGCTGACAGACCTTCGATTCGCTATCGCTGCCACCTCAAACATGAGCCTTTTTTGCACTTCAGCTGTTTAAGACCAGGGGTGGCTAAGTTAGGGTTGACCTCAGCATCCCTCCCCTGCCCGCTATCTTACTGAGGCCCCCATATATGTATAAAACCAGATTGCACGGAAAATACGAAGCATATCGGGGGAATCGCACGCCCGCTCTAGTACTAGGGCACTCACCTATGGTTCTGATGTAAGTGTTCCAATATAAATTATACCGACATCATATTGCCGTGATCACTTCTCAAGTTCTGACATTGCCCTGTTACACTGCAAGTGCTGCCTTGTGCAAACCACGCCGATTGACCAAGAACAACCGAGTTAATCTTAGACCGTCACGATGGGATTGCACACACAACGCAAGCATTTAAGTTTGTTCCATAACATGCGTGGCCGCTAGCGATAACGCTGCAATATTCGACGGCACATGTAAACATGACGACGCGCGTCAGCGCTCGTCAGTTGATCGACGGCTGACGCTCCGTCCACCGCTATCAGTGCCGGCGTCTACCGCTGTAATATGACTTCCATTCACCGGCCACAAGCTCGGCCGAGAAATTAGTTTCATCTTGGATCAACAGTCTCATTCTTTCGTCCACGTCACGATCCCGTGACAGTATGAACTGAAAACAGTAGAAACGAAAGCACGTGGTACTTTACCTATTCACTACTATAAGTGCCAGCGTCTACCGCCATGATTTGACTTCCATTTACCGGCCACAAACTCGGCCAAATAAACAGTTTCGTCTTGGATCAACAGTCTCATTCTTTCATCCACGTCATGATCCCGTGACAGTATGAACTGAAAACAGTAGAAACGAAAGCACGTAGTACTTTACCTATTCACCACTATCAGTGCCAGCGTCTACCGCTGTAATGTGACTTCCATTCACCGGCCACAAGCTCGGCCGAATAAACAGTTTCATCTTGGATCAACAGTCTGATTCTTTCGTTCACGTCACGAT
Source organism: Rhipicephalus microplus (assembly GCF_013339725.1). Taxonomy (NCBI): domain Eukaryota; kingdom Metazoa; phylum Arthropoda; class Arachnida; order Ixodida; family Ixodidae; genus Rhipicephalus; species Rhipicephalus microplus. The sequence goes on from NC_051167.1 coordinate 164,433,511, forward strand.
CCCGAGATAGTATTAACTGAAAACAGAAGAAACGAAAGCACGTAGTACATTGCCTTTTCACCGCTATCAGTGCCAGCGTCTACCGCTGTAATCTGACTTCCATTCACCAGCCACAAGCTCGGCCGAGAAATTAGTTTCATCTTGGATCAACAGTCTGATTCTTTCGTCCACGTCACGATCCCGTGACAGTATGAACTGAAAACAGAAGAAACGAAAGCACGTAGTACATTGCCTTTTCACCGCTATCAGTGCCAGCGTCTACCGCTGTAATCTGACTTCCATTCACCAGCCACAAGCTCGGCCGAGAAATTAGTTCATCTTGGATCAACAGTCTGATTCTTTCGTCCACGTCACGATCCCGTGACAGTATGAACTGAAAACAGTAGAAACGAAAGCACGTAGTACTTTACCTATTCACCACTATCAGTGCCAGCGTCTACCGCTGTAATTTGACTTCAATTTACCGGCTTCAAGCATGGCCAAATAAACAGTTTCAGCTTGGATCAACAGTCTGATTCTTTCGTCCACGTCACGATTCCTTGACAGTATGGACTGAAAGCAGTAGAAACCAAAGCACGTAGTACATTACCTATTCACCGCTATCAGTGCCAGCATCTACCGCTGTGATTTGACTTCTGTTCCCCGGCCACAAGCTCGGCCAAACAGTTTCATCTTGGATCAACAGTCTCATTCCTTCGTTCACGTCACGATCCTGTGACAGTAAGAACTGAAAGCAGCAGAAACTAAAGCACGTAGTGCATTATAGGTATACCTATTCCTGAATTGTTGAGCTTCAACCCATGAACATTAGCGTGCACTCAAATTATGAAGCGACATTTGAATTTAAGCTTTACAATTTTCCTTCCTAACCGAGAAACAATTCTGCGAAACACGAACGCAAGATTGAATGATAAAATGAGCTCACAGCAAGCAAAGGTATATGGGTCAACACTACACGCTGCTTGCACTGGCACAGCGACCCGCCAATGTGAATAGTGGGATGATGATGATGATCAAAACTTTATTACTCCGGAAAGAGGGGACCAGCCGAGAGGTCGGTTACGCACCTTAGAGGAGGTCAGTGGGGTTCCCTTGAGACACCGCGGCCTCCGATGCGCGGGAGATTACCCGGCGTTGCTGAGCCGAGTCAGTGATATGCAGAAGGGACTCCCCTGTACTTCTCTGTGAGAAGCGTCAGCGTACTGTGGGCACATCTATGCCATGTGTATGAGGGTGGCCGATTGTGAGCAGTACGATGCCTGCGAAAAACTAACTCTTTTGGTCACTTACACAGACATTCTACAGCGCTATAGCCTAGGCCGTCTCCGCTATCCTCCAGCTTATAAAGACATCCCTCGACGTGATGCCGCCCTGTGGCGCAAGCTTCAGACAGGTGTCTTTCCCAATCCCTGGCGTTATAGCAAAGTATGCCCTCCCCTCGTGACACCACACTGGGAATAGTGGGAACGAATCGAAAAAAAAAACGAAGCGACGACAGCTAAAGTGCAATAATAATAATTTATTGTACACATCCATAACAAATACAAAGAAACGGGCCTGTCTAAGTCCCCAGGTCTTGTGCGACTAGGCCCGGCAGAGCTGGTTACAGCGATGTGGATACAAGGTAATTGATTGATATGTGGGGTTTAACGTCCCAAACCACCATACGATTATGAGAGACACCGTAAGTGGAGCGCTCCAGAAATTTCGACCACCTGGGCTCCATCGAAAAATCCATGCCGCCAAGTGTGGGATTTGATCCCGAGTACAGCTAAAGTGTAGCTGCTTCGTTATACCGCGGCTTACACTTCGGAAAACGCGGTACACTCACTGTGTTAGCGCCCACGTTATGGTACCTACGTGGATGTATGTGAGCGTGGGTTGCGACAGCGACAGGTAACACCCGTGCGAAACGACGTACAGTGCATACGCGCGACTGGAGATTAGGTGTGAACTACTGAATAATTAAACAAATAAATGAAATAACATACAACTTGGTAGCCGATATCACCATAAAGAATAAAAAAAAAGTTAAGAGTGCCCACTCCGATTCAACGTTTTTAGAACAATTCAGTTTCACAGCTTCCCATAGGCGCCCACTATCCGGCGCGGCCGCATAGCGTGTCGCGGCCGCTAGGGGCGCTGTAGGCATGCTTTGCTCCGCACTCTGCGCGTCGTCTGCTACACCGGAGGAAACGCGGTGCGGCGCGGCCGTGTTACTTTTTTAACGTGCACCGAAATCTGAGCACACGGGCCTACAACATTTCCGCCTCCATCGGAATTGCAGCCGCCGCAGCCGGGATAAGAACCCGCGACCTGCGGGTCAGCAGCCGAGTACCTTAGCCACTAGACCGCCGTGGCGGTGAATGTGGATATAAGGTAACAAAACTATTGTTGTTTCCTTACCAACGAACAGACAAACGATTAACACCATTACTTTTTACAGGCAGTAAATAAAAGAGAGGAACAAAGGAGGGTCACAGAGCATACGTGGCATACAAATAGAAATAATAATAATAATAATAATAATAATAATAATAATAATAATAATAATAATAATAATAATAATAATAATAATAATAATAATAATAATAATAATTGTTGTTGTGGTTTAACGTCCCAAAACCACATGATTATGGGAGACGCCGTAGGGGAGGGCTCCCGAAATTTCAGACACCTGGGGTTATTTAACGTGCACTTAAATAATAATAATAATAATAATAATAATAATAATAATAATAATAATAATAATAATAATAATAATATAACAATAATAATTGTTGTGGTTTAACGTCCCAAAACCACATGATTATGGGAGACGCCCAGTGGAGGGCTCCCGAAATTTCAGACACCTGGCACTTAACGTGCACTTTTAACGTGCACTTAAATCTAGGCACACGGGCCTCAAGCGTTTCGCCTCCATCGAAAAATCCATGCCGCCAAGTGTGGGATTTGATCCCGAGTACAGCTAAAGTGTAGCTGCTTCGTTATACCGCGGCTTACACTTCGGAAAACGCGGTACACTCACTGTGTTAGCGCCCACGTTATGGTACCTACGTGGATGTATGTGAGCGTGGGTTGCGACAGCGACAGGTAACACCCGTGCGAAACGACGTACAGTGCATACGCGCGACTGGAGATTAGGTGTGAACTACTGAATAATTAAACAAATAAATGAAATAACATACAACTTGGTAGCCGATATCACCATAAAGAAATAAAAAAAAAGTTAAGAGTGCCCACTCCGATTCAACGTTTTTAGAACAATTCAGTTTCACAGCTTCCCATAGGCGCCCACTATCCGGCGCGGCCGCATAGCGTGTCGCGGCCGCTAGGGGCGCTGTAGGCATGCTTTGCTCCGCACTCTGCGCGTCGTCTGCTACACCGGAGGAAACGCGGTGCGGCGCGGCCGTGTTACCGCTCGCATTTCAAAGCGTTTCGCTTTGCTGGCGGAACAGTTCGTGCCAAAGCAGCAGTTTCTTCGTATACATGCATTTCATTGTTGCTGCGCCCATTTTCATCTGGTGGAATTACGTGTCTGGGCTCCATCTATAGCTACCGTCGCCAGTACATTCTTATGTGGGCATAGGCGGCCTCGCGCGAGCATAACTGTAAAAAAAAAAGACACCCTTCAAAGAAAACGTAGATGCAGTAAAACTTTTTAAAAGCATAGTGCTCGTTTCTGATGCCACATAGTCATGCGCCGTTTACCGAACAGACTCGTCAATCTGATTTCGGTGTTTTTTTTTTCTTTCCTATTCCCGTGAATATTATTTGAAGATAACATGGTGAGAATAATAATACTGAGAAAGTAAAAATGGCAAATTCAGAAGGAACATATATTTTCTTGCACATACAGAATAGTATTGCATCGTTCACTGAGCAAGAAAGGCAGCTCAAAGCAGCTTAGCTTTTTTTCTTGCATTTTGAACTTTTTCCGTGACAAGCAGTTCACGGTTCTTCTTTCGAGAGAAGAAGTGCATGCGCATCAAACAATAGCATTTGATTATCTTTGCGGTGAGGAATTCATGGTGCTCATTACAACCAATTGCAGGCAGTGCAGTCGCATGAAGCCTGTCAAATACCATCCAGAAAATATCCCCGAACACTGCCGACGTTTCAAGCGTATCGTGCACAACCTCTTCTATTTCCTTAATTAATGCGTACAGCCTAAATGAGGCCTCTCGAAGGCATCCTGGCTTGAATGACCTCAACTCTGTCAGGCGCCTCTGGTTGAGCTGTGTTTCCACGGAGTTGAACTGATCGGGAGAAGCTGTGAGCAACGCACAGTATTCTTCGCACGTTATTGTTTTCGTGATTTTCTTGTGCACATAACCGGCTAGATAGTACACCACCATCTCATGTGCTCCAGCTTTTTGGTACCCATGATCCCGTTCGTCACAGCAAACGTCCTCGGTACAAACCATCCCCAGAAGCGTCTTATCCAGCTTTGCTTCAACGGCGAGTTTTAGCTCAGCTGCCGCTTTCACCTTTTCAGCAAGACTTTCATGAATTGAAACGAGGACGCCCTCAGCCGGTTCAGAGCAGTTCCCCTTTACTTGCTTTTGTTCACCGCTGCCTTCATTGGCTTTCTTGCTCGCATTTGCCTTTGAAGGCGTAGGGCACCGAGCACATACAGGTCGGGTTGTGAGGACAGAACACAGCTTGTGATGGACATTTTCTAATTTTCCTGTCACACCAGTGTGAGCTACCTGAATGCCTGAACAGATTTTCAAGCTATCTGTCTCATTGAGCAGGTGCTCGACGCTAGCAGTGCTGTCTACAGTCTTATGCAGTTGCTTGTGCATCTTGTTGTAACCGTTCACAACACAGCTACCATCATTTTTCACAATAACGGCCTTGCTCACTTTGAGCTCCCCTGCCACAAGTCGCCTGTCGAAAAAACACCGCAAGTTTGTCCAGAACATTCATCGACGATGAGTTCAAGCTTCCAGTCCCTACTAGGTAACGGCACTGTCACCAGTTCGTTCAGACAAACACCGGAGGAGTTCGTTGCTGAGGTGCTAGGTGGTGGCGTGATGCCCACTGCTCCAAGCGAATCGCCTAAGGACAAAGAGGCCTCTCTAAACGAGCCACTCGAACAAGACGCACTTTCCGCCGATGCTTTCAAGCCAATTTCGTTCCGCTTTTTCAGTGATTTTCGCGTGCATGTCGTCGTTCTTGGCTTAGATATGTGCTCCGGCAAGCCAGGAAAGAGACGCGGCAACGCTCCTGGCACTAACTTCCAGTTACCACGGGGAATTAAAACCTCCTGGCCCTTTACAACATGCTTGAAATACTTTACAATGTCTTGCTCTTCGAAATGTCTTTCACGTACCTTGGACTTTTGCGTGAGGCGCCTGTTCTTGCGGTGCAGCATGTGTTCCCATTGTTTAAACTCCGTACCTTACGTGGTGGGTGTAAAAAAATAAAAAAATGATGATTTGCGGCGTCATTTCTGTAGCCACTCGTACATCCCGGCGCAAAACACGAAGGCATTTTCACAACAAAAAAGCCAACATTCGGAAACCGGAAGATTCAGGCGCACGTGTGGGGAATGAAATCGCTTCGAACGACGCGCGCCCGCCAAAGCACCCGCCTGTCCGCGCGCCCGATCAGGAGGAAGTGAAGAAAAGCGTGACTGCAGCGCCACTAGTTCGCGTGACCGCCACCACGGCCGCCTCGGGAGCGGAGCTGTGAAACTGAATTGTTCTAAAAACGTTGCTCCGATTGACCCAGCACACCAATCGAGCCTAGCGCACCTGGTGGTTGCTAAAAGCAACTAGCCTACGCTTCCCGTTTCGGTTTCACTGGCGCGAAATTTGGGTTACTGTGCGCGACCAGCGTTTGGCTATGGCGGAAGTTAATGATTTCAGACCATTTTTCTCCGCCTAAATGGCAAGGGTATTGTTTGTCGTTTCAATTTAGCGATTCATTATTTTGTATAGCTCAAAATTGTTCGTGCGAATTGAGTTCATGGCATAATTTTTAATTCGACTAAGTTACAATAGAAAGAGATGCGTAATGCAGATAATCATAATTCACTTAGGGTTTATTCAACGCGCTTGTTTATGCTTATTTTCTTTTGGAACATGCGATCAATTTATATATAAATGAAATAGACAGGAGACAGAGTATCCACATTGTTTTTATTCCAAGACGAGGTAGATGTTGAGCACACAAAAAGCACAAAATGAGAAAAGCATCGCACAGAAACGCTTTTCTATACTGCATACTTAGCACAATGTTCACGTCTTGCCACCACATACAGCCTCAAACTGTTTTTAGCGAACCTCGCCGTCATAACAAGCTTCTGAAAAAGGCTACAACTGCGCGAATAAGACACCACGTAAGAAACATATCAACAAGCCCCACACGAAGTGATACATGCGTGGGCGTGTTTATCTTTCTTACATGCTGTCTTGCTTCGCGCAGTTTTAACCCTTTTCTGAATCAATGACCCAACTAGCCCAACCACATGCCACTCAACAAGCCTCGCTTGAAAACATGCCTCACACGCTGTCTCACACACGAAAACGCCGAAGAAGCCGACGTTGACGAGACCTTTCCGGTGTTATGCCTGGGCTTATCACATGCTTGTAGGGTGGGGACTCGATGATGATGATGGTGATTCCCGCAAGAATGGCACTGCCCACCACGGGGGACCAGCCACGAAGTGGGTGACAGTAGAATTAGTGAAACAAAATAAAAATAATAAAAAAGAGAGAGGGAGAGAAAAGGAGGGCGAAAATTGTGCGAAAAAGACAATCTAAACAGGTACAAAAATATTTGGGATGATTTTGGTGTTTTTCAATGCAATGCTACATAAAGTAAAACATGTGAACTAATTAATGAAATGAATTTGAGTGAAAGATAAATGAAACATAATGTTTTGGATGTACTGAAAGTTTTAACATGGCATTCTCTTTAATTCTTTTAAGTAATTAAGTATAGCATCGGAAATGGCCCTGTCGCAGTGCCCCAGTGTCGAAGATCCCAGGGTGACCCGAATAAGCGTGAATCGTTAATGCTGTTTATGGCAGTGTGGCTTAACAAAAAAAAAGCTATGTAAGGTGTGTTGAATAAATTGTTTTTATGTATAAATAACATACCAAATATGGGCGTATAATTATTATTTTGTAAAAAAAAACATGCTGTTCAATTGAATTTTTGTTTTTGTTTTTCGCACTTGCGTTCTCTGGCGCTTGGTGAGAGCACTATATAGTTTGTTACGTAGTCATGTCGTACTTCATGAGGCCAGATTTCGCGGAGCGTCCTCTCTTAATTTTTAAAGACGATTATCTTTCTTGGAGACCTTCGACGCAAAACCTTTGGTCTGTTTGTCTGTATATTTGTTGGTTTGTCCGTCAAAACAACTCCGAAATGGCCAAAATTCAACCTCACCCACAGCGCCCACCAATATTGTTCAAGTTTCAGCGTTCATACTTGTGCGATTGTCCATTAAAAAGTGATTGCGCACATCTGCGGCACAACAACAACACGTCAATATTCTGAATGCGCCTATTTATACTAGAAAATGGATACATAAGTAATTCTAAGGGCCATAGTGTTTATAACGCTGTGCTCTCAATGCAACGCTATGCACGAAAGCGCAAGTGTTTCCAACGCTTTGCTAAGACGACACTGTAATAGCACTTACCCGTCGCCTCGCGCTCTTCACCTCATCGCCTCCGAGACAGGCGCGCACTCCGCACGCTTCGTTTTCCAAGATAACTGCCAGATAGCGCTCGTGTCTCACGTGTGACATGCCTCGATGCGCTCGTTCGCCTCCGCTGCACGAATCGAGGCACTCTAAGGCAGCAACTGATTTTCTCGCGCAGAACATCAAATAAACATTTCGATCACTATCTTTAGACGCAAGACTATCGTCTTTCGACGACATTTGCAGTGAAACATGCGGATACGGGGCAATTTTTTTTTTATTTCTCTATATCACTTCGAGGAGGGAGCATACTATAAAGTTTCAAAGGGCCCCAATACAACCTCCGAAAATACGCAAAACGAGCGCAGCATTCCCTTTTGACACTCTTCGTGCATTTCGAGGCCTGATTTGAGACCCCAACAGTCTGTTTACGCGATATCACGAGGAAATAAGCTCTCGATTGGTCCAAGTACGACACATGCCTGCAGTCGTGAGTTGTGTCCTACACACTGTTCTGCCATACATGCAGTCGTGCATGCCTATAGCATAGCATGACTCGTGCGTGTTTAACTGATTGCACTTAATTTGGTGCGTTTCTGACTACGTAAGCGGACGTAATAGCATGAAGCAGAAAAGCGCGAAATCTTGATAGGTTCTGTACTTAGTGCTAACGTTGCCCACAGTGGTGCTTTATGAAGTCTCTGCAGCGCTTGTCATCAACCTCCTATTACCAATTAGAACAATTGAGTGGGACTACTGTGAGCACACACTAACAGTATTTATGCTACGACCGTTAACCATCTACCCACCCTTTAGTGTTACTTCAAGCGACCCCCCCCTCCTCCCCTAAAATGAGTCGCTGAATCCACCCCAAAGGAAAGTTAGTGAAGGCGAGAAAGAAAGCACTCTGTCATCTTTAAATCTCAAGTTGTTTTAGGGGCACTTTAGAGAATGCTCAGTGTACATTTCACTGACTCAATTGATTATTGATATGAGGAGTTTAACCAAGGAGGTTTAAACCTACCTGGGTTTAACGTCCCAAAACCACGATATGATTATGAGAGACGCCGCAGAGGAGGGCTCCGGAAACTTCGACCACCTGGGGTTCATTAACATGCACTGCCCAAATCTGAGCACATGGTCCTAGAGCATTGTCGCCTCCATCGGAATTGCAGCCGCCGCAGCCGGGATCCGATCACGCGACTACGGGTCAGCAGCCGAGTACAATCAGCCACTGGACCATCGCGGCGATGGAGTTCGCTGACTTGTGTTCTTAAACAAAGGAGTAAGCAGACAATTTTTTTCGGAGGGTGAGACCCTTTGAATTGGTCATTTTTCACTTTGTATGCCATGGAGAAAAAATATCAGGGGGGGGGGGGGGTGGCGCCCCCTGGATACGCTGCTGTTTCTAAGCTTAATTGCTTGAAAAGAAAATACATACTTGAAATAGAAACAGAGCTCTCTGGTTGTCCACCATTTCCTGGACTTACATGTAGAAACGGCCGCCTTTCTTTTGGTGCCTTCAGGAAGGCGACGTACTCCGGCCGTTACCTGCATTACGAGTCAGTCCATCCAGCCTGTCATAAACGTTCTGTTGTCCTCTTACCTGATGCCTTCGCCGCGGTGGTCTAGGGACTAAGGTACTCGGCTGCTGACCCTCAGGTCGCGGGATCGAATACCGGCTGCGTCGGCTGCATTTCCTATGGAGGCGGAAATGGCATAGGCCCATGTGCTCAGATTTAGGTGCACGTTAAAGTACCCTAGGTGGTCAAAATTCCTGGAGCCCTCCTCTACGGCGTCTGTCATAATGATATCGTGGTTTTGGGACGTTAAACCCCACATATCAATGAATCCCTCATACAAAGAGTGCATAGGATTTGCTCCAGTGACGTTGGCCCAGCCTCTTATCTTTCCAAAGCGCGCTGCGAACTTTCTGACTACGGGCACACTGTCAGTTTCGTAGAGCAAATCACACGCGCAACGCCGCCTCGCGCGCGGTGTGCCACCCCAAGCTCGTGCATCGATCCATTCCTTATGTGTCAAGTGTCAGTGAATGGTTGCTACGGTTTTTACGAACCTTCGACGTACACGTCCGCGCATGTTCCTGTCCGTAAAGTTAAATACAAACTCGCGCACGTAAAGAGCCCGCGTTCAAAAAAGAAAAGTTCCTAGGCATGTTTTATGAAAATTCCATGTGCAGACTGCGAATATGATAATATCGGGGAGAGTAGTAACTTTGAAAGACCACATGAATGAGTTCAAGAAGAATAACGGAGTACCCGATGCACTTGCGGAACACGCGGATGCGTCTACTCACAACAACGACGGGGCCAAGGCAATGGCAATTGCGAAGTTAAGAAAGTGGTGTTCGCGTCGAAATCTGGAATCTCTTCTTATCCTGACTACAGAAAAAAAAAAAAAAAACGCTGAACAGAAATGATGGGTAATCTGTCGCAAGCGTACGCCAGGTGTCTTGGCAGTGCTCTAAAACAGACCGAAGCCTGCTTCGCTGAGCTATTTTACTGTAAACCATACCGTAGAGTGACCTGGTTACTATACGGTGGCCAAAACGTCTGTTTTAATTGCTCTAAACCGGTTCATTTTGGTAGGTGCTCTTTCATTTAGTTTGTACTTCAAGGTGCACATTTAAACCCACGCATGCGCACCATCGAAAAAACAAAACAGAAATAATTTGCAACTACATATAACTGCGCGGAGGAAGGAAAGGTGTGTAACTGGCTTGCGCATCAGGATGGGTGAATGAATGGTTAGATAGATGTGGCTGTGCCCTTTGGATTGGGCGGCGGCTAACGCCACTTAGTCATATTTACTGAACTAACCACAAGTTTTGTCTTTTTTTCCCTTTAAAACGTAAAGTTGAGGACTGGTACTTCCTCTTCGCAATGCATGGTTCCTAGCGGCGTTTCAAAGTAACACACGCGCACCTGAATACGAAGCTGTTCACATCCAATCCAATCTACTAAAGAAGTTCGCGCGGTTGTTTCGCATAGCGTCAAACTTGTTTGAAACTTAGCAACAAAAAATTGCAAGAAAACGTAAGTATTTTAAATTTTATTCACTTAAAATTTTTTTAAGGATGGAATTGTAACTTGTGAAACATTATTGGCTTCTGGTTTGGATCTGGTTAGATCCGGTTTCGAGACAGACGCACGTTAGTTCTCGCGTTTTCGCGTACCTTCGCTTGGTAAGGCTGCCTTCGTAGTTCTCGTGCCTAGGTGAGTTCGAATTAGAATAAATTTGAGCTTAATTTGCGTGACTCAATTCACTTACGAATGTGAGAGAGGATTAAAACAACATTTACGAACTAATTTCAACGCTTTCGCTTATCGTAATTCTCGAAAACGGGCACCTATATGAGCATGTGGTGGCGGAGACGCGTAGTGAAGTTTCGTTTCTTACGGTGCTCGTAAACTTTCCTGTAGCTTGACCTTTTCACGTCAAATGATAGAAGATGCACTGAATGGCACTTTGAATCAGTCGAGACATTCAATTACGCTATTACATTGTTTTGTTCTTGCATTTTCAGTGCGTCCGGCCTCGGCAAGTTACGTAACCGAACGTTAACACTTGTGGCGTTCCGTCTCCTTAGTAAGTATATGGATTTTCTATGCACTCCGCGTTCTTATTCGTGCGTGCTGTGTCACAATTTGTCGCTTGTTTCATACAGAATAATTTTGTTTACTTGTCAGTTAAAAAGCAAATTACAAACGCGTTAAAGGCGGACACAGCGACAGGCGTCTGAAGTACTACGCTGAAATGGCAAAAATAACCGTACCCACCGTGGTGTTCTAGTTCGAAAAAAATGTACTAAAACGCTCATTTATGCTTTAGTAACTAGTATTACACTTATAGTACAAGCTTATACGAAGACCCTAAGCGTGTGCATTAATCATTCGTAGGGTTGGCTTTGCTCATGCGCTATTTTTAGAAAGTTGTGGCCGTCCTGTTCTAAAGCTGCATTCTGCGCGTAGGAACCGCACCATAGTTACCTTACTCTACCATCACTATGGAACCTCGCAGTCGTATGTCGGTCAGAGCCCCAGTGCAATTGCTTTGAGGTATTTTCTGTCATCCGTGGTGTTCCATTAAATTGCTACAAAGCACTTGTTATGTCAAAGCATGTAATTACCTTATTAGTGGAGACATTGCTATGCTAATTAGCAGAATTCACAGCAATATCTGTGGCTAGTGTATATTTATTGTAGCATGCGTATAACTACAGGTGCTGACCTTTTTTAATTTTTACAGCAAAATTGTTTTCACTGCAAGTTTTTTTTTTTTCTTCTGCTGGCGATGTTTTAGGTTTGCCACAGTTCAGAGGGGTCTGATGACTTTTTGACATCCCGCCAAAAAAATTTTTTTTGTTTTGCTCGTGCTTTATAGAATATGGCACGTAACCACTTTGGTGGATTGGCCAGGATGTCGTAGTTTTAAATTTAGTAGATAATTTCAGTGATGTTGAATGATTAGGAAATAAATAAAAAGGGAAGATGGGGTAATATTTGATCATAGCAATTGCGAATGTGTTGTATTCTAATATTTTTTAATATATGTATATTTCTTATCTATATTTGTTGTAGTAAAAATTACCATGGAGTACGTTTGAAAATTCTGTTATGACCGTCTTCTTTTTCCTTTTCCCCACTTATTGCCTGGCTCACCGTGCGTTAACTCAGCCAAAACCCTAAACATGAGCCTGAGACCTGGCCAGCGCCTGCCAAGGGCAACAGCGATTTCGGGGCCCTACCTGACCGCTGAAATGCGGCGAGAGCACAGTGACACAGGCGGTGAGCTGGTTGACGAAGGTCACTTGAAAGGTAATAAGCAGTTTTATTACATTTTCATTATGCTTGCAGACTCTGATCCTGTGGCACAATGAATATAGTTAAAAGTTTGCACTGGGTGGGTCTTTTTTCTTGTCCATCTTTTTTTGTTGCGTGGTCCTTTATTAATTATAGTAATGTAAGTGCTGCTGCTAAAGAGATATGTTGTTCTGTGCAGTAATTTTTGTTAAGGATTGCTGCAAACATGCTCCAAAATGACACTGAGAGAATGAAAAGTGACGAACTTTTACTTTTTGACTGACTTCGTAAATTCTAAAGAAACTGAAAAGAATCTGTGTACTATCATCCTAGTGTTCTACTTGTGCGCAACATTATCGGTTCTGATCTCGTTCATGCAACAAGAACTGTCAAATTAAGCATATATAGCTCATTTGGCTGTTTTCTTTTTCTTCTGAGCTAGATATCAGTCTCGTGTATGGAAATGTAAAAATGAGCAGGATTAATTTTATCTCATACCGATTATATACTGCTGACTTGGCAACAGTTATACGAGATTAATTACTTCTAAAATGTGTCGCTCAGCGTTTTCAGTTTTTGATATATGCCTCAAATACAAGTATTTTAAATTATAGCTCACTTAACAGCACATTTTTGACAACTGGCCGTTGCTTGCTTCATGAAATTCAAATTGATTGTTGTCTGTTGAATATATTTTATTATAAATATTGATATTTATGAATCACTTCGACAAGGCTCGAACTCCAATTTATGTATGGCAAATTTAGTATCTGTTCAGAAAACACTGGTAGCTTCTCCAAACTAGCGTTTCTTTCTGCTCCAAAAAACACTTATGGCTGCTCGAAAATATGCTCCAAAATATAGAAAGTCACGTCCATCACTGAATTATGAATTACCATCTTGCACGAAATTCTGCTCCGACTTGTATAAGCCATGGGTCATAAATGGAGGGCAGTGTTATTGTAGAAAGGCTCAGGTAACCACTCGTAAAGCTTGCAGAAAGGTCGCCCTGTCAGGTCTCAGAGTGTCGGAAATTTATTGTTTGGTTGGAGTTTTCATTATCCGATGGAGGCGGAAATGTTGTAGGCCCGTGTACTCAGATTTGGGTGCACGTTAAAAAACCCCAGGTGGTCGAAATTTCCGGAGCCCTCCACTACGGTGTCTCTCATAATCATATGGTGGTTTTGGGACGTTAAACCCCACATATCATCAATGGAGTTTTCATTAACCCTTTCGCTGCTGTTGACAACTATAGGACGAAGTTTTGTTTCGGAATGACCGATTGAGACTGTAGCATTCCTCATCAACAAAAATTAGTCACAGATGGAACCAATAAAGTCTATACTCTTCACACTTTTGTTTCTTGACACGAGATGGCCTCTTTAGTCAATACTGTGCCAGTTGTAGATCGGCTTTCATTTTATTGTGTCTTTGTACGTATTTCTATTTGTTGAAGCCATTCCCAAGTTATATTTTTTTAGCTATTAGTGAAAGGGAGGAACTCTATTGAATTGATTGAATGGTACTGTTTCATTAAAAAATGGCTTTAAAAACTGAGTGAAAAAAAAATTTATAGGTAATTTGGGCATATTTTTTTTCCTTTCTTGCAGTAGTGAAACGGTTAAACTCAGTTGTTCCTGGACAGGCAGATCTCCTACTGAATGTTTTAACCTTGATTTTGAGTTTTTTATGAGATTATTGTGTAGCCCCAGAGTAAAAACTTTTGGGGCAATCTCTTGTTTACAGATGCATGTGGTTGGCACTGTCATAAGGTTTGCACCAAATCTTCTTATCCACTGCTTTTTAACCGATTTCTTTTTGCCTTGTACATCATCAGGCTGTAACCGCATTTCACAGGACATTATAGCCATTATTGGCTAATCTTTTTTTTTTTTTTCAGCAATCTTTAGGGAGGTGTTGTATAGCTGGTTAAAAATTTTAAATTTGTACACTTGCCAATGTTAAATTTGTGTCAATGGAATTCATTTTCTGACTGCACATACCTAACATTGTATAATATAGGAGTTTTCAATTGTGCAATTATTTCATTACTGCATTTCTTTAGAAATGTTTTTGCTTGTGTAAGTATTAGTGTAGCAGCAATAATATTCTTATTGTCAGCATACCATGTACTATTATTAGCTGTTTCTGATTCACATTGTTTTGAAGATTGTGCCTGGTTTTTATTAGCTTGACTTTTGCATGGCATTTGCTTCAGCCGTGTGTGCCACAAGTGGGTTGCCGAGAAAACTACCTCTGCCCATGCCTCGAAGGACGGCGGTTAGTCTTCTTCAAGCTGCTGACGATCAAATTGTAGCCATGGAAACGAAGTTACAATCGAAGGTGAGGAGCCGGCTTTACAGCTTTGTGTAGATGCTCTGTTCAGGTTACCGGAAATTGTCAGGGAATTCGGATCTTTTCGCAGAAGTCAAAGGAATTACTCTGGGATTGTTTAGAAGCTTTCGGAAAACTTGGGTGGGTCATGGGAATGGACTGAGCCACCGCTAGAATAGTCTTTACCTGTGATCACAGCTATAATGTCGCTACCTCTTAAGCAACTAAAGTAAACAGTGTAGCGAAAAACAAGAGCGCATAACTGTAGATGCCTCAAATCACAGTTCATTTCAATTCCTAGGAACAATGTTACCATACTTTTCTCTTTATAAGATGCATTTTTTCCTGATGTATTTTTGTGGTGCGTCTTAAACAATGGTGAATTTTACATAAGCGATTCGCCTCGCGATTCTGCAAGATCACTAGGTTTATATTTTATTCAGTGAGTATGATAAACTGAGTGCAAGAGCATTCCATTAAAAAGATCTCTAATCTTGCTTCAGCAATGAGGCAGGTGTGGTCATAGATGTCAGCTACTTTGCTGTCCAAGCACTGTGGTGACCACGGAGATTACAGCTGTGGAAAAAGCCACCATCATCGTGTAAACTACTGTATTGTTAAAATTGTTTGTCCTTAACTGAATCACTGCTTGACCGAAACACGTTGTGTAGTACCCATCGTTTCCCATGGTGGCTGAACGATCGCAGCTCCAGAGTCCCCTCTAGTTAATTTTAGGAAACTCTATGGCTGTGGGAGGATTGTAAAAACTACCAGGTGGCTTTCCTGGCAGAGAAAAGCTCATGCACAATGGCAGTGTGTTCAGTCCTTGCTTCAATCGTCCCATGCTGTGAAGCATTTTGCGTGTTTACTCATCACGATGCATGCGAATGAGAACATCGATCATGCCTCCATATTTTCTGGCCTAGGCTTAACAAGCAAAATGCCGTGTTGCATGTAACATATGTAGCAAGAACAGACTAGCTGCCATAGAGAATGAACTTTTGTACTGCAGGAAGTTTACTCTTAAAGGTTTTAGTAGTTGCCTATATTATATTAGTGCAGAATTTCAAGACTCTCAGTGCGGGCTCCACGAATTCAATCTATCTCAATCAATCTTTTTTTTTATGACACATGCTGACTTCATAATTTTTGTACAGGCAGGGCAGTCCCTTTGCACAGGTTGTAGCAGGTGTCTATTTTTACAGCGAAAGCTGTTATCAGATCAAAACTCGGGGTTACGCGCAGCGCCGTACTTGTCTGCCCCCAGTGTTCCTAACTGCTATCGCGAAATAAGACAAAAAAATAAGTACCAAGGACACAGTAGGGCTCGAACATGGGTCCTCTGCATGCCAGCTCAATATTCCACCACTGAGCCATGCCGGTGCTTGGGACTTGTTGGCACACTTGCCTTAGGCAGGCTTGATGTCGGGAAAGGAATTGTGTTAATATGAGTAATAAAGCGTCTTAGAACAGCAAAGGAACAATGAAGCATCACACATTGTGAATAGCGCAACGAGTGGGTTGTCCAATGCTCCAACCCATTACAAAAGCTTGTTTTGATCACTATTAACTGTGGCGCATACCCACTTCAGGCACAATTCCTCATCGTCGTCAGCCACTGCATGAACAATTTGCACGAAATTTCTTGTAAGTGTTTAGCGTATACAACGCTTCTCAGAAGAATGACAAAAAATGGCATAGTGAATGTGGGTCTACTACCCAGGAATTATTATTAATGCCGTGGTGGGTACCCAGCAAGTGTGCTTGTAGCAGTTACCCAATGAGTGTTTAGAAAATGCTATAAAAGGCCGCTGTTCTAGCTTTCGATGTGACTGTGCTGCACCTTCCGCGCAGGCCTGGCGTTTTTTTTTAAACAGAATAGGTTTCAATTGAACTACAAGGCAAAAAAAAATGCAAAGGTCTTGAACATAGGAATAATTCGAAAACATGTTTTTGTCAGTGTGGCATACAAGCAGTTTGCAGGTATTTATTTCTTGCTTTCTGGTTCTTCAGGAGGCGGAGTTGGATCGCTGCAATGTTGAGAGGCAGCAAATATTGGATCGCTTGAACAGTATCACCCTTGAGCTCATGGAACTCAAGAAAAGCTCGGAAGAGTTGGAGCAACGTTGCAAGGCAGCCTACATGAGGTATTCTGCATAGAATATGCAGCTCTTTGGTTTTTTTTTGTTGTTTTTTGATGTTCCGTTTGATTGGGTGCTAAAACTGTGTACTTTGGAAGTGTTTCTGGCTTGCAACTATAATCATCTACCGTGCATGCTTTCTTGCTTGTCGCTACGGTCCGGGCGCTTGGCTGTCATCATCTGCAGGCGCACTATTAGAATGACTTGGCATTCTTAATAGGAAAGCGGTGAAAGCCAGTTCACCTTTTCACTCGGTTTCAAGATTGAAATAGCAGCCAGACGTGTTTTTTTTTTTTTTAGAAACTCTCGGTCACCTCAATCGTCACTCTCCAACACTGAAGCAAAAAGGTTGTTTTTTAAGGGTTGCTACAGTAACAAAAGAACCTCCCTGCCTTTCTTCATACTATATCTCTCTTTTTTTCTGCTCTCAGGTAACAGGAATGTGCTTAAAGTAAGGGACTAACTCTTATGTTGTGGGTAGCTTGGAAAAAACTGTAATTAAAATATTTGGACAGGCAGAGGCAGAAAAGTGTTAAGGGGGGACGCGGCCTTTGAAAACCGAAAAATCGCGAAAAAGTCGATTTTTGGCAAACCACATATTCGGGCAGTATGTGTCATAAACTACCTTTTCTGTAAATATCAACATCTAATTCGTCGCGAAACTATTTGAAATAAAGTTTAGAACATGCCGCAGCGGCCCTCGAGCGGCGCGCGAGCGCTCAAAATACCCCAACTTGGCGTGATTGCAGTTTCTCGACCGCTCGATGGAGCGCCGCCATTTTGGTGTTGTTTTGTTTGTGAATACTTGCTCTTTCTTTCCCCGCCACCTGCGTCGCCGGCGGCAGCGCAGGAGAGGAGCAAGCCGCTCATGATTGGAGGGCTCGCGAGAGCTTTCAAGTTTCCCGCGGCTGAGGCGCGCAGCTGGGATTGGGCGAAGCGCACGCTCCCCAAGGACGCGGGGGAGCCCGCGACTGCCATTGGCTGCTGCGCGCGATGACGTAGCGCTCTTGCGCATAATGCGGCCGCTTGTCTGCTGCTCCTCCGTCCGGCGTCTTTGTGTTCCGCTCGCTTCCGTGTATCGTTGCAGCCGTTCGCATACTCTCCACGTTTCAACTGTCTTCGAAACGATTTTCAACAGTCTTTACGAGACGATTTTCAACCGTCTATACGAGACCGTTGTTGTGTTCGCTCACGATGCGCCCAACGAAAAAGAAGACGCTACAATCGTTCGGTGCAAGGAAGCGAGCTATGAAGCTTGTCCGCACGGCGAGGCTCTCCGCTCGCACGTGCGCCGACGGTGATCGCGCCGACGGTACCTGTGGGGCAGCTTCTGCTTCATCTACGCAAGAGAGTGGTCGCATCGACGCGCCTAGCAACGGGACTCCTGCTCCGCCGGTGCAAGAATTTGTCGTTACAAGTGCGCCTGGTGTCTCGTGCTCATCGACAGTGGCTTCCGCATCTTCTCTTTCATCAGCCTCGAGTGCGATCGCGTCGTCAACTGTGCATTTGCGAACAAGTTTCCTGACGTGCGAGGAGAAAGAGGCGGCGGATCAACAACACGCTGCTGTGCAAAAAGAACTTGGCGCTATGCCAGCGACGGAGCGGAAATTTCAGGCAATGGAGCGCGATCATGAAGCTGCCACCGCTACAAGTGAAGGCGAAAAATTTTTCCTTGTGCAAATGGATGCCCTAGACGACCTGCTATCTTGGACCCCGTGCCACCGGTGCACCGCGATTGGGATGAAGGTACGAGGAGGCACCCAACTTGGACTTGCTGCAAAGCTTGAGCTAGTATGCTTGCATTGTGGAGTAGTTTCAAGCTCATGGAGTTCATCTCGTCAGGATGACACAAAGGCCTTTGATGTGAATGTAAGAGCCATTATGGCAACAAAACAAATAGGCAAGGGACAAACAGCTCTCAACGACTTTTGGGCAGCGATGAACGTGTCCCATCGTGGCCTCCATCACAAGACCTTTCAGAAGCACCTGAAGAAATTCAGGGAACCGCAGACACAATGCATAGAAAATTTCTATGCAGAATCTGCTTCTGCTGTAAAAGCCACTTACAAAGAAATGGATCAATATTTCACCAAGGATATAACAGTTTGTTATGATGGAACATGGCACAAGCGTGGGCACACATCCCATATTGGAGTCGGGGCAATTATTGAATACCATACGGGCCTTATCTTGGACGCCGTTGTTCTGTCTAATCAGTGCCTTGGTTGCCAAGTAGGGCCAAAGCCTGGAGACGCAGACTATGCATGCTGGCTGGAGAATCATGTGTGCCAGAAAAACACCGACTCTAAATCAGGGAGAATGGAGGTTGAGGCAGCTATCATCCTCTTTTCACGCTCACTGTCGAAGCACAACCTCCGTTACACAACGCTCGTGTCTGATGGAGATAGTGCCACCTTCTCTGCCCTTGTACAAAAAAATGTTTATGGACTGGTCCCCATTTCAAAAGAGGAATGCCTGAACCACGTTCAGAAGAGGATGGGGACTGCACTTCGCAACCTTGTGCAGAAAAGTGACAAGGCTTTGGGAGGGAAGGGCAGGCTGACAAAGGCCCTCATCGACAAGTTGACAGATTATTATGGCTGGGCCCTACGGAACAATTCCGATGATGTGGCTGCAATGCGGCTGGCAGTGATGGCATCGTACCACCATGTGACGTCGACGGATGAGGAGCCGCACCACGACTTGTGCCCAGAGGGTGCAGACTCCTGGTGTCGTCACAATGCCAGCAAGATAACCGGTGTTCCACCTCCGAAGCATTCGTACAAGCTGCCACGCTATGTTGCAGATGCACTTCTACCCATTTACGAGAGGCTCTCACAGGCTTCTCTTCTGCAACGCTGCCTGGGAGCAAAGACACAGAATGCATCAGAGTCCTTTCACTCTGTGCTGTGGTCCCTCATGCCCAAAGAGCAGCATGCGTCACTGATTGCTGTGGAGACAGCACTGCATGATGTAGTGCTAAGATACAATGCTGGCTGCTACAGGGCCACCCAAGAGCTAGCTTCATCAGTGGGGCTAACACCTGGCCACCTGGCCATTCAACGGGCAGCCGAGAAAGATTCTCTGCGCTTGAAAAAGGCTAAGAAGCGATCCCTAGAGAAGATGGAAAGGCGGCAAAAAAAGAGAGTGCCAAAGGACACCTCCAGTTTTGCTGCAGGTTCATTTTAGAACTGCCTATGTGCTCAAAACTTTCAAACGTCGTTTTCTCAAAATGACTTTTTTGGCTAGTGAGGCTACTTATTCCAGCCATATCTCTGGAACCACTCATTGGATTTCCATAAGTCTTTTTTTATTATGTACATGAATAAATTTCTGAAGGGGTGACAAGCCCATTTTTTCAATATATTGTGTGTGTTATTTATTATATTTAATCAAAATTTGATTGATAATATCCTAATCACGAACACAAAGTTTGATGGTCTGCTAAAACTTTTCAGCAAGGAAATTCAAAAAAAGGGCTCTGTTACCCACTGGAGTATCAATCTGGGAATCATCATAGTTAATTTCACAGTTCCAGCACCTTTTGAAAGTTCTCCAGGCCTGGAATAAAAGAACCATGTGCACTACCCTGATATTCTGCTGTAACTTGAAAACCAGTGAACATAACTTGATGAAATTTTGTAGTTCTTCTAATGCTTTTGCTATAAGTCTATCCTGAAACTTTTATTAAGATATCTCAATAAACAAAAAAGTTGGTATCCGATGGTAGCCTCCCCCCTTAAAAAATAGCAGGCTAAAAGATAGCCGGCTTTTGTTTGCCACCATGGCCACTAGGTTGTATGCTGTCTCAAAAAACTGAAAGCCGTTCAGGACCTGTCTTTGCAAACAGCAAAAGCGTTTATTTTTTAAAAGCAAATGCACAAGCCAGATGATGAATATTTTTCTATGGCAGAAATGATTCCTAAATACTCGTTTTTTATATTTTTTTTTACAATGTAAGGGAATTGGGAGTATTTGGGGCAACTTTCTTGCACTAAGTGACAATCCTTGCTTGCATTTCCTTTCTTGAAATCAGTGCTGTTGGAGCTACTTTCTTGTCACAAATGCTATATGTCACGCTAATAGCTGCGAGTTGCGTGTGCTGTGAAATTACCGGATGTGTGTCAGGAAAGCATGCAATTTATTGCAAATGAGTTCTGTGGAAACCCGCAAGATTGCAGAATAGAGTAAAAAAAGGGAAAGAAGACAACCACTCGTTTGTAGGATTAAGCCATTATTTGACAAATCAATATTTACTTTGAATTTGCTCAGAACTTTAATTTTCCTATTCACACAAGCCTTGTTACGTGACATTCACTCTGGAGCTGCATAGCATTGTTAACTACACTGGGGAGAGTATTTGCCCCACAACTGCCTGGGGTCAGTTGGTAGAAAAAGTAGGCGAATTCTTTAAGGGGCCCCTTCTTCATTTCCTTTTTTTAAGACACCACAGAATGAAATCAACAGGCCAGGGAAGGCATAGAGGCAAATAATTATGGTATTCAACTTGATTTGCTAATGATGATGTGAATTGAAATGAATAAAAATAATTAAAATGTACGAGCAATCTCTTTTTTCGTTGGTAAGATTTACACCACATGACCTGCCATGTGAAGCCCTTTGGCAAAAAAAGTGTTCTACTCTCACGGCCTTGGCTACAGGATGCGCTGTCTAACACTGTCAGGGTTCAGATGTACAGCAACACTTAAGAACTAGTGAATAAAGAAGTACCTTCCGTCATGGCTTAAATGGCAGAGCATCAGACGTGTTATTCAAAGGTTGTGGTTTGAATCCTGCCAATGAAAAGGGCGATTTTCGGTCCACTTTAATTCATTTCAATTAACGCCATTGTTGCTATGCCCAGTTGACTACGACACATAATAAACCATTGACATCTAGATAAGTCAGACAAATGAAATCATAATCTGAGAGAGGGAGAAAAAAACATTTATTGAATGCAGCTTGTGAGTGAAGGTGGGAGGGTCCCTTATTCCAGGAACCCTCTGGCTTAGACAGCCCGCCGGGTTCGAGCGACGAGTTGACGCTGCTCGACCAGGTCCGGCTGGGTGATCGCAGCCTCCCACGCTTCACTGAGGAGGTCTTGGTCCGCATCTGGTGCTGCTGCTTGTAGTCTTGGGACGTCTACTTTGCGCTGCAGTAGGATGTGCGCCAGAGTGCCTGCCACATTGCAGTGAGGGCAGATGTAGCTGTGCAACGTTGGCCACATATGGTGCAATAGTACGCCGTGGGTGAACGTGTTGCTTTGAAGTTGCCTGTAGTCAGTGCCTTCGTCTCTTGTGAGTTTTGGATGTGGCAGAGGGTATGACCTGCGTTCGAGCCGATAATGTTGCAGCAATGCATGATACGTTAGTGGTACCGGTTCTCTTGCCTCTGATTCTTATCTTGAGTGGGAGGTGCCTCGGATCTCGTACAGGAATGCCTGGTTGACAGGTTCGCGGGCTGCGGTGTGTGCTGCTTCATTTCCCTCGAGACCTTCATGACCCTGAATCCGCACGATGCATATGTAGAGAAAAGGATTGTCCATGCGCTTTAGTAGCCTAATTGCCACTGCGGAGACCCTGCCTTTCAGGTAGTTCTGCGCCGCTGTTAGTGAGTCGGTAAAGACCACGATGGGCATCCTCACTCGTCTGGGTGGCGAGGGCTATAGCAGCCTCTTCAGCTATTTCTGCACGTTTGACGAGGATAGTCGCCGATGCCAGTACCGCGTTCTTGTAATCTGGGACGGTAATCGCGAAGGCGTTACGTCCCGGATATTTGGCTGCATCCACGTATCGCACCTGCGGGTCATTGCAATGGTCTTCCGGATCATGTTAACCTTGGCGAGCTGCCTTGCTCGGTGATAGTTAAGGAGGCATGTTCCGAGGGATCTACTGAATTTCAAGGCATTCTCAGAGCTTTGACGGTATTTTGCTTTTGCGTTCTTCGTTGGGTTCTAAGGTGGTCTCGTATCCTGTGCGTCGAAGGACGGCTTGATCTGTGAGTGACAGCTCAACCTGGTTGATGACGTATGCTTCGGTGAGTTCTTCTCACGTATTGTGAACTCCCATGCGAAGCAGTTGGTCAGTGGAGGCGGCTAGCGGCAGTCCTAGGGCAAGCTTTGTAGCCTTTCGTATCAGCAGATTAAGTTTTTGTTTCGCCGCTGTCTTCAAGTTGAGGTAGGGAGTTCCGTACATTATGCGGCTGTAAAGGAGAGCTTGTACCATATTAAGGGTGTCGTCCACTTTGAAGTCACTGCGGCGGTTAGTCACCCTTCGGATTAGGTGAGTGAGCTGTGTCACAGTGTTCTGAAGCCGGGGTAGGGCAGCGGAGCCAGACCCTTCTTTCTGTATATGTAGTCCAACGACTCGAAGCGTGTCAACTTGTGGCATTTTGACTCCCTGCAG
Organism: Rhipicephalus microplus; assembly: GCF_013339725.1. Classification (NCBI taxonomy): domain Eukaryota; kingdom Metazoa; phylum Arthropoda; class Arachnida; order Ixodida; family Ixodidae; genus Rhipicephalus; species Rhipicephalus microplus. The sequence continues at coordinate 164,456,876 of NC_051167.1, forward strand.
AAAGACTTGTGGGTCAGGAGCGTCATAGCTTGGTGGTCTACCCCGGGTGCATGCCGCAAGTACTAACAGTTCCGACTTTTCCGGAGCACATTGGAGGCTGCAGGTCTTGAGATATTCTTCAGTGATGTTAATCCGCCTCTTGAAGTCGGTCCTCCTGTTCCCCGTGCTTGCACCTCTTGTCTACATAGTGATATAATCTGCGTATAACGTGTGATCTATCCCAGGGACAGCGTCCAAGAGACATGGGAGCTTAAGGAGGGCCAAGTTGAAAAGAAGTGGTGATATTGCCTCGAGGCGTATTGCGGATAGTGTTGCGCATGCCGATAGTGTTGCGACTGAGCCTCGCGGTGTGCCTTTCTTTGTTAGGGAGTTGAAAAAGCTCGCTCCAGATATTGGCAATACCTACAGTGGATGTGCGGTTGGTGAGGAAAGCCAGTATGTAGGCGTATGTTCTGGCTCCGCAGCCGACATCTTCCAGGCTACGCAGAATAGCTTCGTGGCTCACATTGTCAAATGCACCTTTTACGTCCAGAGCTAGAACAGATGAATTACTGGGCTTGCTCAAGCAGAGAAGAATATCTTCCTTTATCTGCAAGAGGACGTCTTGTGTGCTGAGCATTTGGCGGAAGCCGAACATGATGTTCGGGCAGTGACCATTGTCTTCGAGGTGTATGGTGAGCCGCTCGTTTACCATGTGCTCAAACAGTTTCCCAGCGCAAGATGTAAGGAAAATGGACAAAGATTCGTAATCGAGATGGGCTTGTTTGGATTGGGTACCATGGTCACCTCCGAGTGCTTCCAGGCTTGTGGTAGCTCGCCCTTTTTCCAGCAGTCGTTATAGTGCCGAAGGAGTGCCAGTCAACGTCCGGGGCGGTAGCTGTCGTAGGTGCTTATTGGTCATTCTGTCTTTTCCTGGGCTCGTGTTGCGCGTAAGCTTAGCGAGGGCCACGTGTAGCTCTGCCTGCGTGAAAGGCTGATCTAGTGCTTCGTTCAGGTGCTCCTCAGTACTCCCTGGGTGTCAAAGTGTTGATGGAGGTAGCTTGCTGGTTAACAGAGCCACACAGCTTTGCTTGAAGTTCTTGGAGTAACTGGTGCTCTGTGCCCTCATAGTTGTGCATGAGCCGCTGAATTGTATTTCTTTGATTAGTTTTGGTGTTGGTGTCGTCGATCAAGGCTCGAAGAATGCGCCAAGTCTTCTTTGTGCTCATTGTCTCTTGAAGTTTGTAAGAGAAGGACCGCCAGTTCTGGCTCGCAAAGTTTTCGGCATACTCTTGTGTCTGCGTGGTGAGTACGGCAATGTGGCGCTTCATCTTGCGGTTGAGCTTTTTCGGTTGCCATCGTTTAATAAGCGATCTTCGAGCTTCCCATAGGTGAAAGAGATGATTATCGACTGCCGGATTGTCCTCGTTCAAGTGTATCGTTTCGGTATGTCCGTCAGCAACACATACAATACTGTTTAACCAGGCTTCAATGTCTTTGATAGTCGCGGTCCAGTCAATGAGCCGAGCATTACCTGTCTTGAGCGAGCGGTGAGCCTGTTCGACCTCTATTTGAATGATGTGATGGTTGCTCCCTAGAGTGTCCGGTAGCATTGTCTACGTTGCGTTGTGCACGACTTGAGTGAACGTGAAATCAGGATTAGTATCCCTCGACATGCTGTTGCCCATTCGGGTTGGATGAGGCAAGCCATTCCACTGTGTCAGACCGTGTTGCTGTGCAGCGTCGTGAACACGCGCCCCCTTCTTGGTGGTGCTGTGATAGCCCCAGGCCGTGTGTGGAGCATTGAAGTCCCCAACTAAGATGAGTCGGTTGCCGTTAACCATTTGACGGAGCTCATGGACGAAGTGGTCGTATTCGTGCAACTGCTCCCACGGAGGGCTGTAAAGGTTAGCCAGGTATAAGCTCTGTTGAGTCTTTCGAGTGGGGATTATCTCCACGATGGTGTCTTCGATGCCAATGTCTTCAATTTCATGAGCCTGTGCGGTTAGAGTCTTCTTGACAAGAACTGCGGTGCGGGGTGAGCATGTGAGAGTGCTGTAGCCAGGGAGCTTGATTTTTTCTGTTTGGTTTTGCTGCAACACGATTCTATCTGGATTATTTGTTTTAACATATTCTTGCAAGTTTGCAGAACGAGGTCTGTAGGATCTGCAATTCCAGTGCCAAATTCGAAGAGTGGGGAGTGGCTCAGACTGTCTACGTGTGGGAGCTGCCATTCTGGCAGTTGATTTCCACCTGGTGCCGGTAGTTTGGTGCTGTCGATCGAATACGCCTGGTGCTGGTAGTTTGGTGCTGTCGATCGAATTTCTGCTGCAGTTTCATCCCCTAAAGTCTTTCGCTCTTTCCACTTGATTCCTGATTACTCCACCAGCTGCTCATGGGTAACGAAATTTTTGTATGCATAAGTTATGAAGTTATGCTGTTGGGCCATGAAGCCATCAAGCTTGGCGTCGAGCCTGCTTACAGTACGGGTCAGTGGGTCTACCTTTTCCATAATTTTAGTAACCACTTTCTCTATGGTTATGTCTATGGATGCGAGGAGTTTCGCAGTGATGGCTTCCTCGAAAACTTCAAGAGGTCGTTCGACGAGGTCGAGCATCTTCGCTTCATCTGCTAGCAGCCTTTTGTCTACCTGCTTCATTATTCTTGCTTCCGTCTGTTTTAGTATGCTGTCGTCAAGTTCTAGCGTGCTACACTCGGCTGGTGGGCGGTGTTGTATTCTCCATTGTAGATCTTAGACTTTATTTTCTAGAGCCCTTATGATCGCTGTCTGAGCAGGCGAGATGGTCGAGGCACTTGTGGTATTTAGAGAACTGGGCTCGTCACTGCCGGCCACCGCGGCGGCGTCACTGATTCTCCTAACGGAGCGAGACCGTGATAGCGTGCGGGATCCAGAGCGACCTTTTTTCTTAGAGCGAGAGCGACTTTGGTCAGATTTTTGGTGAAAAGAGGGGGCCCGTGAAATTTCTGGTGTGATAACCGACCCGGGTAAATCATTGGATTGAGCACTCCAGCGATTCTCACGGGCGCGGGCGTTATCGAGCTGCTGGCGTCTTACTTGATAAGGACGGGGGTTGCTGTGGAGTTTCTTCCTGCGTTCCTTTCCAGCAGTCTCATGGTATTCTCCACCGATCTTGCACATTGGTTGGCAGTCGTGTGGTTCTGTGCCTTTTCGTTGCCGCATTTATAGCAGAAGTTCGCTTTCGGCTGAGGGCAGACGTTTTGTCAGTGACCTATAGCGCCACAGGTTTGGCTATATTGGATGGACTTCGGTATGGCTTGCATCGGTAGTCTCCACTGAGGTACGTTACGTAAAAAAGAACGTGCTGCCCGTCGAAAGTAATAACTGCAGCAGTGGAAGATCCCAGCATGCGCGCGCCAAAGACGTGCTATTTTGGGTCTATGCGAAGTCCTGCGACAATCTCCATGTGGCTTGTTCCTGGTTCGAGGCCGTTGATCACTCCGGTGCACACATCATCGGGAAGTCGAATATGCGGATTTACTTGATATATTACTCCACCGAGCTGTATATCATTTAGACTTTGCAGTTTGGAAGTTCATTCAGTACTTGCTGTGCTTGCGATGATCACATTTTCTACTTTCTGCACCTGCACTCGCACATGGTCATAAAAGTCCTGCTGCACCAAGCCACTGGATCTTCCCATGGCATGTGTAACCTCGATGAGTGTTCGCTTTGAAAGATCTAGTCCTGGTTGCGGGCGGAATACAATTTTGTAGTCATCAGTAGGGAATGGCTGCATCCTAGTGCTACGTTGACGCTGCGGTTGAGATTCAGCATCTGACTTCACAGGTTGTGTAGCTCCTTCTTCGGCTGCCTTGTCTTCTTTGGCTGACCTGCCTTTACGGTCAGCTTGTAGCCACTCAATGTAGGCTTTGCTTGTCGTTTTGCCACTATTTTCATCAAACGTCCAGTGTGATGCCGTTCTTGAGTTACCCTCCATGTTGTACACTTGCATCGTACTCGAGCCCCCTTGACATGGGTTAGACGTCTGCGTTTCCATGAGAGCGTTAGCTCTTAACCTCAGACGCTGTGCCTGTGTGTTGCGCGAGCAGCATGCTCGTGCACCTACGAGCCGCTGGCGTCCAGCTTGTTTTGCAGGCCCATCCTCGTGTCACAGCGGCGTGCACGTGCAGCGCGGCCTCTGGATTCCTTGGTGATGTTGGGTCCCAGCGAACAGGCACAATATGTTTGGAGTTCAATATCTAGTAAAAAGTACTCACTGCGATGAGTCTGCTGTCAAACGATGCCCTGTAACATGAGGAATCCCAAGTCACCAAATGCGAGCAGTGTCTAGGCAAGGTTGCACAGAAAATAGCAGTAAGAGCAGTAGCCTATGTGAGGTGCGACTACGCACCTCGGCCCCCTGGTGGCTAATCTCTCATTATCTGAGGTAAAAAATTATCTTAATGTCATGACATTCTTCATAAGATCACAGATAGCCTCAATTGGTGACATCATGAGATCAAATGATGATGTCATCAAATAACATTGTCCCTTGGTGAAAGATTCATAAAATTTCCCACGTAATCAACACGCCCCCAACTTCGCTTTGATTTTTCAACAAAGACTCGTGGCCTGACGTCAGTCCGAGTCCGAGCAAGTCCACTCATGAGTCAGTTTGGCAGCCTATGCCTGTTAATAAACGTTCAGTTGTGAGTCAGTGCTATAGTCTGACCCTCGTTTTCTCTTTGTCCATGTCGTCATTGTACTGTGTTTGCAAAATGTTCAAGTACTCTCAATCCTAATATGTAGGTGCATCGCGTAGAACAACAATGTTTGCCAAAATGCACCAAATTAGCGCTATAACAAGTTTTAAAAAGTCACTGCAGGAGGAATTGGATATTGAGTTTCTACAACTCTCTTGGTTGTACAGTGGGTGTTTGAACGGCGTACTGTAATACCTCCCCTTCGCAGCCATCTCTGTCCTCCTAACATAAAAACAAAACAAATGTTTTGGGAGCTAATTTGGGCTGACTGTATTCTAAAACCTTTCCACTTGAAAGAGCTCATTTGCTATTTCTTGCTCACAGGGCTGCAGAGAGGGAACTTGCGTTGAAAGACAACTACATTGCTATGCAACGCTTGCAGCATAGGCTAGCCACATGTGAGTATAAAAAGTGGACATATTTCTTTCACTTCAGTGCACTGTGGTATAGCTGGTATAAGACTGGCATTCTTAATTCTTGATGGGGTGAAGCCATTTAAACTAGGAGTGTGCGAATATTCAAAACTTCGGATATTTTTCTTATAGTGTTTGCTATTCGATTAGATTCACAGTGAAATTTTACTATTTGAACTTCTCAAAGACAAAATAAGTTGGGCAGATCCCACGTGCCTTGGTAATCGATGTCATGCAAAGCATGCGGAGGAAAGGTGACTGTGTTCTAATTTTTTTATTGAGTGAAATCTTGCAAAACGATGCTAAGGATGTGTACAAATGTTGTGCACACTGACATCAGTTTACAACCATAGCGGAGCCCTAAAGGTAGCTTTGCCCCAATATGAAGAAGTAATGAAGTGAAACACAATAAAAATGCGAAGGAGGTATTGTAATGGTGCATTTCATCTCCTTGTAGGAATCGGCGTTTTCTCGAGTCACTACATTCACTACCATATCAAGGTCTGAAAGGCGGCTTTGCTGCAACACTTGCAATAGTATAATAGGTTGAAGCATAAAAAAAAAAAAAGCTTAAGGGGTCATTGTTTATCCAACGTTGACTGTATTTTTTTTTAAAGTTCTAATAGTCAAAACTGTAGTGCGAATCGAATCAAATAGCAAATAACTGTGCAAATAGCAAAATTTTAGGCTTCAATAATAAAACTACGGAAAAATTTTTGAATAGCAAACACTAGAAGAATATGTAAAAGTTTGAATATTTGCTTACCCCTACTTTGCACCCAAAATAACACTATTTTCACAGCTCTAGTTTAAATTTTTGATTACAGCAGTAAGTAATGATGTTTTCTTCATTTTTTTTTTTACGACAAGGCTACGGTGTGAATGACCAGCTGATGGAAGAGTCAAGGGCTACGGGACAATACAGCGCTGTACGTATGCAGCCTTTAATTTTTTATCTAGGGAAGTAAATAGCTAAGGGACTCCTCATCATGATTCAAGTCATGCAGTCATTAATTCAACATGTTAAAAGGGTCCTGAACCACCTTCATAATAAGTGATCTTTAGGAGCGTTATGTTGGTGGGCTCTGAACTCCAAAGGAACGTGCTCAAATATGCGCTCGAGTGCGATGCCTTCAGAGCTTAGCCCTACGGCGATTTCTGCTGAATAATTGCTTTTGAGGGCACAAAACGGTTATATGGCAAATGTAATGTTTCCTAAGTAGGAACGATTAATAAAGAAAAACACACTTTAACGGTGGAGACAGCTGGAAGCACGCCATTCGTCTGGAAGCCGTAGTAGAGGCGAGCTCTTTAGCAGGCCCTCGTGCACGGTGTCATGAACCAGAGGTCATTTTCTAACCCCTTAACTGCTTTGGATGAGTATAGCTCGTCCTGCCCAAACTGTCGCCATACTGCTTTGGACGAGTAGAACTCGTCCTAGTGGAATAGGTACTCCTCTCTAGCATTCAGGCGGAGGAGCACACATTTGCGAGTTACATTGCACGTCATCCACTAAATGGCAGCATTTTCTTAAGGATTTAGTTTTTTCCTGCGGCAGGAGAGCAGTTTTTGTATGGAAAGGTAGTGTGCAGTAGCGGCGATCCATGCTTAGCTGGCTTGTAGACACGAAAAACAAGCTATTCGCTTTCGTCATCTTCTTCGAGTGATGATGATTCGATTGCAGATATTTATCTTGTGTTCGGAAGTGAAGACAGCGATGACGGTGAATTAGTAGCTGTTCCAGTGATGATGAAAACAGCTTGGACGCGAACAATGCGAGTGCCCGCAAGTGAAGCCGCTTTGCATTATTCCGTCTTTTAAAATTTTCCGCACTGCCCCGAAATTTCCCAAGTGAAATACTCAAGGCTGCCTAGCCCACACAAGTGAAAAAAGATGTGGCGTCTGTAACTATCTTGTTTATAAGGTTTTTAATTTTATTATCAGCAGGTAGTGGATTTATATGTATTGTTCAGAAATAAACTTCAGTCCTTTCATCTAACTCTAACTAACTCTAACTCTAAGTATCTGGTGAAAAATTTTTTCCACATCGACCAGCTGCTTTTAGTATGATCAGATTCGAAATCAGCAATAAAAAAGTATGCACTTTATGGCCGGAAAATTTCAAAGTGAATGAGCAGTTAAGGGGTTAATGGTCAAGTTTACTAGACCGCACTCCTTTGGCTAGGGTGCGCATGAGCTCGTTAACTTAACCCACCCATTGAATAACCTTGGTATCAGGGTTCATTGCTTCACGAATCTAATGCTGGGAAAATTTCTCGTATCCATCAAGAATGAGCAGAGTTACATAGGTTTGTGAAGCACTTCGAGTGCTTTCTTCCTTTTCACGTCTCGGCGTGCTCACTCCAGTCTATGCAGGTAGGGGTGGCACAGAGGAAAGAAGTTATGTTAGCAAGCATCATGTTCTTAAAGGGCCACTCATTAGGCTCCTCCTTTTTTTCACGCCCCTCAAAGAAGCTCGGCCATTCGTAGTGTAAACCACGGCAATCACATTTTTCTAATATTGTAGCGCCGCACACTGTGCAGAGCCTTAATTTCGAAAAAAAAAAAAAAAATTCTGCGCTCCTTTTTTATGCCTGACCAATATTCCTTTCACTTGTAGTGACGTAAAGTTGCCGATCGGCGACTTGACGTAGGATACAGCTGGTTGATTGGTCTAAACCAGTCACTATGACAGGCTATGCCTTGCCCTCCCTTCCAAATTTTCGTGCAGATCGGCACCCTTCTCCCTGTGAGGGAGAAGGTTGCTGATCTGCACGAAAATTTGGAACAGTTAAGAACGATTTCCTAACCCCTGTAACTTCCTTTTAATATAGCTCGCATTCGCGAAATTCTCGCCGCAGCATGTTCACAAAGCAAAAGTGCACGTATTTTACTTTATACGCAATTGCTCTTTCCCATTGTGATTCATAATCTCTAGTGTGGCTGCCATGTAATATCAACAGAGTATGAAGTTCTGTGCTGACAATTGGTGGCAACCCATTGCAAGAGGCACATTCACTCAAAACAGTGCTTTTAAAAGGGCCCTACAATCCTGTTTGAGCATGGTCATAAAACGCTGCCGATTGATTGTAGAGGTTTCCGAGAACACGCGAGCCAAATATTATAGTGCAGCATGCGGCCTGTAATTCACAATAAATTATCAAATCAACTCAAGATTGCGTTCCCTTCTCTCGACTAATTACGGAGGAAGTTTAGAAATCACCCGTTGAAGGCCATCTATCAACCATTGGCTGATTTGGACATGGCGCGCTCGGTCGTTACAGGGATCGCTGCGAGAAGCCGCTACTGAAAAAGCCACGCATTTGAAGAAAGAAGAAATAAAAAAAAATGCTGATGGGCATGAGGCGTGCGTGACGTATTATCTTTGCCCATGCCATGCCTCTCTTAGCTTCCAGTGCTTTTGTCAGGATGAGAGAAGAGGGAAGGCGATTGCAGCGTGGTACAAATATTTGCAACTCCACTCGTACTGGACAGATTTTAAAAATTTTTGTGGCGTTGAATTCGTGAGGCAATAAGCTCTTTTTGTGAATCCATACCATGGGTACTAAAAACGTGTTTCAGGGCCTCTTTAATTTGTGACTGCTATGGGCCTCTATCTGTTGTTTGACTTCAAAACAGCCGGCACCAGCAGCTGTGAAGAGTGGGCGCAGGCCTCTGTATTAATTCAGAAGCACCTGAGAAAATGGCATATTCGTGCTCTGCTTTTAAACTCCTTGCCGTGTAGGACTTCAAGATTTGGCTGAGATATTTATGGTAGCGGCTGCTATTCATTATGTGTTTTCTCACCAAGCTAAAGGGGTGGTTCATTATCTCTTTAAAGGAACAGTGACACCAAGTTTCAAATTCAAAATTTGGCATTAATTAAATTGCTTGTTATGCATGAGGTTATTTAGCTAAGTACAAATGGCGTCCGTTTAGTATAAGTTACTCTATTTCAAGTGTAAGGAGCATTCAAAGTCTCAACAGCAGGTTCACGGCCATGCGACAACAACAGTGTGTTGGTGTGTTCGGCAAGCTACTAGGCCACGCCTCAGGCTCTTAGTGATGATAAGCGAGCAGCGACACTGCAGACAATTTCAGTGTTGCGATTATAGTGAACTAAACTTATATTGTGGTAATGCCTTGCAACGGCTTCACTTGCTTTTTTTTGCTTGTTTTGCTTAGTTTGTGTAATGCATTTGTGTGAATCTTGCGTTTTTGTTGTGCCACTTCAGGTGATTTGTTGATGACTCGTGAAGGCAAATGTGATTATTTGACGCCATGGTTATCGCGAACATGTAATGATATGGCTTACCAGCCAGCGTGGCCCTAATGTGCGTGTCTATTTGACTCGCTGCTGCTCAGTCATGCTTCTATTTCTAATCGAAGAATAAAAAATGATTCGCCACATCATGATCACAGCGATTCTATACTCCTCAGTGTTTTCATCATTACTTGTGGACATTGATGACGGTAGCAATGACAAGGGGGGTGGTGGAGACATGCTTATACATGTGCGCACTGAGCTGACGAATTGTCAGCTGAAACTCGAGTTGTCATTTCGTGAGGCCACATGATCAAATGGGGCAAGACCATGGGAGATGACAGCTCGGCAGTGCTGAAATTTGGTGGGCTTCGTACCTGTTTGAATTGGGTTCGATACTGGTCATACTAATCGATATGACATATATTAATTCGAATGACTGTTGCATTATTAGTAATAATTGTTACTAGGGGATCCAAAACTATGTGTTGGTGCAAAAAATGCGAGATGCGTTGAGTTTGTCACTGCTCCTTTAAGACAGGTTTGGGTTTACTTTTGCATTAGTGTTTCACACTCACCCACATACATGAAATCAGAGCTATATTCTTGCTTTGTGAACACAACGAGATCAACATTATCAATAAGTTGTCTGGGATTTTTCTACGCTTCTTCCTTGCAGCAGTTGCCGAATTTTGTGGCCGATATGACGAGACACTTGTTGAAGGCTGTGGAAAAGAGTGAGTTGTTATTCATATGAACCTTCCTGTGGCTCGTGAAACCTGGTCAATCTAAGGAGTGTATGATTAAGAAGCTTGACAAGTTGGCAAAGATATTGTTACGTACCAGTGGCAATATTCTGGACACACTCTATGTGTATCACTAAGCTGGGATTAGTGACCACTATCTTGCCGTGGACAGCTGTTGTTTAACTTGGATGGTTCAAACCATATGGTTATAGCATGAAATTGGACTAGGAGCTAGATAAGAATAATATTGCACAGTCCAAGTTGTTCATACAACTTGGAAGAGCACAAGGAAAATGCGATTGTGGTAAAAACCCGCGAGAAATGTTGAAACAAGAGAGGACTGAAGCAACAAGCACAATAAAGCTTGTGTGGCATGTATTTTACATATCTTTACACTCTGTCTTGCTGTTGATCCGTGCTTATTTTCACGAAAAAAAAAAAAATACTGTATCTCACGCTAGCTAGCCCAGTTCAGCCATGTTACATGCATAATGTATCAATCACTATTGTGTGTCAGTTATATTAAGCTTAATCTTACAAATCCAGTGAAAGCTGATTGGTATTAGTGTCTGCTGATATACACATATTTGATTTCTATGTAACGCATGGATACATTGAATATGCAATATCTTTTTTAGTAAGTGCAACAGAAGGCATGCTCACACAGCGGGTCACCTAGCAGTTGCATTTGATCAGCCTCAGTGAGTATGAATGTGAACTGCTGACAATGTTTCGGGACAACTGTGTGCTTCTGTTGCACTCACTCAAAAAAGATTGTGTACCTGGCTGTTATAATAGGGTGTGCATTTGTGCTGAGGTGTGCTGTTATGTGTATATACTTCTGGCATTTTCACTAATCAAATTTAGTTAGAAGTCGGCACCCGTGTTGTATCCTTTCCTATGTTCTTGTTTTTTTATGTTGTACAACTATGTTGATTTTAAATAAAATCTTAAAAATAACTTGAGAGTTTTATAGTCATAGCTATTATAAGTGTTGCTGTACTGCCAAATTCTGAAACTCAAGTTCAGTCTTTTACCCTACCTTAACAAAAGTGAGGCCTTTGAGATCCACCATTTTACTCATTGACAAAAGGTCTTGGTTGAATCTGCTGGCATGTGCAACTATTGCGCTCTTAGTGGGAACTGTGCCTAGCAGCATTTGCAGTGATCTCAGAACTTTTTAACACTACAATCGAGCCTATATATTGTTACGTGGAAAATAACAGTTGTCAGTCCGCAGCCACAACGCAGCTCACCGACAACGTCCACTTCTTCACTCTCAGACTGAGGCACCTTTCTTGGGTATGCCCCACTATGCCCTGTTACAGTCAGCCGAAATCACGTAACACGACCTCCGGCGGCAAAAGCGCCGACCCGAGGAGTTTACAGGGCCACAGCAGGAGCAGTGTGGTAACGCTTGAGGCTTGATACGTGGACGATGTTCCTTGACAGCAGAGCGGAAGAGGTTGATGGATTATCAGGGACAATTTCATATGTAGTGTCGGTCACTCGTCTAAGCACGCGGTATGGGCCCGTGAAACGAGAAAGTTTTTCTGAAAGGCCTGCATGTCGCGTAGGGGACTAAAGAAGAACGAGGGAACCTGTTGGAAAGTGTTCGTCGTGATGCCGCTCGTCGTAACGATGCTTCTGCGAGTCTTGGGACTCCATTAATCTGCTGCGGGCAAGCTGACGAGCACGGTCAGCTCGGGTAATAGCGTCGCGTGCATATTCAGAAGTATACTGCGTAGCGGCTGGCAGGAAGGTATCCAACGGCAATGTTGGTTCCATCTAAACAGAAGGTAAAATGGCGAGTACCCAGCAGTGTCATGCCGGGAGGAATTGTATGCGAACGTCACGTAGGGTAGTGCAAGGTCCCAGTCACGATGGTCTGTCGAGACGTATTTCGATAGCATGTCTGTCAGGGTGCGGTTTAAATGTTCTGTAAGCCGTTTGTCTGGGGGTGGTACGATGTCGTGAGCTTATGTTGAGTAGAGCAGGAACGCAGGATATCGTCAACCACTTTCGAAAGGAACGTACGGCCTCGGTCTGTCAGCAATTTACGAGGGGCTCCATGCACTAAAATGAGATCGCGTAGTAGAAAATCAGCGACGTCTGTAGCGCATCTTGTTGGCATGGCTCGCGTAACTGCATAACAGGTCGCGTAATCTGTAGCCACTGCGACCCACTTGTTTCCGGAGGCGGATATTGGGAAGGGACCGAGAAGATCCAAACCAACACGGAGGAATGGCTCCGATGGGATGTCGATGGGCTGAAGATATCCGGAAGGGAGTCCCGACGGCTTTTCGCGAGGCTGGCAAATTTCACAAGCCTTGACATAGCGACGTACAGAGCGTGAAAGGCAAGACCAGTAGAAGCGGCAGCGGACACGGTCATATGTGCGAGAGACACCAAGGTGACCCCCAGTTGGCGCGTCATGGAGCTCGCGTAGGACTGTGGAATGCAGGTGCTTCAGTATGACCAGAAGTAGGTCGTGACGATTAGGCCATAAATTACGCCGATATAAGGTGCGGTCCTTTAAGGTAAACATGCGAACAGAAGCGTCTTGCGATGAAGATTCGAGCTGTTGTATTAGGCGGCTGATATCCGGATCGCAACGCTGCTCGTCCCCGAGATGAAGCAGCTGGGAGATGGAAAGGACGCAGCCCACGGAATCAGTGCTTGTAGGATCACAGTCGGCCACAGGGTAGCGTGACAGACAATTCACATCTTTGTGCAGTTTTCCTGATTTATACACTACGGTGTTAGAATACTCCTGGAGGCGGAGTGCCCAGCGGGCGAGACGACCTGTGGGATCTTTGAGGGAGGCGAGCCAGCAGAGAGCGTGGTGGTCGGTGATAAATAGTCGGCCGTATAAGTAAGGGCGAAATTTCGCGACTGCCCACACCAGCGCTAGGCATTCGCGCTCTGTGATGGAATAATTACGCTCCTAGGTGGACAGCAGCCTGCTGGCATAAGCTATCACGCGATGCTGCCCACGTCGCTGAGCCAACACAGCGCCTATTCCGTAACCGCTACCATCGGGGCGCACTTCGGTCGGCGCCGTAGGGTCGAAGTGAGCCAGCACAGGAGAAGAAGTGAGCAAAGTGGTCAGGTCGGAAAACGCTGCTCGAGGGAGCCCAGGTAAACGTCTCATCTGGTTTGAGTAAATCTGTTAGGGGCTGAGCGATTTCCGCGAAGTTCTTGATGAACCGCCGAAAATAGGAGCAGGGCCCCACAAAGCTGCGGACATCTTTGGCGGTTTTTGGCACAGGAAAGTCCTTCACTGCTCGAACTTTTTCTGGGTCAGGCTGTACGCCGTAAGCGTCAACAATATGTCCAAGTATTTTAATGCGAAGGCGACCAAACTGGCACTTGGATGAATTCAGCTGAAGGCCGGCAAGACGGAATACATCAATAATTTTCGACAGTCTCTCAAGGTGCGCTTCAAAAGTGGGAGCAAACACAGTCACGTCATCCAGATAACAAAGGCACTTAGACCACTTGAATCCATGGAGCAGGAAGTCCATCATTCGTTCAAAGGTGGCGGGGGCATTACATAAGCCGAAAGGCATGACTTTGAATTGGTAGAGGCCATCGGGTGTTACGAAAGCCGTCTTCTCTCGGTCCATGGGGTCCACGGCAATCTGCCAATAACCAGAACGAAGATCGATGGAAGAAAAGTAGGCGGCACCGAGGAGGCAATCAAGGGCGTCGTCAATGCGGGGCAGAGGGTATGCGTCTTTCTTGGTGATGTTGTTAAGGTGGCGATAGTCCACACAAAATCGCCACGATCCGTCCTTCTTTTTAACTAATACCACGGTGGATGCCCAGGGACTGGAGGATGGTTCAATAATGTCCTTCGCTAGCATCTTGTTCACCTCCTTCTGAATTATGCTCCGCTCAAAAGCAGACACTCTGTAGGGATGGCGGTGAACAGGGTTGGCATCACCTGTGTGTATGCAATGCTGGACAAAGGACATCTGCCCAAGAGGTCGGTCGCCAAAATCGAAAATATCCTAGTAGGCCTCGAGAAGATGTTGTAGGGCTTCAACTTGTGGAGGCGGCAGATCGGTGGCGATCATGCCTACAATTTGACGGCTGCCCGAATGTGTTGCGAGTGACGTGCGCTGCGGTGAAACAAGTGTGTCTAAGACAAGCACTTCAATTTGTGAATCGAGCAATGGACGCAGGTGGGCCACAGAAATGCCTTGTGGAAGCATATGATTCATGTAGCCGAAATTGACAAGAGGTAGACAAGTTTTGTTATCTGTGATGCTGAGCACCGTATAGGGCACTGCAACATTGTGCGCAAGGAGTACGTCGGTGAGAGGCGTAGTGTAATAGTCACCGTCGGGCACAGCTGGTGAGCACAGAAAATCGACGTACGTCACAGTTTTGGAGGGCAGGCGAACAAAGTCGCTGCATTGTAATCGGCATGTAGGTTGGTACGGGGCGGCACTGATTTGTGGCAGTTCAAGGCCGAGCACACCAGTGGAGCAATCAATCAGAGCAGAATTGGCGGCAAGAAAATCGAGGCCTAGTATGAGGTTGTGGGGACATGTTGCAAGCACGGTAAAGAGGACGACCACTTGCTGACCGGCTGCGGTAAGTTGAGCTGTGCACATACCGACGACAGGGACTGTTGCACCATCTGCAACTTGGACGACACTGGTGAAGGGGGGCGTGAGGACCTTCTTCATGCGACGACGAAAACGCGAACTCATAATACAGACGTGGGCGCCCGTATCTATCAAAGCTTCAACAGGTGTGCCATCAACATATACTTCTAGGGTGCTCCGTTTCAAACATAAGGGCAACAGATGATTTTTGGGTAAGGTCAATAGGGCAGCTTCACCTCCAGAAGCTGCGCAGCCTAGTTTTTCGGGGACATGCGGCGGTTAAACGATGGCGAGGGAGAGCGGCGACGCGTATTTGAACGAGAAGGGCGGCTTTGAGGCGGTGGCGACGACGGGACAGGGTGGCCGTAGTCCTCAGGGGCAGTAAATGCTGTAGACTCAGTGCGGGTCGGATAACGGTGGTTTGGTGGACGGAATGAGTTACTGTAAGCGGGGTACGAGCCAGAAGACACAGATGGCCATTGGCTGCGGCAGTAACGAGCGATGTGTCCTGCGCAACCACAGCGGAAGCAGATTGGCTTATCATCAGCTGTTCGCCATTCAGACGGGTTCCTGGTTCGAATAGAGTACGGACGGCGAGGTCTCATGTCCACAGAAGCTATCGAGGGACCAGTATTATCCAGGGTGGGTGCAGTGGACAGGATACCAAGGTTAGCGAATTCCTGGCGGACAACAGCCTGGATCAAGGCGACAGCTGGCATAAGGCGTCGGGCAACGTCGGTTTGTTGGCAGCCGGGTAAGCGGCCTTGAGTTCACGTCGGGCGATGCGCGTCACGTCTTCGGTTGTAGACGGATGACAAGGAGTGGCTTCGCAAGACGACTTTGCCGCGGTGTTGAGTAGGCGCTGAAACTGCTGCAAAATGCGTCGACTCTTCGCCTGCTCGAGACGGCGGCACTCTTTGATCACGGCGTCGATGGTCGTTACGTTGGTAAATACAAGCAGGCTGAACGCATCGTTGGCGATTCTTTTAAAACGTACGAAATCTTGTCGGCCTCAGTCATGTTGGGATCGGCCCTTTGACGCAAAGCTAAGACGTCTTGAATATAATTATAAGTCAAGTAGGGCTCAGTGGACGTCTGTGCCCGTACAGCCAATTGCTTTCGGGCATCAAGCTGTTGACCAAACGGGTTGCCAAAGAGGTCGCGGAGCTGTTGTTTAAACATTTCCCAGATTGTGATTTCGTGCTCGTGGGTCGCAAACCAGATGCGAGTGGTCTTGTCAAGATAGCAAATGACACTCGCAAGCATAACGGTTGGGTTCCAGCCATATTGCTCGCTGACGCGCTCGTACATGCTAAGCCACTTGTCCACATTCGCGTTGTCCTCTCCTGTAAAGGTACCGGGATCACGGGGTTGCGTTAGGGCGACGTGCCGGGTTGCTGTCGTTGCTGAGGTAGGTGGCGAAGCCGTATCCTCACCCGGAGCCATGGTAGCAGACTTAAGGAGGTGTCCACTGCGTAGCTCTGTTGTCAGAAGAGTACCCAGCACCTCCACCAAAATGTTACGTGGAAAATAAAAGTTGTCAGTCCGCAGCCACAATGCAGCTCACCGACCACGTCCACTTCTTCACTCTCAGACTGAGGCACCTTTCTTGGGTATGCCCCACTATGCCCTCTTCAGTCAGACGAAATCACGTAACAATATAATGGTCCCACATAAAACAAACTTTCGCTTGAAATGAACGATATCCGCATGACCGTGGAATTATATATCATTTTAATGGCACAAAATTGCACTTACAAAGAACGTCTGCGAGCGTCGTCGATTGGTTACTGTGAACGGAGATGGTGGCCTGGTAACTTCTTGGAAAACCACTTTCAACCATTGATAAGTCATCAGCGCGGTGCTCATAAATTCTTATTGTTAAATGACGACCCTACCATCGTCGGCCATCGACTGTACCCGATCGTCTGCTTCTTGTCTGGATCCGTGTCGTATCGTTCCAGTGCGCGTGCTTGCACTACCCCACTGACTTTGAATTCGTTTCGGGTTTAAGACTTGTTTTCGCTCACTTCGCACTCGGCCCAGCATGCCCTCTTCACGGTTCGGAAGCGTAAAAACGACTTTTACACAGAACGAATTGCGAATTATCAAAAGTTGGCGGGGCAGGCAAGTTTCCTGATGCCACAATGCGATTCTTCGACCTCTGAGCACGCAGACCACTCTCCCAAGTTTTCCTATGCGCGAAGTTTGCATTTGGTCGACCCTGCATGTAAGCTACCCGACCTCCCTTCCACCCGCGTGTTTTGATTTTCAAGGTTGCCTTCTCACCTTATGCTCCCTACTCATGCATCACTCTATCGCAACTTCACATGTCGCTCGCAAGTCTGCTTTCCTCTCTTTATCGCAACTCTTCCCCTCTCACTGCTCCGCGACGCCAGCGGCCAGCTAAGCTGGCTTGAATGCAGTTTTCTGACGAGAAATGGGTTCCTAAATCGCGCCTATGCGTCATGCTTGCTGTTGGTGTGCGTGCGAGGCCTTCTGCTTTCTTTCCTGCTGCACAACAAATTGTTGAAAGTCTGACTGCTTGGCTTGGCCGCAATTCGCCCATTTAAGACTTGAAGGAGCCGCGTCGTGGAGCGCTTGCTCATACCTGTTGACCGCCCGGCAGCTAACTTGATGCTTTGGGCGTCCCTGTATACTATTCAGCTGTAGGGATGGTGAAGGCTGCGTGGGCAGTGGTGATGGTTACATGTGTGAAACTGTTTTCACGAGGCTAACTTAGTCGATGTCAGACCCAATACTGAGTCTGAAGCTTCCAAACAGAACCACTTCAGCAGCAATTTGTGGCAGCACGTCTTTGACACCGACATGGAAGGGCGTGCAGGACATCTGTTGCGATGATTTCATCATGGCCGATAATGATGCCGGCACTGTGGAACCCTGGATGGATGAGGGCATTGTGAATGAAGTGCATGGCAAGAGCGATTTGGTGGAATTGGATGATGACGATGACGAAACTTTGGAGCCAGTGCCCACAAGCATGCTTTTTGCAGTTACCTACATTGAGAGACCCAGGCAGCTTGTTTATGCCAAGGACCTCGGCGAAGAGCACACTGCTGCTTTAAGTAAACTCGAGACTAACCTTATCACTTCTGCTCTTCAAAACACATGCATCGGGAAAGAAAAATTTCGTGTTTTCACTGCCAAGTATTTTAAAAGCTTGTTTCATTTACTACGAACTTCGGGATACAGAACAGATGCTGCATCACGCTTAGGTTCGTTATAAGTGGGCTCTACTGTATCTTTATTGATAATATTGTTGTGCTTCAATTTACTCCAGGTTAAGATACATAATGCATCGCTGTAGGTGGCTCTTCTGGTGAAAGCAACTGTGGCACTTTAATTTTTGTTAGCTTGATGATGAATATCGGTTGAGTTTTTTCAGTCATAAATATTGCCGCATTCAACCTGCAGAGGAGAGCTCGCACAGCCAGAGAGGAAGACGAAGCTCTTGTCCGGTCCTCTTTACGAGCGCCTTTCATTTTTAATTAAAGTGAGCTCTTCTATATCGAACTCCTGCTGTGTCTGCGTCGTGACACTGGTGGAGGTGCTGGGTACATGTCCAGGACACTTTCCAACAGCCCGGGATTTAGTCCACAAAGACTTCCGCTCGTCGAAACACCCGTTCACCGCGCCAGCCGCCGCCTGTTAGGCCTGAGCCCAGAGTTCGGTCCTTGGACGGAAAACATGACCACGCCGGGAAGCAGTTGCCCCACCATGACGAGCCCAAGCACGACACAGGTGACTGTTTTCACCCCTAAAACTCCTGTGGACTTCCATGGCAACTCATATGAGGACGCAGATGACTGGCTTGAGGAGTTCGAGCGCACAGCCAACGTTAACGAGTGGAACGCCGCACAGAAGTTGGGGTACGTGTATTTCCCTCTTCAAGACGGGGCTCGCACGTGGTTCACGAATCGCGTGTGGTCAACGTGGGACGAGTTCCGGCGGAAGTTCGTGGACACCTTTGCAAACACCGAAAGGCGGGAGCATGCACAACGACTCCTTCAATCACGGACTCAAAAGCCCAACGAGTCTGTTGCTATGTTTGTTGAGGACATGGCTCGTCTCTTTCATCGAGCCGATCCCGATATGTGCGAGAAGAGAAAGATCAGCCACCTCATGCGTGGTGTTAAAGAGCAGCTGTTTGCTGGTCTCGTACGGAACCCACCTTCAAGCGTCAACGAATTTTCGAAGGAGGCGACCGCCATAGAACGCGCACTACAGCTACGGTACTGCCAGTACGACCGTCCAAACAACACCGGACAAATCAGCGCAACCACCGTGACCACTGTGACTCCTGACGAGCGTTCTTTGCGTGACCAGATACGCGAAATTGTGCAAGAAGAGGTGAAGAAGCTCGGCGCCACACCGAATGACTGTGCGATTACGTCGATCACAGAAGTTGTTCGCCAAGAAATAAGGCAAGCGCTTTCACTTCCCGAGCCGAACACTGAAATAGTTAGGCCAACACATGCAGATATTCTCCGTCGACAGCCTAGATCTAACGTGCCGCCACCTCAACAGTACCACCAGCAACAGCCGCCGACAGTGCCTTGGTACTACAGGGAAACGTCGACACCGATGCGACCCCCACTCCGCAAAACCGACATATGGCGTACCCCTGACTACAGGCCCCTGTGCTTCCATTGTGGGGAACAGGCCACATCGTGCGGTATTGTCCTCATCGCGTTGCCGGGTATCAAGGATTTCCGTTCACTACCCCTCGGCGCTATTTCGACGGAAGACGCAACGTTGAAACGAGCGCGACGATCCCGCGAGACGTTATCCTGGGTTCTGGTCACGCTCGCCCTCCCCAGGTCATTTTCCCCAATCTAATAGGGGTAGCACCACGAACATGGCGAAAGGAAGGTCTCCCAGTCCACGCCGGGGAAACTAAAAGCAGCGACCTTACAAGGGAAGGTCGCGAATTGCCGAAGATTTGAAAATCCCCCATTACTGCCGCATGAAGTGCCGCACATTCCGAATGAACCGACGAAAGACGAGATTGTCACCGCCGACATTACACTTTCAATTGACGGTCACGACGTGACCACACTGGTCGACACTGGTGCGGACTTTTCAATAATGAGTGCGAATCTGGCCGACCAACTCAAGAAGGTAAAAATGAAATGGACGGGGCCGCAAATTAGAGGAGCCGGAGGCCAGCTGCTGACATCTACCGAAAAGTGCACCGCACGAATCAAGATCGGGGATTCATCATTCGTGGCAACCTTGGTTATTCTTTCAGAGTGTTGTAAACGGGCCATTTTGGGTATGGATTTCCTGCGGGAGTACGGTGCCATTATAAATATACCGGACGATGTACTGACCTTCTCAGCGGACCATAGCGCAGCGCTGCAGCGCAAGCCCATGCGCGTGATTGACGACGTGACCATGCCACCGTTGTCATGCCGCCTCGTCTCTGTCACATGTAACACGCAGCATAGTGGAGAAGGTGTCGCGGAACAAATATCGACGCTTTTACTCTCTTAGGAATCGCTATTGCCAGAAGTCTCGTCAGTGTAGTGTCTGGGCAAGCAGAGGTCCTGTTGACAAACTTCAGCAACGAGCGTCGACACATTGCAGAGGGTACCACAGTTGCATACTTCGAAGAAATTGTAGAATTCCGCGAGTGCTTCGCAGTACAACAGGCAGAGACGCCGGTCGCTTTCAACACCACTGCCTGTCGACGTGCAGCACAGATTTATCGCCAGCGCAGAGGCAGAGTCTTCTAGATATTCTCGGCCAGTTTGAAGATTGTTTTTCGTCGACCTCGAGGGTAAATCAAACGCCACTGACAAAGCACCGAATTATAACGGAAGAGACGGCAAGACCAATTCGACAAAACTCATACCGCGTGGCACCGAAAGAACGCGAAGCAATCCAAGAACAAGTCTAGAAAATGCTCAATGATGACATTATTCAGCCGTCAAAAAGCCCTTGGGCATCACCGGTAGTGCTAGTTAAGAAGAAAGACGGCAACTTACGCTTCTGTGTGGACTACCGCAAGCTGAACCGCGTGACAAAGAAAGACGTATACCCACTACCGCGTATTGACGATTCACTTGACAGGCTGAGGCATGCACGCTTCTTCTCGTCGATAGACCTTAAAAGTGGTTATTGGCAAATCGAGGTCGATGAGCGGGACAGAGAAAAGACTGCTTTTGTTACGCCTGACGGGCTTTACAAGTTTAAAGGCTTGCCCTTCGGATTGTGCTCAGCCCCAGCAATATTTCAGAGACTGATGGATACTGTCCTATCAGGCCTTAAGTGGCAGACGTGTCTGGTATACCTCGACGTCATTGTTCTCTCACCAACATTCGAGGAACATCTAAGACGGCTGCTAGTAGTATTTCGAGCAATACAGTCCGCTGGGTTAACGCTGAAACCTGAGAAATGTCATTTGGGTTTCAAGGAACTCCGATTCTTAAGACATGTGATGAAGGTGTTCATCCAAACCCCGACAAGATCGATGCCGTCCGAAAATTTCTGGTGCTGACGGACAAGAAGACTGTGAGACGTTTTCTTGGCCTTTGCGCCTACTACCAGCAGATTTATCGCCAATTTCTCGCACATAGCGTCGTCCTTAACACGCATAACGAGAGACGATGTTCCATTTTTATGGGGCG
This sequence comes from Rhipicephalus microplus, assembly GCF_013339725.1. Lineage (NCBI taxonomy): Eukaryota > Metazoa > Arthropoda > Arachnida > Ixodida > Ixodidae > Rhipicephalus > Rhipicephalus microplus. The sequence continues at coordinate 164,478,296 of NC_051167.1, forward strand.
AAGAGGAACAAGCAGCATTTGACGCTCTACGACAGCGCCTGCAGACACCCCCTGTGCTTGCTCACTTTGACGAGGACGCTCCAACCATGATCCACACTGATGCCAGCAACGTAGGTTTAGGCGCTGTACTCGTCCAGTGGCAAGACTCAGCCGAGAGAGTGATTGCATATGGAAGTAGGACGCTTTCCCGTGCAGAGTCCCATTATTCCACAACGGAAAAAGGAATGTCTTGCTGTAGTATGGGCAGTTCTGAAGTTTCGCTCATATCCTCTACGGCCGTCCCTTCCACGTAGTCAGCGACCACCACTCTCTTTGCTGGCTGACCAACTTGAAGGACCCATCCGGTCGGCTAGCGCGCTGGAGCTTACGCCTACAAGAATTCGATATGACGGTCGTCTATAAGTCGGGACGACAGCACTCTGATGCTGATTGCTTATCCAGGTCGCCTATAAAGCAAGGTGATGTCTCAGAAGATGGTGACATGGCATTTTTAGGAGTGGTCGACACGGTCACCATTTCGTCTAAGCAGAAAGAAGACAGTGAGTTGCTCCCTCTTATTAATTTTTTTTAACGGCCGGTCTACAAGCGTTCCCAAGATATTTGCAAGGAGCCTGCCATCATTCTGCTTGCGCAGTGGTGTCCTATACAAGAAGAACTTTGCCCCCAGTGGAAATGCCCACTTACTTGTCGTCCCGACATCCATTCGCGATGAGATCCTGAGCGCTTGCCACGAAGAGCCAATCTCCGGCCACCTCGGATACACGCGCACATTGGCCAGAATCCAACAAAAGTACTACTGGCCGAAGCTTCCAGGCACTGTAAAGCATTACGTCCGCACGTGCCTCGATTGTCAACGACGAAAATCGCCACCTTTAAAACCAGCCGGATTGTTGCAACCAGTTCAAGTGCCCACCATGCCTTTTGCACAAATCGGAATGGATTTCCTTGGACCATTTCCGACTTCGCATACTGGAAATAGTGGGTAATTGTCGCTACGGACTATCTTACTCGCTACGCAGAAACAAAGGCTTTATCAAGTGGAACCGCAGTAGAAGCGGCACGAATTTCTCATTTAAATATCGTTCTGAGGCATGGTGCTCCTAGAATTATAATAACAGACAGAGGTACCGCTTCCACGGCCATGCTCCTCAAGTCAGTGCTTGAGTTGAGCGGAACAGCGCATCGAAAAACTACCTTCTACCACCCACAAACCAACGGCTTAACAGAACGCCTCAACAAGACAATTGCTGATATGCTTAGTATGTACATCGACGTGGATCATAAAAATTGGGACGACGTTCTATCATACGTGACGTTTGCCTATAATACGGCGCAGCAGGAAACTACACGGAGCACGCCATTTAGTCTTCTTTATGGCCGTGAAGTGACGACAATGCTTGATGCCCTGCTGCTGCACGACTGCGAGGATACAGACATGGATGTTCAAGCCTTTACCCAACGAGCTGAAGAGGCACGGCAGCTAGCACGCGTGCGAATCGCCCGACAGCAGAGTTACGACGCACAACGTTATAACCTGCGACACCGATACGTCACTTATCAACCAGGCGAGAAAGTGTGGGTCTGGAGCCCTATTCGCCGACGCGGCCTTTGTGAAAAGTTACTGAAGAAGTACTTTGGTCCCTACAATGTTATACGGCGCCTAAGTGACGTGAATTATGAGGTCATCTCTGACAGTTCCTCGCGAGCTCAAAAATCTGAAATCGTACACGTTGTGCGGATGAAGCCATATTGCAGTGAGCCAGTTGCGTAATACGTCAACTACATACGCCGCGTATTCTGTAGCCGAGCATCGGGTCGATGCTCTTCCTGGAGGGAGGCAAATGCCGCATTCAATCTGCAGAGGAGAGCTCGCACAGCCAGAGAGGAAGACGAAGCTCTTGCCCGGTCCTCTTTACGAGCGCCCTTCATTTTTAATTAAAGTGAGCTCTTCTATATCGAACTCCTGCTGTGTCTGCGTCGTGACAATATAGGTTGAAAGCTAGTTGTTTGTGGCTGACATTTCTGTGGTAAAGAAAATTGGTCTAAAATAAAATGATAATGATAAATTTTTAGGCAGGAGGTTCACAGTTTTCCCAGAAATATGCTAGAGCTGTACTACTTTCTGTGGGAGAATTTGAATGCAGTACTCTGCGTGTCACAATAATCGCTTGCTTGTCAAACACTAGAGTCTATATGCTGACTGTGCACGTTTTTACTGGAAAGCTTATTGGTGGTTTATTTTTCCTCATCTTTTCAGAGGCCGCACGCAAACATAAAATGAAGAAGCTTACTGCAGAACTTGAAGACAGCAAGAAGGACTTGGATGAAAAAGTATTGTATAGTTGAGCTTGTTTTTTTTGTTCTGAAGAGGTGTCAGTCAACTCAAAATGAGGTCCCGCTCAGACAGGTGTAATTTGCCTAAAATGTAGCTGGTTGTTGCTGGTTTGAAGTGGGCGAGGCTTTTTCTAATTCAAACTTTGGATTGTTCTTCTTCATTGTTAAAGAAACGTCAAGAGGTGGGGTGCAGTGTGTGCTGCTGCATTTAAATTGTGATGCTTAAATACATACCACATGCGCACTTAGAGGCACACATGCATGGTTCTCTTAGTTCGAAGGTTACTAAAGCCCAGCTGTTGAATAAATGTGTGTGTTGCCTGTGAGAAATTCGTTGACTGGTTGTGCACTATGTGACAGCATATGTACATGCAGAACTTTATGAAGATTTATGAATAGGATGCTTGTCCTATAAAATATAAAGTGGCAAGGTGATCTCCAAACCAGGGCATTTGAACTTTTGCAGTCTCAGTTGTACCAGAACACAGTCGACATTAAGATGGCTCTGGAAGAGCAGCTCGGAGAGCTGCAGCAGCGTGTTGAGTGTCTGACAGCGGACAATGGTAAGATTTACTTCAGATTAAGTGATATCACTTTATTTTAGAATCTAATGATGGAAGGAAGCAGTATGAGCTGTCTCAATAAATATTGTCGACTTTTCGGGATAATACCCTAGGAAATAACAACATAAGGGCTTCATTTGACATAGTAACATGGTTAGGTAGTGGCATGGCAGTCACTGTTCATTATCAAGGACTCTGGAACTGGCGATCGATGGAAGGCTAGTACAAGTGTTAGCAAACAGATGAGAGTTTAGGTATAGCTACAAGTATCAAGATGCCTAGCAAGTTTGCTGGCAGATCTCCATGGATATTATATGATTGATGTGAGCTAAACTCATATTTAGTGTTATGTTAATAGTAGAGTATATGACACTGATGTGTATTGCAAACCATGAAGTGAACCACTTGTGCATGTCTTGCAATGCAGCCAAGTGCCAAGACAAGATGCACTTTCTCGCCCAAGAGCATAGTACTGTTGTCACACAGAGAGACGGCCTGCAGGAGCAGCTCAGGCTAGAAAAGGTATGTCTGCCTCCTCATGTGGGCTTGTATCTGCATAACCTTTTGCTAGGGCTGGGTGTATAATTTAATTTTTTTTCATAAACCTTCTATCCAGAAGGCTTCCACAAAATGGAATCGCCATAAGTATTTAGTATCTTCTCACTATGTGTTTTTTCCGTTGGATCTTTGTGTACAGTCTCCCAGATCGCCTCATTAGCTTAGACGGCAAAGCGACCAATTTCTAAAGGAATTGGTCTTGGAAGAAAAACAGGTGATCACTGTACATGCTAACTAGGTTAGTATAGATAAGTACCTTCAATTAGTTTCATAAATTTCTCTAATGTTGGCTGCTGTGTCAATGACTGTATTCAGTGTGTTCCATTCTCGACTTACGCGTGGAAAGAACGAATAAAAAAGTATCATTAAATGAGTATTCTACGAGTTCCCATGCGTGCCTTTGCCTCATCGTTCTGGTGTCTCGAAAGTTCAAGTAAAGATCTGGGTTTACGCGGAATGATCTGCGTAAAAGTGGATAAAGAAATTTAATCCGGAAAACCTTTGCACGATTGTGAAGGGTGGCTAGACCAGCACGGTGTAATAGAGCAGTAGGTGAGTCATTGCGCCCGTATCTGTTGAAGATAAAGCGCACTGCTTTCCGCTAAACCCTTTCCTGTATAGCGAATATTATTCACAGTGTGAGGGAACCACACAATACTAGCATATTCTAAGACCTGGCGGACAAATGTGACGTAAGCAAGATGCTTCATTTCATGTGTGGCGAATCACAGGGCCCGTTTAATAAAAAATGATTTGCTCATCGCTTTTTTCGACACTTGATGCATGTGCTCTGTCCAACTAAGATCAGACGCAATTGTGATACCAAGGTATTTGTACTGGTTAACTCTTCGTAGTGGCACATTATTAATATGGTATTGAAAATCAAACTTAGACACCTTGTTGGTAATAGACATAAATACAGTTTTGTCAATCTTTATAGTCATTTGCCAATCAGTGCACCACTGAGCTATTTTGTTCAGTGAATTACTTAACTTCACCTGATTATCATGATGATGTATTTCATTGTAGAGCATACAGTCGTCTGCAAGGAGTCTGAGTTTAACGTCTGCGTAGTTATGTCATTTATATGAGGAACAAAACTGGAGCTACTACAGACCCCTGCGGAACGTCTTACAACACCAGAGCTAGGTCAGAAGTGTGGATGCCATGCTGTACGTATTGGTGACGGTCAGTTAAGTAATTAGTTATCCATCGGAAGATGGGGCCATCGCCTAACTAGTGATTAAGTTTAAGTAGTAGTTTAGGGTGCCAGACGCGGTCAAATGCCTTCGAGAAGGCGAAAAAAAATTGCATCAGTTTGAATACGTTCATTAATGCAGAGAGACAGGTCATGAAGTGTTTCGACGAGCTGTGTAACTGTAGATAGTCCTGATCTAAAGCCATGCTAGTTGAATGCAGCATAGTTGTTTGATTCAATAAAGCTAATTAGAAATTTTAACACAATATGTTCAAGAATTTTACTACTTGTGCAGGTGATTGAAATAGGGCTATAATTAGAAGGACTAGCGACAATACCTGATTTAAATATTGGAGTAATTTTGGCAATTTTCCATTCAGCTGGAATGCAGCTGTCTGCCAGTGATTTGGAGTATATCAAATAAAGATATTTACTGACTGGTTCTGCATAGCGTTTAAGGAAGCCATTCGGGATTCCATCTGTACCGCAACTTTTTTTTTCATTGATGCCTAGAAGCAGTGACAGAATGCAAGCCTCTGATAAAGAAGGCGTGCCTAACAATTGGATATCCTGATTATATAAAGAAGCATTTATGTTCACAGTGCCATTATCGACTGTAAGAATCGATCGAAAATAACAGTTGAAATCGTCAGCTCTTGCTTGGTCTTGACCTTCTGGTGAAGGTCGATTAGGCAATCTTGTGTTCATATGTTTCCAGAATTTGTGGGTTTATGACCAGGTTGTAATCAGGTTATAACCTGAAGGCAGGAAGAGAAGAAAAAAAAAAGATGGCTGCAACGGTGCTCAAAAGCGGGCGGGAGGGGGACCTGGTTCCTCGGAACACCCTAGTGGAGATAGGGGCACAAGATTGCTCATCGAGCGCATGCGCATTGTCGTTAATTTGGCCGCTGTGTTTTGCTTTTATCGATTCAGCATTTGATGCTCGCCCATTCAGGTAAAAGAGATGTACATGGGCGGCTTTTCATAAAAGTCACAGTTGCGCCACAAGGGTGAATCAATCAATGTGATAGCAGCAAATGCAACTTTATACGAAGTGAGGCTGGCAGCTTACTCTGATCTCGCGTAACAGTCCAAAACGTTGGTGTTCGAGAATATGGCCAAACCAAGGAGAGCAATGCTTTTCGCACAGTCTTTTCGCAGTGCGAGTTCAAAACGTGGAAGTGTGTGCGAGTCGCTCACTGTTGACTGCCAAGATAGCATCTGCGCCAGTGATCGCGACCACGTCCTTAGAAGCGAAGTTCATAGTTGTTGCCCGAATGACACCCCCACTTTCTCATTTCTTTTCTCCTCGAAAGTGGGCTGGAGCCCTTCCTCTCTTCTTGGGCTACGTGCCTCCTGGGCGGGGGTATCTGATGTTATTGCACGTACCCTCTGAGTAAGCGTAGAGGAGCCGGTCTGATCATTTGATCTCTGCTTTCCGCTGCGTTCGTCGCCCTTGCTCGTGCTGCTGATAGAACATAGGATGTGCAGGGGTATGGTACCAATTTTTTATTTATACAGGATATGATGGCAACGATGAACACCCACCGGGAGTGTCTATATAATTTCATTGCAATAATGAGGCTATTGCACAATTTAGCTGTGTGTTTGAAAAGTACAACGATGCTGCTTCACAAGGGCTTTAAACGGGCCTACATCTGCTCTGAATGTTCCTACTGCTTTAAACTTGCCGGAAGGCCCTTTGGCTGATGCAAGCCTGCTCAGAAATGTAAAACGTCTTTCTGGCTGCTCCAAGCCTGCTGCAAAAAGCATGTTTGCCTGCTCCCACGACTGCTCCCAAACCCATGTACCCTGTTGCACCCTGATGTTTTTGTGATACTGAACTCTCCTTTTTACAAATAATGGAAAGTGGGGTTTTAATTGCAGTATTTGCAACTGTAGCATTAAAAGCATGAGTGAAGCAACTGGAGCAATTGCAAGTGTATTTTGTGCATGTGCAAAATGCTCTAGAGTGCTAACAGTCACTGCATTCATATAATATTGCCCTCTGAGTGCTCTGCATATGCTGTTAATGTTTCACATCTTTGCTGTATCCTCAGTGATGAAAATTGCTTTTTTTTTCACCTAGCTTTTGTGAATGGAGCTCTTTTTTCTTAATTTACATCTATTTTTTAAGACATGGCTTAGAGAGGGTTATATGGTCTTAAATAGGCTAAATATTGCAAATATTATGATGTAACATATTTTGCTGCTTTGAACTTGCACCCTACGGCTGTTCAATGCCTGCTACTATATGAATCCGCTCTGAAACTTGGTTTAAACCGTGCATTTCTTCCTGATTACCAAACCAGGAACTTTTCAGCTGCAAAGACTGGTCGTTTGATGAGATAAGCCACAGTTGGGGCGATTTCACTCAAAGAAATAATGAGGGAAGAGTAAAGGGGAGCCTGATGATGATGATTAGCCTGAAGTGAATGAATATGCAGCTGGAATTTCGTTGGTTCCCAGCTAGCATTCGGCATTACTCCAGCGTGACATTCGTCAACTTCGAGCTCAACGATGCTATTATATAGCTCAATTAATGAACCGGAAATATTTCGTGATAGGAAAGGAAACATTATCATCTGAAAAATATTCTTTACTAATCAGCACTGTTTGCTAATCACTGTCTGCCTTGAACCAAAAAAGGCGTGTTTTTGCACAAGCCTAAGGAGGCCCTCTTTGAATGGTGGTATGCTGTGCTCCTTTCTAGGAAGAAAAAGCTGTGCTGGAAGATTGGTTGAAGAAGCTGGCTGGAGGCATCTGCACCCAGCTGGACGTGGAAAACACGTCATCGGTGGTGATCATGGAAAACTTTGGCAACGTGCTGGGCGAACTGCTACTTGAACTCAACACTCTTCGTGATGAGTAACTGCACTTCTTGTTCTCTCTTATGTAAATTGAATCATGTAACGAGACAATCTTGGTCTTGCCTTTTCAAAAATGGCTGTAATGCCATATCTTTGGTGTCACAATACCAAACATAAGAAAGTGTGAGATCTCGAATCACCTTACCTGAGATATAGTGCGAGAGGATGGATAACTTTGTTAGGAGATTGAAACGTGTGATTTAACTGACCTAAGCGTGCACAGACCAAGACGAAAAGGAAGAACAACAGGACAACTGCTTACTTGCAAATAAGAGAATAATGAATACGAAATATAAATATAGGCTTTCTTGTTCAGTAAGCGCTTGTCCTGTTATCTTTCCTTTTCATTTTGGTCTGTGTGGGCTTAGATAAGTTAAATAATAGCACCGAGATAACCATTTCTGATATCGAAAATATAAATTAAGTGTTCTTCCCCCGAAACTTTGTACCCTGTGTTCGCAGACAGCTTAGTAGTTTACTTATCATACCGCACAGTCATGGATTTTGCAGACAGTTCTTTCATTTTGCTCGTTTCTGAAAACCTTAGCGTTTAACACTTCATGAGCACGAGGGTGAACTGCTTAAAAAAATGGCAAGTATTTGCCATTAGCTTACAAAGCATACTGGAATCACATGTAAATTTTGGCATGACTGCCATGATTCTTTCTTTTAATGAAAGCCTTGTATAACATCTTTCTTGCGCAGAAAAGTAGCAAACGACGGCACCATCAAATCGTTGACAGCTGACAAAGGTAGTGTCCCAGTTTATTTTATCCTCCTTCTTGCAATGTCTTGTCCACAGTGATGAAAGTGCTGCTTCAGTCACTCCAAAGTGTAATATTTGTTCGTAAGTGCTCTGAACCTGTTTTAGCATGGCGCTGGAAAGTGCAAAACAGTGACCTTTAACAGAGTGACCATCCAAGAAGCCTAAATGAAAACAAAAAAAAAAGCTGTATGCTGTCATCTATAGTATGCAGCTTCTATACTAGGATATCGACAGTAGTAGATGTACTGGCATCATCTAGATATATATCTGATTTAACTGTGTATTTGTACATGACGAGCAGACTGTATTTGGGAATTAAGATTAGTTTATCATACTGACTGCTAGTGGCTACTCCAAAATAGTATTTTTGCTTATCTAGAATCTGCTCCAAAAACCAGAATGTCACTTTTATCACTGTGTTTATTGTGAGGGTGGCCGAGAGAGGGCGTTACGTGACGGCGTCATCATCATCGGGACTTGGCCGAGAGAGGGCACTACGTGACGGCGTCATCATCATCATTGGGACTGGAGTGGTGGGGGTGGCGTGTGTGGGGAAGGGGGAGTTCAGGCTGGTTGGAAGGAGTGGCAAGACGTAGCGGTGTGTGGTGTGCGATTTAGGGTTAGCGCGTGACAAGTGGGGGCCTGTCCGGGATGGCTTCAGACCCGACAACAGCAGCGGACGACATGCCTAGGCTCCAAGGTCTTGTTGAAGAGCTGTTGCTGGGCACCGACGACTCCACCATGGAGCGCGAACGAATCGCGGCGGTCGTGCGCGATCGAGTGATGGCGACGCCGCTGCCCACGGCTCCGCACATGGGAGCATGGGCTGGGGTCGCTAACACTGGCGCGGTCTCTCGGGCCACCGATGACTCTGCGCCTCGGCTCGCCGCTGCGCACCTCCCCCGCTACTCCGGTGCTAGAGACTTGCAGTCGCCGGAGGAGTTTCTTGAACGTTTGGAAAACTTCTGCCTCATGACGGGGGTCGCCGCCGATAAGCGATGACACACGTGGTACCGGCTGCCCTCGAGGGTGGTGCGAAGTTGTGGTGGCGGTTCGTGCGCGGGTTCGACTCGTGGGAGCAATTCACCGCCGCCTTCCGCTCCGAGTTCTCGTCGATTGACGCGAAGCGTCGCCTGAAGGCGGAGCTCGAACAGCGCACGCAGCACCCGGAAGAAAATTTGAAAGAGTTTATATATGCGATCGCTATGTTTTACGACCGCATCGGGAAAGAGGTCTCCGAAGCCGAGAAGGTGCAGCGCGTACTGAGGCAGATGCACCCTCAGTTGCAAGATTTGGTGGAGGGGCATGCCTACAACGACCTCGCCGAGTTGGTGAAGGCAGCTGACGGCCTAATGGAGCGGGCTTGGCGTCGCCTCCAGTACCGACCACCGCCACTTCCGAGCAACCAAGTAGCCAGAGATTTGGCGTTCCGCCCTAGCCAGGCCCCCGACCATCGCTCACTGCCGCAGCCGAACACTATGGCGACGGCGTCGTTCGCTTCGTTTGCTGCTGCCCCACCGTCACCGCCGACTTATCACTGGCCACTGCATCCAGCTGCGCTAGACCCGTCGTACTGCCGGGACCGACAGTACTCGTGCGACACAGCACCTCCGTTCTCACCCTACGGGCCAGGACCGATGCCGCGGCAGGAGCCCGCGAGTGGAGCAATGCGTGTGCAGTGCCATCTCTGTGGTGGATTCGGCCACATATCTCGTAACTGTGCCACGGGTCGACGAATGGGGCCACCCGTTTGCTTCCGGTGCCAGCGATCGGGTCACCTGCAAGCACAGTGCCCGGGAAACCAGTGGCGGTAGGTGCTGCCCCGGCGGGCACCTACGGCAGTGCGCACCAAGTAGCGACCACAGCCGGTGGCAAAGAGCCCCTTATGGACGTCCGTATCGGGTCGTCAACGTTCAAGGCCCTGCTAGATACAGGCTCAAGTGTAAGCTTCTTCGGACCGCACGCCGCGGCGGCGGCCCAAGCTTCTGGAGCCAAACCCAAGGCAGACGTACGCGTGCTGCGTTTGGCATCAGGCTGGTCGCAGTCAACCATGTCTCTGAAGTGCCAGATCGAGTGGGCTGCCGGTTGCCGCAGACAGCAGTTTTTGTGCGTTCCTGACCTGTGCCGTGACGTTGTCCTTGGTAGGGATTTCCTGACGGTGAGTGGCATCTCTCTGCACGTGTCACTTTGTGGGTGGACTGTCGGCACAGAACCACAAAGAATTGTGCCGTTTGTCAAGGCCGTTAAGGAACAGCCAGAGGCAGTGGATGATTTTGGAGACAGTCTGCGCTGCATTTTTCGCTGAGGGCGATGCCAGTGTGTGTGCCAGTGTGCCGGAGGCGACTGCAGCCTGCAATGTGATCATTCTCGGCCACTCGTCAGACCTAGACCCACGCATGAAACACATTTTAGAAGAGTTCAGCGAAATCTTCACCACAACTCCGAGCTGCACAACCCTGGCAGAGCATCGCATAGACACGGGAGACAACCCACCTGTCCGATGCAAACTGCGACCAGTGAATTCCAAGAAGCAGGCCATCATGGACAACTGCATTCAAGACCTGCTGGCACAGAACCTCATCCGCCCTAGCCAAAGTCAGCATGCCAGTGCTCCAGTCTTGGTTGAGAAAAAGTCTGGTGGCTACCGCATGACTGTGGATTACCGCCAGCTAAATGCACGCACTAAGGTGCCAGTCTACCCCATGCCGAGGACTGATTGGTTGCTGGCACAGCTGGGACGAGCCAGGTGGTTCTCAAGTTTTGATCTTTCACAGGGTTTTTTTCAAATCCCTGTTCAAGAGCAAGATATTCCAAAGACAGCATTCATTTGACATCGGGGAACCTTCGAGTTCATGAGAATGCCCTTTGGAGTTGCCGGAGGTCCTGCCACGTTTCAGACCCTGATGGACCGACTACTGGAGAGAATTAATCACCAGTTTGCCATGGCGTTTCTCGATGATGTCCTGGTGTATTCGGAGACCCTAGAGGATCATCTTGAGCATGTTCGGGAGGTGTTGAAGCGCATAAGTTCGGCACAGCTGACCATTAACCCAGAGAAGGTGCACGTGTGCTGTCAATACCTGAAGTTCCTTGGCCATGAAATATCGCCCGGGCAGTGTAGGCCGGACAAGGAAAAAGTGCGAGCGGTGCTGGACTATCCTCAACCAACAACACTCAAACAGCTGCAGGCCTTCCTGGGACTAGCAGGCTATTACAGAGGGTTCATACCTCAGTTTTCTATCACTGCACGTCCACTCACAGAACTCCTTAAGAAAAAGCAACGTTGGCGGTGGGAGCTGCAGCAAGAAGAAGCCTTTAGAGCACTTAAGCAGTCCCTGGCCGACGATGTTGTTGTAAACTTGCCGGACCTCAACAGACCATTCGTGGTGGAAACAGACGCCAGTGGAGTCGGCATTGCAGCGGTGCTTCTGCAGGCAGCCGAGAGTGATGCTCAACTGCGTCCAATAAGCTTCATTAGCAGGGTCCTCACTGAGGCAGAGCAGCGCTATACAGTGCAAGAATGGGAGTGTCTGGCTGTGGTGTGGGCAGTGGACAAGTTTCGACCATACCTTGAGTTCACCGAGTTTGAGGTACACTGTGATCACTCCTCACTATCCTGGATGTTCACCACAGACCAGGCCTCGCCACGTGTAAAGCGTTGGGTTTTGCGGCTGCAAGGTTTCAACTGCAGAATCAAGCACAGGCGGGGTCTTGCAAATGTGCCAGCCGACGCCTTGAGCAGAGCTCCCCTTCAGCACCAGGAAGTTCCAAGCCCGAGTCTACACGAGACGCTGTTCCCTATGGCTGTTCCAGAGCCCAGCCCACAAATCAGCTTTGAGGCAGCTGCTGTAGCATCTCAAATGGACGACACTACTGTCTTGAATGATGCAGGGCTCCTCGCCCAGGAACAAGAGCAGGACCCCATACTGTCAAAACTACGAACTGTGATGAAGGGAGGGAAGCTTCCGCCCACTGACAGTGATCAACCTTTGATCAAAGACCTGGCGGAGACGACCGAGATGGAAGAGAGTGGGTTGCTTGTACAGCACCGAGGGAACAGGCAAGTACCTTGGCTACCAAACCATCTCTGCAACTTGGTCCTGCGACTGTCCCATGACCACCCGATTAGCGGCCACTCCGGCTTTTTAAGACCCTCAAACGCGTTTCTCAGAATTTCGTGTGGCTGGGTATGCGCTCGGACATATCCAAGTATGTGCGATGCTGCCAGGTTTGTCAGCGCACCAAAGCCCACCGGCAGAAGCCAGAAGGGCTGATGAGCAGTCAATGGGCCACTGCCCCTATGGAACAGCTCAGCGTGGACATAATTGGGCCCTTGCCTATGACGCCTCTACGCCACAAGTACCTTCTCGTGGTGATTGACAAGTTCACCAAGTTCATTGAACTTTTTCCGTTGCGGGCAGCAAACAGCAAGAGTGTGGTGGCCTGCATGATCCAGGTTTTTTGCAGACATGGCACACCTGTCTCCATTTCAAGTGATAATGGAAAGCCGTTTGTAAGCAGGTTGTGGAAGGGCCTCCTTGAGCATTGGGGCATACAAGACCGACACACTGTTCCGTACCGCCCTGCCGGGCAAATGGTGGAGCGCCACAACGGCATTATCAAGCAGTGCCTTAGGGCTTATTGTTCCAACCACAAAGACTGGGACCAGCACATCCCTGAAATCGCCCTGGCCATGCGCACGGCTGAAAGCGTTGTCACGGGCTACACGCCTGCCTTCCTCTGTTATGGCCGGGAGCTGAGAACCCCATGGACACAGGCTGAGCCCAAAGACGACGCGGAGCCTCCTGCGACAGCATACCGTGCATTTGCTACTGAGGTCTCCAAGTGTCTGCAGGAGGTGCTTGACTTCTCCAGGACACACCAAAACCACATGTGGCGCGCTCAGAAGACTCGCTACGACCAGCACAGGCGGCCACTGACAATACAGGAGGGTGATCTTGTTCTGCTCGAAAGCCACTCCCTCAGCGATGCCACCAAGGGCTTCTCCTCGAAGCTTGCACCCCGGCGTTCCGGTCCCTTTCGGGCCGTGAGACGTGTAGGACAGAATGACTTTGTTCTAGTGGACCCCAAAACGGGTCGTCGCCACGGTGTGAGACACGCAGATCAGCTGACACTGTACCATGACTCTGCAGGCGATGTGTAGTGGTGGCTTCACATTTTGAGGGGGGGAGACCTGTGAGGGTGGCCGAGAGAGGGCATTACGTGACGGCGTCATCATCATTGGGACTTGGCCGAGAGAGGGCACTACGTGACGGGGTCATCATCATCATTGGGACTGGAGTGGTCGGGGTGGCGTGTGTGGGGAAGGGGGAGTTCGGGCTGGTTGGAAGGAGTGGCAAGACGTAGCGGTGTGTGGTGTGCGATTTAGGGTTAGCGCGTGACATTATTAATGATTTGTTATTAATAGAAGGCGCGTGTGACCTCATCAGTGCAAGCACTAGAAATAATGGTGTATTTGTTGACTTCAAAGTCTGCACCTCAAGTATTGCTTTTCATGTTATATGCATATTGTAGGCATCTATTATGTGCTTCATCCTCATCTGAACAGCAGTCAATCATCATCATCTGTTCTGGCTGACAATCATCATCGTCATTGAACGTGCGCTTCATCTTCGGGTCCGTTGTGCTTGTTTGTTCGCGAGTTCACGGCCAATAAACCTCGTTACAACCGATTCATCATACCTGGTGGAGGTGGATTGACGATCCCAGTACCTCTCCTCACAACGCCTACTCGCTGGAGCTCCGTTCAGGCCGCCGCTTGGACCCTCAGTCCGCCAACATGTCTCAGAGTGAGTGGGTGGATGCCCTTTCTGCTCCCGTCTCTGCGCCGCAAGGCCCTTCTCTTTACATCGTAAACCACCAGCGTGACCCTCCGATCTTCGCTAGTCTCTGCGGCGAAGATGTGGAGAAGTGGCTCGATAACTACGAGTGAGTAAGCACAACTAATCACTGGGACGACTCTAACAAGCTCCGCCGAGTATCGCTTTATCTCATGGGCGTTGCCAAGACATGGTTCTCTAACCATGAGATCGACCTCACCGACTGGCCTGCCTTCAAGCAGCAGCTTCGCCAAGTATTCGGCACGCCAGCCGCTCGATCCGCTCTAGCGAGGAGGGCCCTAGATACTCGCCAACAACATCCCGGCGAGTCATACACATCTTACCTCGAGGATGTCCTTGCGCTTTGCTGACGCATCAATTCTTCGATGTCCGAGTCGGACAAACTGCGCCACATCCTGAAGGGCATCGGAAGCATTGCCTACAATGCTTTTGTTGCCCAGAATCCTTCTACTGTCGCTGACGTCGTCTCTTTACGTGTCAGCGTCTCGACGAACTTGATTCTGTTCGCCTTCAGACGGGCAATAGTGAACACAGTACTGCAGACCGGGGCCTGCGTGACATGATACGGGAGATAATACGCGAAGAACTCCAATCAATGGGCATCTCACCACCTTCTTCATCTGTCACGCAGCCTTCAAGCATGGCCCTGCGTGACATCGTGAGGGAGGAACTAACATCATTCGCCGGTCCAGCCTACGTATAGCCACCTCCGTCTAGCCCTCCAACGTGCAAGTTGCGGCCGCGCCTCCTCGCAACGTAAACTCTACTTCGCCGCTGCCATCATTCACGTCGGTTGCTGCTGCACCACCGGTCCATTTCCGGCCAATGCCACCCGACCCTCCGTCTGTCCACTTGAGTGCGCTATCTCCCGGTGCGCCGAACGCCCTCTACTACCCGCCTTGGCGCCCGTCTCGCCCAACACGTTTTTACTGTGGATATTGTGGCCATATATCGTGCTTCTGCCGCAAGCGCCAGCAGGACGAGCGTCGTGGGTACAACATGCGCGAACGGGACTTTTCCAGTGGGGATTCTTACGCCCGGCGTTATTTATCTGGACAGCAGCGGTCTCCATCTCCGCCCGCGTCGACTGAGACGCGTAACACTTACCGTTCAAGCCGACGCCAATCACCTTCGCCCTGTCGTCGCTCCTCCTCTCCTCTTGGGCCAGCCTCGTTACGATTGACAACTGGTCGGAAAACTAAATGATGCAGTTTTCGGAGGAGGAACTGCATGTAAAAGCACGACTCGTATTCCTCCAGCACGCCAGTTCAACATGGTTTCTGTTATAGGTGGAAGGAGTTCTCGGGGACGCTTTGGTGGACACCGATGCTACAGTTTCTGTGATTAGGTATGATTTGTGCAAACGCCTGAAAAAAGTAATGACACCTTATAATGGACCCAATCTAGTCGAAGCCCAGGGGAACACTATCCGCCCTTTTGCTCTTTGTACTGCTCGTGTTTTTATAGATGACATTTTGCATTACATCCAGTTCACTGTGCTTACCGGGTGCTCTCACCAGCGAATTCTAGGGTGGGACTTCCTATCTTCTTCTTCAGCCGCTATATGTTGTGGTGAACGGATTCTGCACCTAACTAATATAGACTCCATGTGCGACGAACGCGTCTACAAGCCACTACGCCTGTTCGCTCGCGAAGATCTCGAACTACCGCCACATCAAGAACGAATTGTAACTTTGACCTCCCAAGGACATCGACCACGGTGACGTCTTGGTGTCCCCTTCGTCGACTTGCGTCGCTAAAGGCGTGGCCCTTGCATCAGGTGTCGTACGCTTTCACCATGGCTCCGCGCTCGTCATTGCTATGAATGAAACGCCAGAGAAAGTTCTCCTTCCAGAGGGCACTGCAGTAGCCCGTGTTGTGGATGCTGTGGAGATAGGTGAGATAGGTTTGCACAAGGCTTACCTACTATGCGCAACCGTGTAAGGATGCGACGTCCTCCACTGCCGCTGCGTGCGAAAACGTTGCGGCCGGGTGCGTCGTTTTCTCCGGCACAGCGCAGAAACAACGCACGAGGCCGGATAACAACAACAACGGGTTTATTAACCCAAGATGCAGCACAGTGCGACACTCACGGGCTTGCAGGCCTTATAGGGAACTCCGCAAGACCGAGCAAGTACGCTTGTCTAGGGCGCTACGACTCTCGCAGAAGGGCCGAAGTCGAACGCTCGACGAGAAGCCGCCTGCTAAGCAGCGCGTCAACCTCTCGTGGAGGCCTCAGAGCATCTGCCGCGACGAGCGAATCGTAGGGCGCAACACAGCTCGTAGGAGAGGAGGATGTCACGCGCGCCCAATGGGAAATGGCACTGCTTTGTGACGTAGGCCCGGGCAGCACACCAGCGTAGCGTGCTCGGACATGCCAGTGCGGGAAGAAGCCGACGATTGACTGGCCCAGACCAAGAGACACCCTGGCAGCCATCTTGGCGGATGCCGGCGCTTATGCGCGCCCGGGCCACGCTGGTGGCGCGCGTGCGGCAGCTGGGGAATGAGGCGCCAAGTAGGAGGGCGCCCTCGATTCCCACAATGCTGAGCTTGTCAGCGTCACGCCACTTAAACCTGCCTCTACCAACGACCGTTCTATGAGTAAGCCTGGATCATCCTCTCCCTTCACAGCCCTTATCAGTGATGACTTAACAGCTATGCAGGCACAGCAGCTGCTTGCGTTATTAACGAAACACGCCGATTCTTTCGACACCTGCTTCTCAACGTTGGGCCGAACTACCACTGCAGCGCATCGCATTCAGACGGAGGGAACATCTATTGTACAGCGCCGCCCGTACCGCGTGTCTCTTGCTGAGCGAAAAATTATCGAGGAAAACGTCGCTGACATGCTCCAACGAGAAATAATTCGTCCATCAACTAGCCCTTGGTCATCCCCTGTTGTTTTGGTACGAAAAAAAAAGATCGCTCCGTGCGCTTTTGCGTTGATTACCGGGCACTTAACAACATCAAACGCAACGACGTATACCCCATGCCACGCATCGACGATGCCCTTGATTCACTGCAAGGTGCCGAATACTTTTCAAGCCTTGATTTGCGTTCGGGATATTGGCAAATGCCCATGCACGATGACGACAAAGAAAAAACGGCATTTGCAAACCCTGATGGTCTATACAAATTTAACGTGATGCCTTTCGGGCTCTGCAATGCGCCCGCAACGTTTGAACGCGTGATCGACACCGTCCTGCGTGGTCTGAAATGGAAGACGTGTCTCTGCTACCTTGATGACATTATCATCTTTTCATCAACGTTTTCTCAGCACCTGAGGCGCTTGGATGACGTCCTAACATGCCTCGCCGGCGCGGGTCTGCTGCTCAACACTAAGAAATGCCGTTTCGCCACCAAATCATCAAGGTTCTCGGTCATGTCGTCAGCAAGGACGGTATTGCCCTGACCCCGAAAAGATCGCTACCGTTCTTCGATTTCCACGCCCCACAAGACTTAAGGATTTGCGAAGTTTTCTTGGCCTCGCATCCTATTTTTGTCGCTTCATACGAAATTTCGCTTCAATAGCTGCGCCACTTCACAAACTACTTGCTTCTAATGCACCCTTTGTGTGGTCCGAGGAATGTCAGTCATCATTTGACCTATTGAAGGAAGCTTTGACGTCGGAGCTTGTACTTTGCCATTTTGATGACACCGCCCCGACACTCCTGCATACCGACGCCAGCGGTTGCAGCATAGGTGCTGTTCTCCTACAACGCGATAAGCAGGAGTGCCTCGCTGTAGTTTGGTCCTTACAAAAGTTCTGTCCTTATCTGTACGGCCGTCAATTCACCATCGTAACGGACCATCACGCCTTATGCTGGCTTTCTACAATGAAGAACTTGTCCGGACGCTTGGGTCGTTGGATTTTACGCCTACAGGAGTATCAGTTTGAGATTATTTATAAATCGGGCAAAAGACATCAAGACGCCGACGCTCTTTCTCATTGTCCACTACCTACGGCTTCGTTCGACACTCCAGCTGCTACCTCCAATGACACCAGTGCGGACGTGACTCCCACTTCTGTTGCCTTGCTCGCTTCGCTGTACCAACCGCCAATCGACGATGACCAACCCTTCAGTTCTTGCCAGCAGGCTGACTCGTATTGTCGGCGCATTATAGACCACCTCTCAGGAGCTACGCGTCCACCCAATGCACGCCTTCGTCAACAACTCGAGCTCTTCAAGCTTCAGGACGGTGTGCTGTATCGTCACATATACCATCCTGACGGTCAACGCTGGGTACCTGTTCTGCCACGCGCTCTTCAACATCATGTACTTAACGCCTTTCATGACGATTTGACTGCTGGCCACCTCGGCTTTCACAAAACCTACGACCGCATTCGAAGCCGCTTTTATTGGCTTGGCATTTCTATCAGTGTAGCAAAGTGCGTGGGTTCCTGCTCTCCGTGCCAACTTCGCAAACTTCCAACATCTCCCCCGGCTGGTCAGTACAGCCAATGACGTCCCCTACAACACCTTTCGAGGTCGTCGGTGTCAATCTTTATGGGCCCTTCCAGTTACCGGCGCTGCAAATAGATGGATAGTCACCGGCGTAGACCATCTGACATGCTACGCCGAGACAACTTCAGTAGCTACTGGTTCAGCATCGGAAGTTGCTGACTTCGTCCTTCAGGCCATGATACTACATCATGGTGCTCCTCGTGTACTTCTAAGTGTCCGTGGAAAGGTGTTCTTATCACAGCTTTTAGGTGAAGTTCTTCGCGTTTCTGGTACTACACACAAGATGGCGTCTAGCTACCATCCTCAAACAAACGGTCTGACCGAGAGATTTCATCGAACCCTTGCCGACATGATCGCCGTATACATTCAACCGGATCACAGAAACTGGGATAAACTTCTACCGTTCCTCACTTTTGCCTACAACACCGCTGTTCAGCGCACGACCGGCTACTCACCGTTTTATCTCGTTTACGGACGTTCACCTACTTTATTTATCGATGTTTCCTTCTTCACCGGCAATGGCCCTCCATCACCATCTTCTTGCGAAGAATATATTTCTCGCCTTGCCCAGTGCCGCCAGCGCGCTCGTATGAGCACGGAAGCTACGCAACAAGCAAGGAAGGCCGTCTATGACACCTCTCATCGTGTGGTATCATTCAGATCGGGTGACGAGGTGCTGCTATTGACATCAATTCGCACACCTGGTCTCTGCGACAAGTTCCAGCCTCGATTCATCGGCCCATATGTTGTTTTAGAGCAGACTTCACCTGTTAACTATCGTGTGACGCTTCTTGTCGTGCCAACCGACCGCCGTTACCGCAGCACCGATATTGTACACGTTTCCCGCATGAAGCTTTTCACACGACGTTCTTCGTCACCTTGACTACCCGCTCGCAGCGGCCAGGCTGGCCGCTTGCACGCGGGGGGAATCAGTGTAGGCATTTATTATGCGCTTCATCCTCATCTGAACAGCAGTCATTCATCATTATCTGTTCTGGCTGAAAATCATCATCGTCTTTGAACGTGCGCTTCATCTTTGGGTTTGTTGCGCTTGTTCGTTCCCGAGTTTACGGCCAATAAACCTCGTTACAACCGAGTCGTCATAATATATGCAATCTTCAGCATTCAGCATTGGGTTCATTCTTGAGGAGGTAATGCAAAATATGAAGACACAATTGATGAACGAAGAGATGAGACAGGTGTTAACATCACATTAACACTGTCATGACCATGAGAAATTTGCCTGTTTGTAGGTTGTCCAGAAAACGTCATTTTTGTGGCACCCAAAGTTTTTTATGTTAATGTTTATAGTAATAAATTTATTTATTATTTATTTATTTATTATTTATTTCAAATACCCTCAGGGTACAAACGTACATTGAAGAGGGGAGGGGCAAAGAAGAAAGTTAACACGTAATAATAACTTAAATAAAAACTTGGTTATAGTTTTAAAAATACAGAAATGAATTATCACGATGACGCTTTAAACAAATATCAGTTACAAGAACAAAGGCCAATGAACCAAAATGAATAACACAGCAATCAAAACACTGGACTGTCCTGGAAGAATTACAAGATTTTATCATTGGATGCACTGCCAAAAGAGATATAATGAAAAAAAAAAAAAAAAAAAAAAAAATAATGTACAAAAAGTAGCCACTCGCAAAACTAGAATACGAGAAGCATAAAAAAAAAAAAAAAAAAAAAAAAAAAATAAAGGTATGAAAACAAACACTGAACGATGTTAACTCGAAATGAAACTTCGAAGTGCGATTTTGAAATTATTGGTGTTAGTTATGCTTGTGAGTGATGCAGGCAGATTGTTCCAGTCTCTGGTCGTTGTGGGGAGAAATGAGTGTGAAAAGCCGACGGTGTTGCTGTGTGGAATGTTTACCTTTTGGCGATGGTCGATGCGGGATGAAATGTACGGCGGTGGCTGAAGAAGCATAGAATGTAAATATGAATTGTGGTAGTAGATTTTATGGAAAAGATAGAGTCGAGATAGTTTTCGGCGATGTGATAGCAATGGAAGGTGTAGAATGTCTTTCATGTTAGTAACACTCGCAGTTCTTTGGTAATTGTTTAAAATGAAGCGGACTGAGCGATTTTGTATTTTTTCTAGTAATTTTATGTGGTTCTGATATCCGGTGTCCCATACTGACGATGCATACTCAAGCTTCGGACGAATGAAAGTTGTGTACAGTAGTAGTTTTAATGAAGATGGCGCTTGAGGAAACTTCCGGCGAAAATATCCTAATGTGCTAGTGGCCTTGGTGGCTATGTAATCAATATGAGTTTTCCATGAAAGGTTATTGGTAATATGGACACCCAAGTATTTGTACGATGTTACGCATTCTAGTGGGATGTTATTAAGTGTGTAAGTAGGGGAAGTCACTTCAGCACTGGAAATCCTCATACTTTTGCATTTTCTAACGTTTAATTCCATACGCCATAATTGACACCATTTAGTTATGTTATTAAGATCTTCCTGAATTAGTGAAATGTCTGCGGCATCCGTCACCTTTCTATACAAGACGCAGTCATCTGCAAACAGGCATATTTTCGAAGAGACATTAGTAGGCAAATCATTAATATAGATTAGGAATAGTAAGGGACCAAGCACAGACCCTTGCGGGACACCAGAATCAACAGGAATCAATGAGGAGTTAACGTCGTTAGCGGCTACAAACTGAACACGTGATGTTAGAAAGGCGCGAATCCAATTAATTACAGCTGTGTCGATGTTTAGAACGCTTAGTTTATGAAGTAGCAGTGCATGGTTCACTTTGTCGAATGCTTTAGAGAAGTCGAGAAATATACAATCTGTTAAAAAACCGCCATCTAGATTAGAGTGGAGAAAATGAGTGAAGGCTATGAGCTGAGTGTCACAGGAAAAGTTTTTGCGAAATCCATGCTGCGAAGCTGTGAAGAAGTTGTTATATTCGAGAAAATTAACCAGATGTGTGTAAATTATATGCTCCATAATTTTGCAAGGCACTGATGTAAGAGAAATCGGTCTATAATTTTGTGGGTCATGGGATGGTCCTGATTTGTAAATAGGGATGACTCTGCCAGTTTTCCAGTCAAACGGTAAGGTACCCGAGTTGTAAGATTGCGAGTAAATATGTTCTAGTATGATTGAGCAATATTCGCAGTGTTTTTTAAAAAGATTGCATTGATTTCGTCTACCCCGCATGATGCTTTAGATTTTAGTTTCTGAATGATGCTTTTGATACCAGTGGAGTTGAAGATTATGGGATGCATTGAGTGGTATTGAGTAGGATGGATCTCAGGCATCGGACCGGGAAGGTTAGGTGATGAGAATGACGAAGCGAAAGTTTCATTGAGCAGAGTAGAACACATATGCTCCGGTACAGGGCCCCCAGAACTTGTCAGCAGTGATATACCATTTTTATGAGCATTTCCCCGGATAATCTCCCAAAAGCGTTTTGGGTTAGCCTGTATTAAGTTTGGAAGCGTGGATTTAAGGAAGGAGACTTTGGCTGATTTTAGTGCTATGAGATATGAGCTTGCAGCGTTTTTGTATGTTAGCCAATGAGACGGTGTTGAGTGAAGTTTAGCTGTGCGGAATAAACGTTTTTTCTTATTGGATAATCGATTCAAATATGTACTATACCATGGTGATTTATTGTTAGCGTAAACAGTCCGAAGGGGGACATGTTTGGTTATTAGCTCACCGATTTTATTTTTTAAAATGAACCAGTTAGTTTCGACGGAGCGTTCTAGATAACTAGGTAAAAAAGTGGCCAGAAACAGGCACAGTTCATTGTTGATGGCCTCATAATTAGCTTTTTTATAATTTCGAATCTTTTTCCGCTGTCGCTTTATCTTTTGATGAGGTGTTGTAATCGTGAAGAGCAGGATGTCGTGATCGCTCAGCCCTGGCATGTGTGTTACTGTAGAAACTTTATCAGTTGATGTCGTTAGAATCAGATCAAGGAGTGATGATTTGTTTTTTGTTACACGTGTTGGAAGTTTGACTATCTGGGATAAGCCGAAGTCAGAGCAAACTGAAACGAACCGATTGGCTTCAGCCGTTGAGGGGTTAGAAAAAGGGATCGAATGAGACCAGATGATGTCAGGAAAATTAAAATCACCCAAGAGTATAATTTGAACTCCCGGGAAACGCATGGTAACCGCATTTAAACTGTCGTGAATGTCATCACAAAAGGATGAGTCACTTGATGGGGATCTGTAGCAGACACCTAATAATATTTTCTTAAAACTAATTGTTAGGCAACACCAAATAAGCTCTAAATTCGAGTTGATTGGCACAAGAGAACAATTTATGGATTCTTTAACAGCGAGCAAGACGCCACCACCAATCCTACCAGTTCTGTCACTTCGGTAAACAGTATAACGGTTTGCACACTCAAAGAGTTCGGGGTTTGTTATTTTGCTACTTAGCCAGGTTTCTGTCAGTGCAATAATGTCGGCGTTACAGTCATCAATATACCACAGAATTCATCTTTCTTGGGAAAATAACTACGAATGTTGGTAAAAAGGACTGAACACTTGCACTCGTTTATGGCTCCTCCCCTCAGATGTCCCTAACTCGGCGGTAACCTACGACCTGAGCGAAGAGTTCTGCTACGTTCATGCTCGTGTGTGGGTTTTTTTCTGTGTATTTCGAAAATACAGTTCTTCGCTTCGTCGTATCCGTAAGATTTGCCATCGAATGTCAGCGTTTTATACCGAAGTTTGAAGGACGTGGTCTTTGATTTACCGTATTCTATTAGTTTTTTTCTTATGTTGCGCGTTGTTTGACAAAAATCTTCGCTCATTGCTATGTCAGTGCTCTTTAGCAAACCTCGTTTTGAAAAAACCAGCTCTCTCTTTTTAAATGTTTCAAATTTCGTTATAAGTGGTCGAGCTTTCGCTGAATCATAGCGTCCTATTCTGTGAGCGCGGCATATATCAGAACTTGTGACATCAATTTGGATAGTATTAGTCAGGAGGTTGATGATCTTTTTTTCCGATTCCGAAGAAGTTTCATCTGCGGCATCTGGAATTCCATAAAAGACAAGATTGTTTCTCCGCGATCGATCCTCTGCGTCATCAAGACGCGAATGCATATTACTAGTGTCTTTTTCAAGGCGCTCAACAGTGGTGCGTAGTTCTTTCATTTCATGCTGCCAGTGCTCGAAAACGGAGGTTTGGTTTTCAACTTTCGCCAGTCTGTCCTTTATTTCGTTCATTGATTCTGAAACTGACTGTTGTTGTTCTTTTAACACAGATACGGTGTCCAATATTGTTGTTTGCGCTGATTCCATTCTTTTTGTACGTTCGTTCAAATCCTTCATCGTTTTCACTAGTTCTGCTAAGTTGTCAGGACCTGGGTTGCTTTCTACATCCCCACAAAGAAGTAGTAGCAAAGAACAAAAAGGCAAGAGAACGGCTTGTGGGCACGGAAGCACAACAATAAAGGGTTCATCAGATCGGAAGCTACGACAAGGCAGTTTAGAAAGGTAACTAACCTGCAAGACGAAAAGACAGGTGCGTAAGCCTTTGGCTGTTCTTTCCATCGCGCTTCCGTGCCCACTGCAGTGATAGTGCTCGATGCTGGGTCTTATCCTATCCGGACGAGATGACGTTGATGTCGCAGCTGCGCACTGGTGGTGCTGCAGGTGGCGCTCGACGATGTTGGTCAGGTCCCAGCAAGCTGTTTCTGGCAGGTCTGGTGAAGGGGCAACAGCACAGATTCCGTCCGATAATGGAAGATCCGGGGAAGGGGCGGCTTCACGAATTCCGTCCGAGAGCGCGAAGCTTTCCCGTAGACCAGCCACTGGTACGCCGGCCGCGAAAACAGCGACGTACTGCAAGACGAAAAGACAGGTGCGTAAGCCTTTGGCTGTTCTTTCCATCGCGCTTCCGTGCCCACTGCAGTGATAGTGCTCGATGCTGGGTCTTATCCTATCCGGACGAGATGACGTTGATGTCGCAGCTGCGCACTGGTGGTGCTGCAGGTGGCGCTCGACGATGTTGGTCAGGTCCCAGCAAGCTGTTTCTGGCAGGTCTGGTGAAGGGGCAACAGCACAGATTCCGTCCGATAATGGAAGATCCGGGGAAGGGGCGGCTTCACGAATTCCGTCCGAGAGCGCGAAGCTTTCCCGTAGACCAGCCACTGGTACGCCGGCCGCGAAAACAGCGACGTACTGCAAGACGAAAAGACAGGTGCGTAAGCCTTTGGCTGTTCTTTCCATCGCGCTTCCGTGCCCACTGCAGTGATAGTGCTCGATGCTGGGTCTTATCCTATCCGGACGAGATGACGTTGATGTCGCAGCTGCGCACTGGTGGTGCTGCAGGTGGCGCTCGACGATGTTGGTCAGGTCCCAGCAAGCTGTTTCTGGCAGGTCTGGTGAAGGGGCAACAGCACAGATTCCGTCCGATAATGGAAGATCCGGGGAAGGGGCGGCTTCACGAATTCCGTCCGAGAGCGCGAAGCTTTCCCGTAGACCAGCCACTGGTACGCCGGCCGCGAAAACAGCGACGTACTGCAAGACGAAAAGACAGGTGCGTAAGCCTTTGGCTGTTCTTTCCATCGCGCTTCCGTGCCCACTCATTTCCGTGCCCACCCAAATTGTATACTAAGGAGTTATTTTTCAAACAAAGTCAGTTTGAAACTACAACTTTATTAATAATAGTACAAAAAATGATCAAACGAAAAAAAAAAAAGGTGTAACATGAACAAAGAAATTTTATGAGACTATCAACACTGCTCTTAACAGCGTAAGAAAAAAAATCGAAATACATATTTTAAGCACAAGGAACATGCACAATTATCCTGTAAATATAAGCACTGTAAATGCAAATATTTTGCGTATATAGAATAACATTACATGTGTTGTATTTCATGCCACCATGCGAAGCAGTTTTGCGATGCGATAAAAGACAAGTTTGCATCACATATTCCACAGAAAACATTTGTTTTCTGTTCTCTCCAATAACTTGAGCAGTAAAAAAATAGACAAAGTTGAGAGCTCTAGCGAAAAGGGCAGTTTCAAAGTTCAGTCCCGGCTGCCTCCGCGCGTGTAACTGCATCTCTCTGCGCTGCTTCTGACAAGTGATCCCGCCCAAAGGATGTAGACACCCTGCAGATAGGAGCCCTAACCTTCAGAACCTATCAAATTGACTTACACCAACGTGCGCCGGTTATAATGCAGCCCGAGCGTGAAGCTAAACTGACCGGCGGACGACCGCTGATCTTCCGGGGCGGTTTGACGAACTCTCTCCGTCCGTACTTAATTCAGAAGCGTCGATGCTGTCTTCCGAGCCTGTGCTGGTGTTATAATTTGAAGATTCCAGCCCAGATGCACGAGAATCCTCCGAAATTCACCGTTTTCCTGAAGTGGTCACATGTGATGTCGACGGCATCATTGAAACTACGCATGCTCACCTGCGTGTCCAGAAAGGCACTTTAGGATCCCTACGTGATGAAAAAGAGAAAAACATAAGCGAAACTGATAAAATACTCATATTTTTAGGTAATGTAAGTGTGGTGTTTGCGAAAGACGTAAGAAGCACCGGCAGCACCACCGTACAAAAAGCCGTTTATTGTACGCAACACATCGAATATATACATAAAGGACAGACGCGCCCCCTGGGGGTGAAAGAACACAAAGTAAAAACCGAAACTGAATATAACATACTCCCTCCCTTATATGTAGTGATTAGTTGTTAGTAAGTGTTAGTAAGAAACCCCTATGCATGCACTGTACATTTTTACACGCTGTATACACATACATATTTACACTACATACACACTGTGCTATACACACAGGTAACTAGTGAGTCTGATAGTCCTTGAGCCAGACCGGTGGCCGGCGCTCTCGGGACGGCCGATGGGGATGCTGCACGGCCAGAGATGGTAATGAGCTTGTAGAGCTCTGTAGTACGCCAGGAGATTGCGATTGCGGCCCAGGAGAAGGCGGCTGCAGCATGGCAGGCTCCGGTACAGGCAGCTGCGGATCAGGAGCAGGCGACTGCGGTACGGCAGACTGCAGTACACCAGGAGGCGGGGGCTGCGACCCGGGAGAAGGCGGCGGCGGCAGGGCAGGCTGCGGCACTTGAACCGGAAGCTGTGGCGCAGGTAGCTCCGAACGTTGGTATGGTGGACTAGTGCCCCTCTCAGGAACCCGGGAAAGCTTGGAGGCGTTCCATGTGCGGCCGTCTGCAAGTCGGAAAGAGGCAGGTCCCCTCTTCCCCAACACCTCAGTTGGCGAGGAAAAAGAGCGATCCCCCTTGAAGCGAACGGACGGCTTCTTGACTCGAACGAAATCACCCACAGCTATCTTTGGCTCTTTAGCGACTCTCCTGCGGTCCGTGTACTCCTTACTGCTTTGCTGTTGAAGCCGGACCCTTTGGCGCAGTCGCGCCAGTTCCTTTGCTGGGTCTTTTGCAAACGCTGGTGCCGAAAACCCTACAACATCCAATCTGGTTAGGGGCATTCGCCCATGCAGCAGAACTGCTGGGGCAACTCCAGTAGTAGCCTGTGGAGTACAGCGGTAAATAGACAGGTAGTCCGTAACTGCTTGTCGGATAGGTCTCCTTTCAAGGAGTGAAACCTGGATGAAGTTCTTCAGAGTTCGATTGAACCTCTCGACTTGCCCATTCGCCTGGGGGTAATATACAGATGAATGAGACAGCTTGATGGCTCGGTTTTGAAGAAAGGTTACAAATTCACGTGAAGTGAACTGCGGCCCATTGTCGCAAACAATCTCTTCCGGGTATCCTTCACGGGCAAAAACACTGGTTAAGAAGTCTTTCACGGTGCTTGTGGCCACTTCGCTGCAGAAATATATCTCTGGCCATTCGGAATGGTAATCGACCAGTGTTATAGCAAATTGGCTATTGTGAGGTGCATGTTCCAATGGGCCAACAATGTCTAGGCCCAGTTTCTGCCATGGCCTTTCAGGCCAGTCAATAGGCTGCAATGGCGCTGGCGATGTTTTGGCAGACTTATCTGCCTCCAGGCAGATGTGACAGTTTTTCACGGCGGATTCAGCTTGCTTGTCCATCCGTGGCCACCAGAATAGCTCACGAAGTCGCGCCTTTGTGCGCGTGATGCCCGGATGTGCCTCGTGGGCAACGGCGATGAACTGAGTCGTGAGTGAGGACGGAACAACAAGGCGTTCTGCGCGCAGTAGAAGGTCATCAACAACAGAAAGTTCTTCGCGCACAGAGTAGAAAGGTTTTGCCTCCTCTGGTATGGACTTTTGTGGTGGCCAAGAACCGAGCACGAACGACTTGACCGTTTGCAGACAACCATCGTTGAGGACGGCTTGCTTGAATTCTTCTTTCGTCACGCAAGCCGACTCGACCAACGACACAATTTCTTCATCCTTGTTCAGCTGTGCCTGGGTTGCTCTATTGACTGCATCGGAATGTGACAAGGTGTCGGGTCATTAACACGCGGCGGCGTGGCAACGGACGTGTGCAGGCACTCAAGAGTGGAGCCCTGTATTCGAAGATTTAGGGCCTTAATGCCGTCGAGGCCTATCAGACAAGTTCCTTGGCGAACGATGTAGAAAAGAAGTGGTGCAGAGCGCCCTTTAAACTGAACGTCTGCCTGGAAACAGCCTAGCACGGAAATTGGCCGCTTCAAATAGTCAAACAAAGTGACATGTGGAGCTGGGAGGAGCCAACTGCTTTGAAAATGTTGGTGAAATTCTTGCTTCGATAGAATTGAAACAGACGACCCTGAGTCAACAAGGAATGACAACTTGACATCCGCTACGCGTACTTGTATGTAAATTGCGATGCGAGCGGGATGCTGCACAGTCAAAACTTGCTCAGAACTTCCCCCTGACAAAGCATCGTCATCGATGCCAACTTCACGAATCCTGCCTTGCATTTGACGCCTGCGGTTGCATACTTTCTGAAAGTGGCCTTTGATACCGCAAAACAAACACTTCTTCCTCTGCGCAGGGCACTGTGACGCTGATGCGCGGTGATTCCGTGAGCCGCATCGGAAACAGTGTGGTGAAACGGACCGGCTATCTCTGTCTCGCCGAGGGGGGCGGGGCCCCTGCGGCGCACGCGAACCGCTAGCGCTTGGAGAGTTTTGCTGAAAATGCGCTTTTGGCTGGAAATTGAATTTTCGCGAAGAATGCGAATACTGGGAACGACGCCGTACAGAAACAGGCTCGACCGAAGCAGAAAATTCCTTCAACTCTTCAGCTGCTTGCTCAAACTGAAGAGCGATGCGCACTGCGCTCTCGAACGAAAGGGTGGAACCCTCGAGCAGCAACCGTTCACATACGCGGTTGGAAACAACGCCGGCAACAAATCAGTCCCGCAGAGCATCATCTTGTGAAGCGAACGAACAATGCGAAACGAGCTCCCGTAAAGCAGCAACAAAGTCATGAACGGACTCGCCTGCGTGTTGGCTGCGGCGGTGAAAACGATGACGCTCGACGACGACGTTACACGACGTGGAAAACTGCTGCCGTAAGGAGCTGAGTGCAGCCTCGTACTCGTCAGTAGCGGCCGCGGGAGGCTTTTCTTGTACTTCCGGTGCTGCGGCGCTTGCTGGTGCTGCGGCATTTGACCCTGCAGGTAAAGTCCGGTAAACACGCTGCCCTTCCGCCCCCAAACAATGCAGAAGAATGGCCTTGCGTCGCGCTGGTGGGAACTCAGCTGCTCCGGACGCTAGAAGGTAGACTGTTAAGGTCTGCTCCCACTCCTCCCATGGAAGTGAGTTTCTGCCATGGCCTTTCAGGCCAGTCAATAGGCTGCAATGGCGCTGGCGATGTTTTGGCAGACTTATCTGCCTCCAGGCAGATGTGACAGTTTTTCACGGCGGATTCAGCTTGCTTGTCCATCCGTGGCCACCAGAATAGCTCACGAAGTCGCGCCTTTGTGCGCGTGATATATATACATAAAGGACAGACGTATATCGAATATATACATAAAGGACAGACGCGCCCCCTGGGGGTGAAAGAACACAAAGTAAAAACCGAAACTGAATATAACAGTAAGGTGTCCACAAGCGCTCGGACGGGGGCAAACATTGAAGTTGTAAATATATACAACATACCATCGATAGGGATAGGCGCAGTCACGAAAGCTTTTATGGAAGGCATCTTCAAAGCAGTGTCGACAGGACACCCGCATTTTGATGTCAAAGCGTTGAGACACTTTCTCCTTTAGAAGCACTCTTGGGTGCATGTGAAAAACTGTGGTCCCATTCTTCACTGTCGAGTTCCTGACTTTTGGCACCATGCTCAGCATTGGTGCACGTAATAATTCGAGACTTGCTTTGGGGCCAGGAAAATGGGAATGTGTCAAGTAGGCAGCTGGCGACCCATGTCCGTTTTTCATCTCTGTATGTCCTGTTAAAGCTTAGTTGTTTCTGAGTAGTGCTTCTATTTGCTTTGAATTTCGGTCTCCACGCTTTGACATCAAAATATGAATGGCATGTCGACGCTTCTTTCAAAATGCTTTCACTGTTCTTGGCTCTGTACGCTGAAAAGTGATCATTAGCCAGGAAGTCCCTGTCTAAATACAGGAAAACTTCGAGATTGTTTTTGTCAATAACCACTGATATAAGCTTGTTTAAAGTTTGTTTTGTCTAACTGAGGAGGTATAACCTTATAACCATAGCGAGCACATATATGGATTTAAGTGGTCAATGTTTTAGCAGAACTTTTTGAGTGTTGTGATATTTGTCATACCATTCTAGATTTACTACGAAACTGTTGTGAAGTCTGCTAGGTCAGGAACTTGAAAACGAAGAATGGCCCCACAGGTCCATGTAATGTGAAAGGAAAATGTATACAATGCTTTTGAATGTACACCGTTAATGCTTGAGTAGGATTTCTGATATTTGAGTATGATAATTATTCTCAAGATGTCGATGAGGATTCAAAAATATTTAATACTCAGCATGATAGTGATGCTTAATAATTATGGCCAGAATGATGATTCTAGCCAATCACACACACAGTCATGTGATTAACACTTTGTTGTTCTGAGCATAGAACTGGCTGCAAATAATTTTTTTTTCTCCAGTTGCCTTGATGGCTGATAAAGAGGCTTTAGAAGACAAGGTCAAGGCCTTGATGAGCTTCAGGTGAGCTGTTTTGTTTTCTTGAGCACACAGTTTTCTCTCGTTTTTTTTTCAAGTTGCTCTATCGTGGCAACCATCCCTCACCAGCTATCATTAATGGCCATGCATTCAAGAGCTTGGGAATAGACTTCTTTTTTATTCAAGTGGATTGCTGCCCTCTATGATTGTATTCAAACATGATTGTGGTTTTTCACACTACTAAAGTATTGCTTACTGTTGATTTTTTTAAATAATGAAATCTGAGAATTTTCTATAGTACCTGAAAGTATTCTGTTGATTGCAAAAGGTTTTTTGACTGTATGTAAGAATTAAGAACTCGCACCTAATCTTTTTGCGCTCATTCAACTATGAAAAACCAACAATTCACTGTTGTCCCGAAGAACTTCTGTCCTCTTCCCTTAACAAACCCATAATTTATCTTATTGAAATACTTTTTTTTTTAGAAAATAAAAGAACATTTGGAAGCTGAAGTGAAGGCTCTGATGGAGACCAACGAAAAAATGGCGCAAGATTTTCGGGACTCCCAGCGCAAAATGTTGGACTCGTTAGAACAGCTACAGCATGAAAATGGAGAGACAGCTGCTGCTGTAGAGGAATTTTCACATGAGTGAGTTCTTGTCCTAGTGTTTTTTTTTTGGCTCACATTTTTTGCCATATTTTTACAACTTGCATTCCTTAGCTTGCTTATTAGTTTGCTTACTTATAAACTTAATTTCCCCCTTTCAGCGTTTTGTTGGATTTACTTGGGCTGCGACAAGACAGTCGTGAGTGCTGATTCTTTCTATTTCATTAAAATATTCATAAGCAATGCTGCTTGACAGGAGTGCCATGTAGCTTTAAGGAGCAAGAACTATTTAGTACAGTAAAGCCTCGATAATCTAAAGGCTGCCGTACCGTGAAAATTCTTTGAATTAACCGAATCTTCAAATTAACTGGAATGAAGAAAAAAAAAGCAAACAAGAACTACAAGATGAAATCACATTTTTTTTTCCTTTCGAGAAAAAGGTTATTTAAAATACTTGGTGATATTGCATTGCTTATTGCGGTAGTTCGCCGCCCCAAGTGCCATGTTCTTAAACCTGCTCACAATACTTAGCATTTCACTGTCACGACCGCTGCATTCGACAAAGCTACGGAAGGTGTTCACGACATCGACAACTGAAGCCAAAGGGGCCCGCGGCCAGGCTCGTTATCGTCACCATCATGGCCATCATCGCTAGTAGCCCACTGTTGGTGATGTCCTCGTGTACATCAGCATATTGTTACGCAAAAGGAGGACGAGAACGTATACAGCTGAAGGGGCCGTTTATTTTAGTCGCGAAGAGAAGCGCCGAAGCGGACAACAGGTTGATGATTGCAGTGTCCTCGTCTTTGTTCTTTCTCCAGCTTGGGGCAGCCAGCATGTTCACCCATCTTCGTTTTTTTCCCAGTCATGCGCAACATTCCTCCCCCCGCAGACAAAGCCCGCCGGGCGAGGTAATTGATTCACCTATGTGTGTACAACTTCAGTCGAGGGACATGGACTGCTTGGGTTTTAGCGGCTCTTCTACCACTTCTCGTGAGGCGAGCTATTGTGTACGTGACTTCAGTGATTTTGTTGAGAACAACAAACAGGTCTGTCATATGTGGCCAAGAACTTTTGGCATAACCCGATTCTTCGTACTAGAGTCCAGAGCCACACCAAGTCGTCTGGATGGTAAGTTACAGGCCGGTGGCGGACGTCGTAGCGTGCCTTCGATTCTTCCTGTGATTCCAAAGTGCGTAGATAAGCAATATGACGCGCCTCTTTTGCAAGGCAGAAGATATCAGCGACTGAGAGGTTCTCGTGCGCCGAGAATGGGAAAACTTTGTCCAGTGTATGCCGTGGCGGTCGTGTGTACATCAAGAAAAAGGGGCTATAGCCTGTTGTCTCGTGCTTAGCGGTGTTTAACGCGTACGTTATAAATGGTAGCACGTCATCCCAGTTTTTGTGGTCGGATGCCACACTCATAGAGAGCATGTTTACAATTGTGCGGTTGGTGTGCTCCGTGAGCCCATTTGTTTGCGTATGGTATGGCGACGAGTGACGAAGGCGGGACTCACTCATTCGAAGCAGTTCTTCTACTATATCTGTCGTAAATTGTCGTCCACGATCACTGATGATCACGTGAGGTGGGCTGTGGTGGAGGATAACGTGCTGCAGCAGGAACACAGAAACGTCGCTGGCAGTTGTGGCTGGTATGGCCGCCGTCTCGCAGTAGTGCGTGAGGTAGTCGACGCATACAATTATCCAGCGATTGCCCTTAGCCAACTTTGAAAAAGGGCCCACGAGGTGAATGCCCACTTGTTGGAAAGATGTGCTTGAAGGTGACAAGGGCTGTAGAAGACCTGCCGGAGCAGTAGATGGGTATTTGTGGCGTTGACACTGCATGCAGCTGGCCACATACACCTCGACTGACTGTCGCATTTTCGGCCAATAAAAGCGTTCCCTAGCACGGTAAAGCGTCTGCGCAGAACCTAAATGTCCGGACGTAGGACTGTCGTGCTACATAGCACTTAAAATCGCTGTTCGAAGATTTTCCGGCACTACCGAAAGGAAATGTGCGCCAGTGCTGGAAAAGTTCTTATACAGGAGTTCATTGCGTACACAGAAATGGCATGCCGTCGGAGCTGTGCAGAGCGATGATAGCCTGGTGTCTTTTCGCTGTTCATCTTTGAAAGTACTGAGGTCGGGAAACTTTGGTGACACGGAAGCTACGAGGTGGTCGAGGTCATCGGCATCACACTCTGTAGTGCTCAGTGGCATGCGCGAAAGGCAAACTGCGTCAGCGTGTCGTCGACCACTTTTGTACGAGATTATGAAGTTATACTCTTGGAGCCAAAGTGCTCAGCGCGCTAGACGGCCGCAAGGGTCCCGAAGGTTGACGAGCCAGCACAATGAGTGGTGGTCGGTGGCGACTGTAAAAGGGCGTCCATATAGGTAAGACTGAAACCGCTGAATCGCAAATACTACCGCGAGGCATTCTTGTTCTGTGACAGTGTAATTCTGCTTGGGCCTACTCAAGGAGCGACTTGGGTATGCGATCACGTTCTCGCGGTTACCATAACGTTGAAATAGGAAGGCACCAATTCTTATGCCACTGGCATCCGTGTGCAGTTCTGTTGGAGCTGATGGGTTGAATCGTTGTAGAACAGGCCGCGACGTCAGGAGGAACTTCAGTTGACGAAAAGAGGAGTCGCACTCCGGAGTCCACTCGAAGGGAATATTCTTTCCCTCGCAAACATGTCAGCGGATACGCGACATCGGCAAATTTAGGTATAAAGCTGCGAAAACAGGAGCAAAGCCCAAGAAAACTGTGGAGCTCCTTAACAGAGCGCGGCGCACTGAACGTTTCAACGGCTGCTGTCTTCTGGGGATCTGGACGGGTGCCATCATGATCGATTAGGTGTCCAAGAACAAGGGTTTGTCGGTCTCCGAAGTGGCATTTATTTGAGTTAAGAACAAGGCCAGCGTTTCTTATGCAAGTCAGTACAGTATCCAGACGTGAATAGTGTTCACTGAAGGTGCGGCCAAAGATGACGACGTCGTCGAGATAGCACATGCAAATGCTCCACTTCAAGCCACGAAGAACAATGTATGTCCATAAATCGCTCGAACGTCGCCGGTTCATTGCACAGTCCAAGTGGTATCACGTTGAATTCAAAAAGGCAGTCAGGGGTTACAAAGGCTGTCTTTTCTTTATCTTCAGGATGCATGGGAATTCGCCAGTAGCTTGATCTTAATTCTACAGAGGAAAAGTAAGAGGCCGAATGTAGACAGTCTATGGCATCATCAATACGTGGAAGTGGGTACACGTCTTTTTTTGTTATAGCATTCAAACGGCGATAATCGACGCAAAATCTCCAGGATCCGTCTTTCTTTTTAACGAGAATTACTGGGGCTGCCCATGGACTCGCCGACTCTTGAATAACTCCGTTTTGAATCGTTTCGTTCACCTGCTCATTAATAATCCGCCGACACAAAATCTTCAGGATCCGTCTTTCTATTTTTTGAGAATTACTGGGGCTGCCCATGGACTCGCCGACTCTTGAATAACTCCGTTTTGAATCGTTTCGTTCACCTACTCATTAATAATCCGCCGCTCGGATGGCAAAACACGGTATGGCTTTTGTCTAATCGGATTGGCCAAACCAGTGTTGATGGTGTGACATGTCCGTGAAGCAGGGATTAAGGACGCTTTTTGTTTTTCTGCGCAAAGTCGAATGCAGAAACGTGCTTCGAAAGTACATTCACCAATGTTTGGCGTTCACTTGTGCTCAGCGACTTATTAACCATTGACAGAAGAGCCGTTTCCAAACTGTGACTACGATGCTCTTCCAGCGCATCTCCAAGCTCGGTCACCAGTAAGGCCTCGTGTTGTCCACTGACGACGGCACCAGCTGGTAACACCACGGGTTCTGTGGAGCAATAGGTAGTCCATAAACCAGCGCGTTCATGTCTAATCGACACCACACAATGTGGGATCAACACCTTATTTTTCATGCAGCTGGTGTACACTGGTTCAACATTGGCATCAAAGTCGGCGGAATAGCTGTCACTGCAACCAACAGGTACATCAACCGTTGATAACGATGGTATGAAAGTGTCGCCACAGACACACAATGCTGTCTCACCATCCACGGGGTTTTCCAAGAGTGCTTGCGGAATGTGATCACTCAAGAATATTGTCCCTGTGCGGCAGTCGAGAGTCGCACCACACTCCCTCAAAAAGTCCGTACCCAAAAGAACATCATGTGTCGCCTGCGGAATAATCACGAACTTCGTTGGGGTAACGTGGCCTCCGAAAAACGCATCAGCTTGACACACACCAACAGGATGCAGTAGCTCACCAATCACTCCGCAAAACTTCGAAGCTTGATTCCACTTAAATAAAACCTTCCGTCCCAAGGTATCTTTAAAACACGCACACATGACATTGTTGCCAGTATCCACCAAAGCTATCACAGGCACATCGTCAACAAAAACACGTACTTTGTTCTTGAGCATCAACACAGGAGGTATTTCTGATATTAGCATGTCTCCGGCGACTTCACGTCCTTCGGCCGCACTTGCTAGTTTTCCTGTGGCAAAAAAGACGTGTTACGACGCCGTGGTGAAGGAGAAGGGGGAACACGAGGAGGTGGAGGCGTCAAGCTCCTGTCAGATGTAGGGGAGTGGTTCCGGAAGCAGCGTGTCCTGTAGTCTTCGCGAGGCAGCAGGTGTGTTGCCCTAGGGTCGTCGTGCAGTCGATCAGACGATCGTGTGGAGTGTTGTGGTGGGCCATAGTACGTTGCTCGCGGGTCGTCGCGAAGTGGTTCAGAAGGCCGTGCAAAGTGTGGTGGGTGGCCATACCGTGGGGCTACACGTCGACGGTTGCAAAATTGCGAAATATGTCCTGGGACACCACAGGAGTAGCAAACTGTGAGAGGTCGAAACTCTGTTTGTTTGTCGATGAATCGAACATCGTCTTCCCTGGCGTAGTGGGTCGGTTCGTCTTGTATATCACAGGGATAGACGGGGCGTTGCGAAAAAGGCGGACGCTGAGTGCGCCGGTCATGGCGAGGAGCTGGCAAGCGTGGTGCTCTCCTTGGCTGTGGGGGTGCACTGTACTCAACAGCGGCTGCACTAACCATCGATTGCCAAGGGGTCGTAGAAGGCGGTGGTGCAGTCACAGCCTCACGTGGCACATATACCGAATGTTGGTCGTTTACAGAATGGTGATCAACTGCTGAATGTGTCTGTTTTCTGTAGCGAAAAAGTTCTTCGCGAACAATCTGTCGAATCGTACAGGACAGGTCTGGGCAGGAGCTCGTGTCGATGCTGGCAACCGTTGTAATATTTGCGAGCCGGCCGAACTTTGGAGCAATCCTGCGCATTTTCAGCTGTTCGAATGTTCGGCAATGCCGAATGACGTCGAACACCGAGCTCAGGTGCTCTTTTCCGATGAGAAACTTATAGACATCCTCGGCTATGCATTTCAGCAAATGTCCTACTTTGTCTTGTTCTGACATCTGATCATTGACCACCTTGCAGAGCTTCAGCACATCCTCTATATACGTGGTATATGTCTCACCTGGAAGCTGCGCGCGTTAAGACAGTGTCTTCTCAGCCCGCTTCCTTTTGATGCTCGAGCCGTCGAAACACACTTTCAGCTCCGCAACAAAAACGTCCCACGTCGTCAGTGTGTCCTCGTGGTTTACGTACCACATGAGCGCAGTATCCGTAAGGCAAAAGACCGCATTGCTGAGCTGAGCTGAGGCATCCCAGCCGTTGGACATGCTGACTCGCTTGTACTGGACGAGCCACGTGTCGACATCTTCTCCCGATTTTCCTCCGAAGGTTGGCGGGGCTTGGTAGTAGGGCACGGAACCCATTAGAGTTGGCCTTGAAGCGTTAGATGGCTGATCTTGGGCCATCACGATCGGTGCAGGTGGGAGTCCGTCAAGGCGGTGGCTGCGGCGAAGTCCTGGTATTGAAGCTCCTGTGGTTGGGTTTCTCTTACCCCGCACCTTCACCAATCTGTTTCGCACAAGGAGGACCAGGACGTATACGGCTGAAGGGGCCGTTTATTTTGGTCGCGAAAAGAAGCGCCGGAGCGGCCAACAGGTTGATGATCGCAGTGTCGTCGTCTTCCTTCTTTCTCCAGCTTGGGGCAGCCAGCATGTTCACTCATCTTCGTTTTCATCCCAGGCATGCGCAACAATATGATGCTTGGACAGCGTACGTATCTGCCAGTTGTTGACGACTGGCAGATACGTACGCTGGCACCGCTGCTCCAGGAGTTCGAAGAGGACGACGTCTACAACTTGAATGAGGCAGCCTTGTTCTACAAGATGCAAGATCACCCCTTACATTCCAGGTGGTCGAAAAATATGCCGGACGTCAAGACCCACATATCAATAAATTAATTACTGCCCTACAGGGTATGGTCGCCCATGCGCGTGCGCTCATCTTGGGATGGGGCTGATTTGTAACTCCTGTGCCTTCACCAGAAAGATTGCATTGATTTCACAGAGTGCACAAAGGTCACTTCGCCTGCTTCAGCGGCTATGTTTGTGAAAGGAGCGTGCTGTTCAAACACAGCAAAATAACAAATTTGACTGTTAGTTCGGGCTCATCTGTGTATGCCTATGCGTACATTATGTGCATCATTGTTTGAGCAGCGGGCTTTAAGTGTTGAGCTGTGAATGTAAGTTTGCGCTAGTCTCTTAAGTGGTCTTTTTGTGCACCTTTTCTGCTTGAGCAGTGCGCTGCATATTTCAAGTTGCCTGCCATTCATTGCTTGGTATTCCAATTTGTTGCC
Organism: Rhipicephalus microplus; assembly: GCF_013339725.1. Lineage (NCBI taxonomy): Eukaryota > Metazoa > Arthropoda > Arachnida > Ixodida > Ixodidae > Rhipicephalus > Rhipicephalus microplus. The sequence goes on from NC_051167.1 coordinate 164,516,325, forward strand.
ATCACATCATCGCTTCGCCCTTGTGGCGAAAATAACTTTTAGGGGCAAAGCTCCTTAAGGCCTGAATGTGTTTACCCTCTGTTGTGGTATGTACCGTATTTTCCGGTGTATAAGATGCGGTTTTTTTCCAAAATTTTCGGAGGTCTTATATGCACTTTTTTTGGTAGTTTTTTGGGAGAAACTCGTGTTGATGCTCATTAGTTTTTTTTTTAAACCACTAGAGCAGTTCAATGCGAATTATGCATCATAATTATAATAACGAACACTCAACGTGCCGGTACTACAGTTTTAAAACAAAACCAAAGTACATAAAACGGAAAAATTTAAAAAAGTATGTCGTCGTGCGAGTTCTCAGCTCACTGAAGCTGCGCGAGTTTCGGAGGCTGTACCATAGAGAGCTGTACTCAGTGAGTGAAATCGGCGTAAGATGGCGATAGGTGCGCGACGGGTTCGGCGGTTTGGTTCGGATTCGGCCGCTACTGCCGCTACCACCGCTACGCTGTCGTTCAGCGAGTTGGACTAGTCGCCATTTGCAACTTCATTCGTTCGGTTGGTCCGCGCCTTTGTTACCTTCACCTGCAGTATGCCGGCTAAACGGAAAAGTTACACGGCGAAGTTTAAGCTTGCTGCTGTGAAGTATGCAGAGGACTACGGAAACCAAGCAACGGGCCGTCATTTCGACGTCACGGAGAAGATGGTCCGCACATGGCGACAGTCGACTGCTAAGCTTCAGGCCATGAAGAGTGACAAGAAAGCTGACCGCGGCAAGAAAGCACGATGGCCAGACCTTGAGGGACGTCTGCACTCATGGATACTGGAGCAGCGTGCCCAAGGTAGGGCGATGTCAACGGTGCAGCTGCGTCTCGAAGTGCAGGCGCTAGCTAAGGAGGTGGGTGCCGTTGATTTTGTTGGCGGGCCGTCCTGGTGCTCCAGATTTATGCGCCGCAAAGCGCTGGCGATGAGGGCCCGCACAAGCATGTGCCAGAATCTGCCAGCAGATTTCAAGGACAAGCTTGAAAGATTCCAGGCTTTCGTTAAGAAAGCCATTGAAGATGATGGCATCGGCAACAGCCATATAATAAACATGGACGAGGTGCCACTTACGTTTGACATCCCAATGGAAAGGAGTGTGGCACCGAAAGGTGACAAGTCTGTCACCATCAAAACTACCGGCCACGAAAAAGCGCACTTCACGGTTGTGCTGGCATGTTGCGCTGACGGGCAAAAACTTCCGCCAATGATTATATTCAAGCGGAAGACGATGCCGAAAGAGTCTTTCCTGCTGGTGTCGTCATAGAAACGAACGTGAAAGGCTGTATGGACGAAGAGATGATGGGCAAGTGGCTTGAAAAATGCTTTTCTAAGCGACCGGACGGTTTCTTTCATGCGAAGAAGGGCCTCCTGGTATTGGATAGCATGCAGGCGCATATAACGGAGCTCACTTTGAAGCGTATCAAGGCAAAAAACTGCACCGCTGTGGTTATCCCAGGCGGGATGACAAAAATGTTTCAGCCGTTGGACATCTCGGTGAACCGCAGTTTCAAGGCTATTCTGCGGCGCCTGTGGGAGTCATGGATGTCCGACGGCGAGCATAGCTATACCGCAACTGGACGCATGAGGCGTGCTTCGTTTTGCGAGGTTGCAAAGTGGGTGCGCGAAGCCTGGTGTGCGGTGTCACAGGCCACCGTAACTGCGGGGTTCCGCAAGGCAGGCCTGCTAGCATCCTCAGCCCCTGGCCTCGACGACGACGACGACGACAGCAGCAGCAGCAGCGATTCCGAAGAGGAAACAGAGGAAGTCCCAGTGTCACTGCCGCCAGAGCTCGCTGAACTATTCCAAAGCGCGTCGGAGAACGAGGACTTTGAGGGCTTTGAGGAATAAAATGTTTTCCTGCAGTCGTGCGGAACGTTTCAATGGGTGCGCATTATTTTTTCTCACAAGTTCGGTGTAGTATAAGTTTTCTTACGGACTGGCGCTCAGAAACGTATGTACGGCATTTGACAATGCTCGCTCAACTGCACGTTATGAAGTTTCTTTGCGGAAAGTGAGTGAATGTAGGTGCGTCTTATACACCGGTGCGTCTGATATATTAATTTTTGCATGAAAACTTGCGAAAACTGGGGGGTGCGTCTTATACAAAGGTGCGCTTTATACACCGGAAAAAACGGTAGCCACCAGTGGCACATACCACAACAGAGGTTAGAGAGGGTATGTGCCACAGGGGATGGAGATGGGAGATGGTGGTACTTGGAGTGTTCACAAGATGGACACGCGGATGGAAGCATGGACGGGCAGACAGACAAACAAGCAGACAGACGGACGGATGGATGGACATGCGGAGTGGGCATGTTATATTGGAGATGTGAGATGCGAGATGGCGGTACTTGGAGTGTTCACTAGATGGATGCATGGACGGACGGATGGACAGACAGACTAGAAGACGGACGGACAGATGAATGGATGCACAAACGGGCTGACTGACGCTTCGCCCCACTCAACATCATTCACTCTGTGGATATGCTGTGATTTTTTAGGAATGTATATTTCCAGCCGATAACTATTGAAAGTAATTTGAGTGGGTCGCTGAATTCAGTTTATAAAGAAATGTAACCTTATTGAACGTTCAGTAATTGGATAATTATTTATGCTGTAGTTACGATTGCTACAAAATACAGTTTAATTTATTCTAACTCTTGCCCTTGCTTTAAGTTTCATGTGATCTGCCAGCATTTATAAAGTCTATTGTTCTGCTGGTGGCGCAGGGATAAGTAGATACAAACAGAGCATAAGTGAGAATGCGCCTGCATGCTCCTCTGATGTTTGCCCTCTCTGAACAGGCGATCTACACTTTAACACGACGCACCTGCGCAACAGGGTGGCTGAGCTTGACGACGAAGGTGTTCAGAAGGACATGGAGCTGCAACGGCTGAACGGAGTGTGTGTGAACTATGCCTCGACCATATGGGCTCTGAAGGTAGGCTTACTAGAGGGCTGTGTGCATGGTCGGGGTACATTTGAGCAAAAAGTCTTATATTTTACAGCAAAAGCTGTTATGAAGGGTCGCGTGCGTCGTAGTTGTTCGCCGCCAATCATTATCACGCAAAAAAAGAAAAAAAAATCGGCAGATCTTGCATACCTTGGGAATCGACGTTATGCGAAGCGTGCATGGGTAAGATGCAATTTTTTTTTTTATTGTAGGACATGTCAGGAAAGAATGCTGTATATATGTACAAATGTTACGTGCATAGACATATGTTGAAAAGTTGCAGATGTTTATATAAAGCTATTTGCATTTGTGCAGCAATGCTAAGAGGAACATAAGTCTCTTTAGCAACAGCAGAAGCAATAAGCTGATATGAAGTGCTAGTGCTCTGGAGGATGGTGGCCCTGGACCACGGCCGCTGGATTAGAAACCAAGGTGCGGCCTGGTGTGTATCGTTGAAGCGGCCGGATGGGCCTAGTTCACCTTGCGCCCGCACTGGGTCCACCACTTCTCCCAGGATAGACGCTTTCGCACGCATCTCTCCGTGGCACAGTAGGCCGTTAATAACCTGTTTCGTAGCTCCACATCATAGGTTCAATTCCTAATCGTTATTAGCAGTACCTATCGCGCCTAATATGTGAACAGTTTGCCCTTGGAGGGCCAGTCATTCGTGGAGTATAGGCTTCAATACTCTTCATCAATGCTGCCCTTTTGACTCGCTTAAAATGAAGAGGGTCACTGATTCCGTTCATAAGGAAGCAATCGCCGGGCAGATTCTAAGAACTGACATAACAGCCCACTAAAACGCACCGCAAAAGCACACATAATTCTCTTCAAGCAAGCATTGAAAGAAACTCCAGTGCTGGTCGTTGTCCCGGCGACACTCAACAAAGTTGTTCAGCGGTGTCGTAACTAGATTCATCAACATCGACTGACTGCACTACACGACTCACTCACACTGCTCAAACATCACAACTTCTTCTTGCCCGATCTTCGCCACCCGTACTACCCTCTAACATTTCTAGTTTGGATCCTTCCTGGTTTCGCAAACATTCCAAGTAATTGTACTGCATGTAGCATGTACCAGGGCAGCAGCCTGGGGAAAGAGTTTTGTCTCGCCGGTTCGGCTGCGAAAACGGTCGCCCCAAAAGAGGCCCCACTGGGATGTCTCGATTTCTCCTCATCTGTGCTAGTTGGCTGTCGAGTGTGTAGAGGGTAAGAGCATGCCCTAAGTGCCTTTTCATGCTTCTTTTCTTGTTACATAGCGCGCACCCTTGAAGGGAACATTTGGCAGGGTGGCTTGATGTCGCCCGGAGGCAGCGGCACGCGTCTGCTTCAGTGCTCGTTTGTGACTAAAATAAGTGCTTTGTTACCAATAATACGCATCCTGATGTGCTTTTTGAAAGTGTAGATCGCAGGGAAATATGTTGCGCTTCAATGTCGCGTCTTTTTTCCGCATTCAAGCTGCTCAGCAGCACACAACAGCTTCTCGGTGTCACAGCACTAAAGAACAGTCTGCCATGCACGCGCACCATGGAATCGTACTTGATCACAGGAAACATGAAGCAAACTGCCCTCCACAAACAATCGCACACAGGAAAAAGCACAAGAAAGCACTCTAAAAGCACACGGACATGTAGAAATCCTCACGCAACCACATTGAAACACGAAGTGCCATCCGCTTTAACGGTTGGAGTGTCGGCGCCCTCCCCGATAAGGCGGCCGAAACTCAACTCTGCCAATACACATTTGGCCATTGATGGCGACGCGATGCAACAGATCACACCTTGTTTTTTTATCTAGCGGCCGCTCCTGTATGCTGCTACATAAATCAACTTCGGTACAGGGCACCCAACTGCAATTGACATTAACCCGGCATGATGGCTGTAGCACGGAAGTACATATCGAATGTTTAAAAAATTAGATGGCTCCCGAGCACTGCAACTACAATTCACCATTCACGAATATTTAAAAAGTAGTTCTGAGACCTTGCATGGTGGTAGAACAATTGATTGTCTGATAATTGATTGGGTTCGATTCCTGCCTAGGCCTTCACATTTATTCTTTGAATTTGTCGGGTCAACGCTGCCGATGTCAGCTTTTTCTGCCCATGTGTGTTCTCTTCGTTACTTAAGAGATATAAACTGTCAATTACCTGTGGCACATACTCGCATACCAGTGGCACATACCCGCCCCCAAGTATGTGTCACTGCCTGGCGGCAAGTGTTTGACGATGTGCGCGACGAGATTATGACATTATTCATGTCTTGGCCAGCGCGTCATATTCGTCAAACCATCTTACCCTCTCATGCAAGTTTTGGTTCAACCCAAGGGGGTGAACATGAAAGCACCCAGACGTAAGTGGCAAGACAGACAAACAGATGGCAAAAGTGCCTGCAGTACACAAAAAAAAGCTTCGCATTTAAAACTCTATAGAAGGCACCAAGGACACAAAGGAATTCCAAGCTAGGTCCCCTGCATGCCAGCCCAGTATTCTACCACAGAGCCACACCAGTGCTTGAAACTCTATATTGCAAACTGGCCTTAGGCAGTCTTAATGTCGGAAAACGACTGGTGTTAATATGAGCAATAAAGAGTTTTAGAACAGCAAAGGAACATCCAGATGTTGCAATGCGAATTGCGGAACGAGTGGGCTGTCGAATGCCCCAACCCCGTACAAAAAGTTAAGGTGTAATACTTCGTGGTTAACCACAGCATAAAAAAATTGCACTTAATTTCTTGCAAGTGTGTAGCGAGTACCATGCTTCTCCAAGGAATGATGAAAGATGGTATTTTGAATGCCTCCTTACTAAAGAAAAATGATAATATGGTGTAGTGGGCACCCTGCAAGTATGCTTGTGCTTGTAGCAGTTACCCAAAGGGTGTTTAATAAAGGCTATGAATGGTCACTCTTCTAGAGTTAGCTGTGACTGCTGCGCGTAGCATCCAGGCCTGGCGGTCTTTGTTGGTTTTTCAAGTTTTGCTTAATGCTGTTTATAAATTAAGGTTCCTGTGAGGAAGAGTTCTGGGAGGTCTGGCTACTTTAGTATGAATATGTGTTATAGTAGTGTTTTAATTTGAGGCTTCAGCAAAAGGGGGGGGGGGGGGGGGGGGGTTGTGCATTATTCAAACTTGTCTTGGGAGGTGGGCTTGCCTACTCCTTCTCAAACAAGTTTGGAGGGACTGTTATTTTTCTGGAACTTTTGCTGAAGTGTGTATTGAAATTCATTACGGTGGTATTATTTTGTAGTTTGTCTGTCGTATTTGTAATTCTGCTGCTATCTTGGAATTTGTGGTCTGGTGTAAAAATGGAGTTCAATTGCTTGCAGGCTGAGAATGAACGACTTTATGAAGGTGTGACGAATTTCGAGCAGCTTGCTTCAGCCACTACCAGTGATCTGGAACAAGCAAAGAGTGAAATAGCATCACTTAAGTAAGTCACAATCATCATTTTGTCGCACTTAGGATGTTTTTTTTTGCTTTCTGTGATGCCGAAGAGTGACTATCTTGTCTCGTGTGGTCTCAGCTGAGTCAAGTTGTTGCTAAAAGGTACGAATGTGAGCCATGACATCTTGTGACCTGCAGATACCAAGATGCTCTTCATTGCAGTCTGTTTCCATGTATAATAGCTGTGGTTTGTATTCACCCGAAAAAGAGCAAAACGAACGCCTTGACTCTGTTCTGTTTGGGTTACTGAAACTATCATGATGTCATATCTCATCGCGTCAAGGGGTCCTGAACCATATTTTATTGTTAACATTGACTGAACCTATTATCAGAGTTCATTGCCTCACGAATCAATCGCCACAAAACTTTTTTTAGGCCGTCAAGTACAAGAGGGGTTGCGGCATTTCGTTGAATGCAGTAAGCACTTTCTTCGCTTGTCCGGACAAGAGCACTAGAAGTTAAGCACTGAAGGCCAACGTGGCATGAAGCTACGTTAGGTGCACACCACGGCTTTGGGTGTGCATCATTAAGGGCGATTGCTCTCTCTTCTCGACACTCTCGCTGGTGGACATGTCACATTTATACTATAATGTTAGCAGACTGTAGAGCCCGTCACCCGGCTCATGGTGCCACCCTGTGGAAAAAAGCACATCTCCTTTGAATGCCGCCATTGCTTTTCACCAACTACCAGCCAGTAGTTGGAATCTTCTGTGTGGTGCAGAACTTACTTTATGACGGCTCTCTGAACTGCATGACCCCGCAGGGGCGCCTGCGCAAGTAGGCGTTTGGTGTGTAGCGACACCACGGACCCGAGCTAACGGGGGAGTTTCTACTCCCTCCCACGCCTAGCCGTGCGTAGCTTTGCCGTGTCCGGGGAAAAGGGGATCCTGGGGGTTGAGCCGACGCTGGGTGATTGGACCTTTAAGGCCCCCTGGCAGAGGCAACACACCCCTTTGGCCCCGGCTTCACGTAGACGGCACCCCAGGGCTGACCCACCCAGGGGAAATCGGCAGTCGCCTTTTCCTATCCCTCTCTGCCTACATCTTCGTCTTTATCTCTCACTATCTATCTGTCCTGTCTTCTACTCTCTTCTGTTTACTTCCAATTTTCCTGGCGGCAAGGGTTAACCCTGTGCAAATAGCCTACCTTGGTCTAGGCGCATTGGGTTATGGCAGTGTTGTACGGCTGACGTCTGCAAGCTTTCAGCACCTGTAAACTTGCAGCGTCCCCTTGTTGGGCTCCGTGGTGGGTGGCTGCCAACGCTGCTGAACAAAAATAAGACCGGCATGCATGGCGCATTCCCTCTACTATCTGATCGTACCGGCCTAAAGCGGGTACGCACCGACGACATAAATCTCTTCAACCATGCCAATAGAAACTTTTCCCCATTTCCACGTCATTCACTGTGAAAAAACTGAAAAGCAAGCCAGGACCGTCTCTCCTTTCCTTGTCTCTAGATGTCTTACCGAAACTCTTGGCACAGGATACAAGGTAACCAAAATGGCTAGTGGAGACCTTCTCCTCGAAATCCGTGACAAAGAACAATTTAAAAAGCTAGACCGTCTCTCAGATTTCGGTGGCATACCAATAACCGTAACACCACATAGATCAATGAACACAACTCGCGTAGTGGTATCCGACATGGACTTACTTGACTTGACTGAGACTGAACTTTTGGAGGGGTTGGAAGAGCCAAAATGTCACTAATGTACAGAGAATCATCATCAGAAGAGACAATAAAGAAACACCGACAAAACACTTAATACTTACATTTGCATCCAGTAAACTACCGGAATCAATTCAAACAGGGTACACAAAGACATCTATCAGGCCGTACATACCAAACCCTCGCCGTTGCTTCCAATGCCAGAGGTATGGCCATGGCTCTAAAACCTGTCGTGGCCGCCAGACTTGTGCGCAATGTGTAGTCCTAGGCCACGTGTCTGAGAACTGCAAACAACCGCCACATTGTGTAAACTGCGAAGGAAACCATGCCGCATATTCACGCTCCTGCACATACTGGAAAAAAGAAAAAGAAATAATTACGTTGAAGGTGAAGGAGAATATTACATTTAAGGAAGCACGGCGAAGAGTCGCTCCATTCTATGGACCTACATACGCTGATGCGGCGCGTCAGGGGGCACCGCCGCACCAGCCCTCGCCACCCCTTCGTCCCGCGCATTCCGAGCCGGCGGTTGTGGCACCTGCCCCCAAGGCGGCTGTAGCCCAGGCTACACCGCCTACTCCCAAACAGAGACCGGAGACTCCAGAGTCTTCGGGTCTCAAGGCCTCCCCTCACCAGGCGAGGCCCAAAATTCGAACTAACAGCCCGCATGTGCGGGCATCCAGTGCCTCCGAGGAGGCAATGGATACATCGGCACCCTTGGTGCCGAAAGAGCGGCGTGGCTCCTTGGAGCGCGCCAAGAAAACAAAAAAGCAAATAACAGGGCCTGGTGATGGCCCTGTTAAGTGAACTCAAACTCCCCGTCTAAACAGCCACTCGCTTTTCGTACACACAGCACTATTTCACATTCACCATGAACACTCAAATTATACAATGGAACGTCAGGGGCCTTCTCAGAAACCTTGACGACATCCAAGAACTCTTACATGAACACTCGCCAAAAGTGCTGTGTGTACAAGAAACACACCTTAATTTAAAACACACAAATTTTCTTCGTAAATATGTTATTTTCCGAAAAGACCGTGTTGATGCTATGACATCATCCGGAGGTGTTGCCATCATAGTGAATCAAGGAATAGCATGCACACACTTACAACTCCAAACACCCCTTGAGGCACTGGCTGTTCGAGCGGTTCTTTTTGATAAACTGATCACAATCTGCAGTATTTACATTCCTCCTAGCTATCAGCTCCAAAAACGCGATTTACACTCTCTAATTGATGAACTTTCGGAGCCTTATGTTCTCCTTGGAGACTTTAATGCGCATAGCAGGTTATGGGGTGACTCTCGGTATGACGCGCGAGGTCGACTGATCGAACAGTTCCTTATCTCGTCGAGCGCGTGTCTCCTAAATCGAAAAGAACCAACCTATTATAACCTCGCTAATAACACCTACTCCTCCATAGACCTGAGCATAGTATCTCCATCTCTTGTGCCTCTACTCCAGTGGAAAGTCGTCAGTAATCTGTACGGAAGTGACCACTTCCCCGTAGTTTTGAGCACAACGACAGTAACTGAGTGTCCACCACGTGTTCCAAGTGGTAAACGGCTCTGTTTATGAGCCACCAAGTGGCTCATAAACAGAGCCGACTGGGAACAGTTTCATACTATCGCTTGTCTAGGTTGGAATGACATCTGTACTTTGAACATTGATGTTGCTGTGAACTACTTCACAACGTTTTTGATTGATGCTGCAACAAAATGCATCCCACAAACAAATGGACACCTTGGAAAACGAGGTGTGCCATGGTGGAATTCTGAATGCCGAAACGCGCGCAAACAGCAAAACAGAGCTTGGAGGCTGCTTCGGAACTCACCGACAGCCGAAAATCTTGAAACCTTCAAGAAAATAAAGTCTCAAGGCAGGAGAACGCGTCGGCAGGCCAGAAGAGAAAGCTGGCAGAAGTTTTTATCGGGGGTTAATTCATACACACAGGAGGCTAAAGTCTAGAACATGGTCGGTAGGATAGCAGGAAAACAAGTATACACACTTCCACTCGTAAACACTCAGGGTGATACCTTGGAAGATCAGGCAAACTTCCTCGGTGCACACTTCGAACGGGTATCCAGCTCGTCCCACTATACTGACACTTTCCAAAAATACAGAACAAGAATAGAAAAGCAGAAACTCGAACACAAATCCACTAGATACGAGGCATATAACCAAGCTTTCAATCTAGCTGAGCTCCAAACATCTCTAAACTGCTGCAGTACTTCTGCCCCAGGTTCTGACCGTGTGATGTATGAAATGTTAAAAAACCTACCAAACGAAACCCGAAAAACCTTACTTTGTTTGTACAATGCTATTTGGTCTTCTGGCACTATTCCTACCTCCTGGAAAGAGGCTATTGTTATTCCCATTTTGAAAGAGGGCAAGGACCCTTCTTTACCCTCGAGTTATAGGCCTATAGCACTTACAAGCTGCTTGTGCAAAGTCTTCGAAAAAATGATAAACTGCCGACTTGTACATTTTCTTGAAACAAATAATTTGCTCGACCCATTTAAGTGCGGGTTTCGAGAAAGTAGATCCACCACAGACCACCTTATTCGTATCGAGGCACAGATCAGAGACGCGTTCGTCCATAAACAATATTTCCTCTCTGTGTTCCTCGATATCGAAAAGGCTTATGATACTACATGGCGTTACGGAATTCTAAGAGACCTGTCCCACCTTGGTGTGTGCGGAAGAATGTTTCATATAATCGAAAGTTACCTGTCAAACCGGACATTCCGTGTCCGTCTGGGCAGTGTGCTCTCCCAAACATTTGTCCAGGAAACAGGCGTGCCACAAGGTGATGTGCTTAGTTGCACACTTTTTATTATTAAAATGAATTCTTTGCACTTGTCCATTCCCCGCAATATGTTCTATTGTACTTATGTCGACGACGTTCAGCTTGGCTTCAAGTCATGCAACTTGGCCATGTGTGAGCGGCAGGTTCAGCTGGGCTTAAATAAGGTCTCCAAATGGGCAGATGAAAACGGATTTCGACTTAACCCACAAAAAAAGCACGTGTGTCTTGTTCTCTCGAAAGAGAGGCATGCACTCTGAACCTGACATTCGACTGAACGGCCAACGTCTGTCCGTCAAAGCCGAACATAAATTCTTAGGCTTAATCTTGAACAACAAGCTGACCTTCGTTCCGCACATCAAGAATTTAAAAATAAAATGTTTAAAAGCCATGAATGTTATCAAAGTGCTGTCACGTACTACTTGGGGTAGTGATAGGCAATGCCTCATAAATCTGTATCGAAGCCTCATTCGCACCCGCTTAGATTATGGGGCCGTTGTTTATCAGTCTGCAACTCAAAGTGCTTTAAAGATGCTGGACCCCGTGCACCATTTGGGCATCCGCCTTTCTACGGGTGCTTTTCGCACCAGCCCCGTAGAAAGCCTTTATGTTGAGTCAAATGAGTGGTCGCTTCATCTGCAGAGAACTTATATGTCTTTTGTTTATTTCCTTAAGGTGAAAGCAGATAAAAAGCACCCCTCATACTCTACTATTAATGATTTGTCGAGCTCATTTCTGTTTCAAAACAGGCCTTCGATGAGGCAGCCCTTCTCAGTTCGCCTGAAAAGTCTAGCCGAGGAAACTGGAGTCTCACTAGAACACAGTTTAATGGCTCCTGTAGCATATCCGCCATCGTGGCAATGGCAGACCATAGACTGCGATGTGTCCTTTCTAGAAGTTACAAAACATGCACCTATTGCCCATATCATAACATACTTCCTGGAACTTCAACACAAATACACACGTCTTGAGTTCTTTACAGATGCTTCCAAGTCCAACTCCTCTGTGTCCTACGCTGCTGTCGGCCCATCCTTTTCGGATGCTGGCCCTCTACATCCAAGCACAAGTATCTTCACAGCAGAAGCTTACGCGATACTTGTGGCAGCTAAACACATCAAACAACTACAAATACAAAAAGCAGTAATTTATACAGACTCCCTCAGTGTGGTAACGGCTCTGCACAGTCCTAAAAAACAAAAAAACCCGGTCCTTGTCTCACTTTACTCCATTTTGTGCACACTCTACACACTAAAACAACATGTTGTAGTGTGCTGGGTGCCAGGGCACCGTGAGATCCAAGGCAATGTGAGGGCGGATCAGCTTGCTGCATCCGTCCACAAAAGCACTGGCCCTACACCCATATTAATCCCGGCCCTTGATCTTAAGCCGTCTCTCAAACGAAACATCAGGCACTACTGGCAGAGCAAGTAGGATACACACACACAAAACAAACTACACATTATCAAGCCACAGCTTGGTCATTGGCTGCCGGTATCAAAATCGCGTCATACAGAGGTTATACTAACGAGATTCAGGATAGGACACATATACACGACACACACATATCTTTTGTCTGGTGGCGATCCACCATTGTGTGACAGATGTGGTGAACCATTAACCGTCCTTCACGTGTTAATCCAGTGTAAACACTTAGAAACTATAAGAAAACAGCATTTTCCATTACCCTACCGACAACATATACCTTTACACCCTGCAATGTTCGTCGGTAGGGAACCGCTTTTTAGTCATAAATCATTGTTAGCGTTTGTAAAAGAAATTCGCAATTTTCATATCATATACCCGGGCATCCCGTAGCACGACCTCTCCAGGGAGGTTTTTGCTGCGGTGGCTACACAGGAAAGCACTTGCCTCACGGCCCTTACACGCAAGGGTATGAACCGGTGAGGTACTTGTGCTAATGCCATACATGTCCACCATCGTTTTTCATTATCACCAACTTTTGTCACCTATTCACACCATGCACACCTTTCACGGCATAGTCATGATTTTATTACTGGTATGTTTTTACCCGCTTTACTGCAAGGAATTTTATGGCCCTTATACAGCCGCTAATCACAACCATTGTCCACATTCCTGTCTCATGAACTGGCGCTCTTTGGCTATCAAATGGCCCTTGCGCCAAAAACACCATATATCATCATCATCATCTGAACTGCATGAACGTGGGTTTTGTATTGAAGAGAGGGCCTTTTAGGAAGTGGCATCTTTGTGCCTTGCTTGTGAACACTCCTTTTGTGCTCCCCTTTTTCGTGTCTTTTGTGCTACATTTAACAATGGATTATTACCAACTCTCCCAACAAGACACCCTTCTGAACACTTCTTGTTGCATTTGATTAAAATTTGGCTGAGCTGTTCACAGCATGACCGCATCGCCTGCCGTCTGCCACACGTGTTTTATCATCAAACACAAGGGGTGGTTCATGGCACATTTAGGTCCGACAAGCGAAACCTTCTATAAGCTGCAGCTGCGCTATTGCTTATTAAAAATAACCTCATTGCATGCTCAGATGTTACCTATATAAGTACAGTAGAGTGAACTCTGGCGCTAGTGTCTATAAAAGCTGCAGTGTATTGCACTTCAGTGAGCATGGTAATGGTGGCTAAAACACGGATTTGTCTAATTTTTGCACTTTTGGCTCTGGTTGTCTTCACGTGGCTTGATGATGCTTTGTCATGAAACAACATTCTGCAATAGTTTATCAGTTACGGAATAACACATTTCGAGCTAGTTGGTTGTTCATGCAAAGGTGAAAGCGGCATGTATCAATGAGAACGAACACACACTGTGTCTCTATCTTTCCTTGTATCTGTCTGTTCTCATCAATATGCGCTGCTTTGCCTCGGCATCAGTTACGCTTCACCACCTTCGCCTTTTAGGCTTACCAATCCAAATCTGGTCGTGAGGTTCAAAATGGTTTGTTCCTTTATTCGAAACGGAACCAAAACACTGCAATAAACAAAGCAACAAGTGCGTTCGAAGCCCGCAAGCATGAAGACTTAGCGAATTCGTGTACTTCCCATTACTCCCATGTTCGCTAAACAATCACAGCGCCAGAATCCACTTTAGTTAATTTCAGGAAATTCTATGGTTGGCATGGCAATCTAAGTAGCTGTGGCAAAGGCCTGCATGATGGTGTGCTTGAATATTTGTGCTGGTGAGCCCATGCTTGTGTCGATGGCATATCGGTGTGCGCTGACCTGCTTGTGTGTCACCAGGGAAGCCCTAGCCCAGGCGGAAGCAATTCCAGTGGAAGAACGGGAGAGAGCTGCTTGGCTGCTGCTTGAGAAGGAGACTCATGCTTCCGAGTTGGAAAAGAAGCTGAAGGTAGATGTTGATCAGCTGAGTCACCTGCTTGAAAAACTTGTGATTATGAAACGGCTGCAAACTCGTTGAGTGGTATGCGAGACGGGAGATCACAGCCGTGATCTGGTGATATGGGCTATAGATGTCTCATTTACTGTGCGCCTGCAGCTATGGCCTGTTTTCACAAATCAGCCTGGGCCTTTACACGAGTATCCCTCAAGTTTCCTGTACCCTCTACTTGTGTTAGAAAGGCATAAAAGTTAATAACAATGTAAAAGATCACAAGAAGATTGGTTCATGAATACTGGCCTGCTTTGTGCATCAAGCAAAACAGAGGCTTACAACCAATAGTGAAATTTGAGGATGGTTTGGGAATACGGGCCTAAGGGAAATCCTCATATAACTTGAGTGTCTGTATTGTAGCAGCCATGGGTGTATAATAAGCTTGTCACTTGAATATACGTGTTGTGCTGATTACTACCCAGCTTTGATCAAAAGGAGCAGAGACAGTGCTTATGTGGCCATAGCTCATTCCAGGATGAATCGGCCAAAATCCATCATTGAGAACACTAATGATCTCAACTTCAAAATTTGTGTTTTTCAAGCCAGTATGGAACAAAAATTAAGCCTCTCAATGTGTGGCTGTCTCTCTCCCTCGAAAACTGATGTATGGAGGCAAAATTTTTTTCAGTACAGTTGAACAGAAGATACCCGTTTCATGCCCTTGTGGCTTTTTTTTGTTTTTAAACGTATAACCTAGTATTTATTTAAAAAACATTTTTGTATGATAGCTGAGCATATCAGCCACTCGTACTCAGCCTGATAATGTTTATTGTGAATTTTATATATAGGCCAAGCACACAGATTAGAAGGCCAGTTGTCATTGTGACATGATCTGACATCTTTGTCTACTTCCACTTTGTGCAAAATGAATTCTCAGCACCTCACCTAGTTCTTATCATAACGTTTTGTTCTAGCATGTTCGCAAGCTGATGTGGGACATTTAGCAGTCTAGCCATAAAATGCAATATCGATACATGTTTCACTGTTTATGCTCAATTATTTAAACAATTGAGCTAAGCTTGGCACAAAAGCTAAGCTTGCCACAAAAGTTTCATTCCTCATGCATTGACTGCGCTTTGGCTAATCGCTTGCATGCGAGCACGTGTGACTGTTGCAGCCGCAGTGCTTTGATTAAAACTGTAATAGCAGTAGATTGTCTATGGAGCCAGTGATGTTTGTGTTTTCAAGGTGCCACAAACCTTTCTGCATGCTGTAGCAAGCTTTGATGCTGAACAACTTCAAAACACTTGTGGAGTCTTGCTACATTTTTAAAAGCAGTCAACATTTCTGAGTCTGCATTCTTATTTTGTGCAATACCTGGACTACCAAACATCTGTGATAACACATACTACAATAACCTTGTCAACTTTTGTGGGAAACCACTAGGAGCTGGAAGAAGCTTTGGAACAGCTCACCAAGGAGAAAACAGATGCTTGTGATACTGCAAATGAGCTCAGGTTTGCCACAAATCACTTTCTTTTTACATTATTAGCTAATTGTGCTTTTTGCTTCTTGTTTGTTTATTGCAAGAGTTCAAACGCGTCACAAAAGATGCATAGAAATTATCTGGACAGGTATTCAACCCTTTCACTTATTTTACTTGTACTCCCAGACAACACAGATACATCCTTTGGATTCCCCTAGGATGAGCTGCTTAGGATATGTGGGAACTTCTAAGGATGTCCCAAAGAATTCCCGGACACCTCAATGAAGGCTCCAAAATGAGACAAAAAACGAGATCCTTGGGAAGTCCTGCACATAGGACATCTTGGGATCATAATGGGATTATATTTGGATGTTGTACATTCCACTGTATTCAGAAATTACCAGTACATGCAGCATTTGGAGGATGTATGCTAGTTAGTAGAAAGAACTGTCTCTTTGAAAGTCTTGCATTTCTTTACATGTTTTTAATACCCCTCAATGTACTCTACCAGCAATGCAATGCACTCCTGCTTTTCCACGTGACTGTAGGCCTATAACATGTTCAGTGGTTATGTTGCCTTCTTCTTTGCTTGTTATTTTCCAAATCTTGAAAACACTGCTTCATTATGTGTTCTCACCTGCTTATTTATTATGTGTGTATTTATGAAGGGTTACGCAAGTTCTATATATATGTACACGTGCGTTAAAAAATGATCGCTGAAAATGTATACTAATTCATGAAGCAACGTGCATATACATGTTAAAATATCAGTTAGTAGATTAATTGAAACCACACGAGATTATATATACCATGTTCATTAAACATCCCATAAAGGGACATGAATGAGTGGATGCAGGCAGATCTCACGCATGCATCCATCCATTCACGTCATCGTCTGTAATATTTAATGGACATCCGTTCGCTGAAGCCTACGGGACATCCACACGACTTCCTTTATTGGATGTGGGACATAAGTACTTCTTTGGGGCATCCGTAAGACTTTTTTTTGTGTTGTCTGAGGTCTTTCAAGGCTCTTTCTCTGCGCTCATCTAATGTACTTTTGGTTTATATTATGTTTTAACAGCGTGCCGAAAAAAGTCACTTGTATCAGTGTATCGTGTGCTCTTCCATGTGCCTAATTTAAAGTATATTCCAATGATTGATACTTCAGTAGAATTCATTCATTCCGTTCAATTGCTTGGCTGCTTCAAAGACTGTGTGAACATTTCAAACTTACTCGAGCTTCATTCATACGTCATCATCACAGCTCAACTTTATTCTTTACAAAGCTGCGGTATGCTGTGATCCCATGCTGGTTGTGTTACCCTAGCTGAGAAAAGCCAGTTTCTCCACGAAGGCAATGCCGCGAATGTGATAGCAACAAATAGGATTGCGATACTAAGACTAGCCACCACATTTAGTGCACCGAACACTTCACTCCTGCAAGCTTGTCTCTCCTTATAATCTCAAACCTTGTTACTATCATGAATTTGCATCTTCTTCAAAAAAAGTTTGCTATATTTAAAATTTGCTATAAAGATATATTTTTCTACCACTATGTCTAATGCAACAGTACTTTTCAGTTGCTTAGTTACAACCGATATTTGTTATATCCGGGTTTGTTGTAGCAAGACTTTAGTGTAGTAGTGCTGCATTTGCCCTTTGGGTGCACATTAAAGAACCCCAGGTGGTCGAAATTTCTGGAGCCCTCCACTACGGCGTCTCTCATAATCATATGGTGGTTTTGGGACGTTGATCCCCACATATCTATCAATCATGCTGCATTTGCCTGTCTTTTCATGAAAGACATTTGTGCCTGCGAACTGAATGGCACCGTTTCAAGAGATGTTGCTGGGCACGCAGTTAAATCACATGGGGGATACAGGCTTTGCAAAAAAGAATGGATCGAATTTCATGCGTAAATACATAGGATCGCATCTGCAACTGGGGTCTCAGTTCTCCATGTGTGCTTCAGGAGAATTTGATTTAGCAAGGTTCACAGCAGCCCGCCGCAGTGGTCTACTGGCTAAAGTATGCGGCTGCTGACCTCCAGGTCGCAGGATCGAATCTCGGCTGCGGTGGCTCCATTTTCGATGGAGGCGGAAATGCTGTAGGCCCGTGTGCTCAGATTTGGGTGCACGTTAAAAGGATCCCAGGTTGTCTAAATTTCCGGAGCCCTTTGCTACGGCGTATCTCATAATCATATGGTGGTTGTGGCACAATTAAACCCCACATACTAACCAAAGCATTGGAGTGGTGTAATGCAGTGAAGTGCGTTGCCAGAGGTCTAAAGAATTGGTATTATATCAAACTGGTCTAGTGATCTCTTCAGACTAGAGCTGTGCGCCGCCGCCTGGTTTTGCTCGCGCTGATAGTGCCGCCACTGAATTCACAAGAGTGATCGCGCCGCTGTATGTCTTTCATTTTAACCTGACCAGGGAATCTAAAATACATCACTTCATCAGGGGAGCTCTTCTCGTTGTGTCTATGTAATGAACTCTCCATTTCAGCCACTGCTGATTTTTGGGATCTCAGCCAGCCACACGCCCTCTTTGTTGATCTTCCTTTTCAGTGTCATTTTGACATTATGGAGTTTTCATTTTGGGTTTTAATTAAAAGACCTGAATGCGCTTCAACAATAGAGAAAAAAAATAAAAGAGTGCATGCCTATAGGGCCATATCCTGTGAAGCTGCTACCTCCTCAAGTTCATGTCACTATTTCCATCAACCTCATGTTTTTTTTTTTCCTTTTTCTTAGCTCATGAGAAAAAAAAATTGGAAGTTCACGACAGCGTGCGCTCCTAGTGTCCACAAATCAACAACTTCCGGTGTGGCCCCCCTTTTAATTTTTTATGGCTGAGTCGCACGGTGTAAAGTGCAATACATTGTGCTGGGAATTTATCTTTGACTTGTCTTCATAGGAGACTGTCCATTTGGGCTGCAGCTTATTAAAAAAAATTGGAAGTTCACGACAGCGTGCGCTCCTAGTGTCCACAAATCAACAACTTCCGGTGTGGCCCCCCTTTTAATTTTTTATGGCTGAGTCGCACGGTGTAAAGTGCAATACATTGTGCTGGGAATTTATCTTTGACTTGTCTTCATAGGAGACTGTCCATTTGGGCTGCAGCTCATTTGCTGGAGTTTGGCGATCAATCCGCCTGTTTGCAGGTCTTGCACAACATAATTTTGATGTTGAGAATCTTTCACAGCTCTCAACACTAATGAAAGAGCTGGAATGCCCATTGATGCAACGAACTCAGCGCCTAGACGTCCACTTTTGAGCATAAGTCTTAGAAACCTGGCAAATATTCTGATTGCGTAAGCCATCGCATTAGGTTTAATGCGGCCGCGCGTCTAATGCACCTGTGAAGGCCAGTACGCATTCCTTGAATCCTCCGCAAATATTCGGGACATATTCATATGCATGTACAAAGTGGACAAGTTCCTGTTTCGGTAATTTCATCCACTTCCTTCTTAGCTGGGAATGTGCTGGCTGGTTTGGTGCATTGAACATGGTCAACAGCAAATGTCACGGCCCATCGCTTTTTCGAGAAACTGAATGCGCTCGGCCGAAATGGACTGTGGTTAGTAGCTCTCAGGAAGTTGTATCTTTCTTTCCTCCAGAAGTCTCAAAAGTATTGCCTACTGTGAGACCCAGAAATACATTTCTGAGTCTGGTCCTAAACTCGACGCTGCAGGCATCTTCCACCCTTAAAGGGCGATCACCCAACTCGTTGGATTGGGTATTTGTGGAGCCTTTGACCTACTACATTGTGGATAGATAAACAAAATGAATGAGTAATGTATATCAATGGGTTAATGCACTTTCTTCTTATATATAGAGAAGTGATGGTAATTAACACTTTAGAGTAACCAATAGCTAAGCTAGTTGGTAGCTATTCCTGTTAAAACAGCACAATGTGAAAATACTAACACAAGAGTGAAGAGAGGGACCAGGTATCTCTCACGTAGACCGTCATGTGCAACTGACTAATGAGTGTCACCTTTTGCTTGAGAATAGAGAATACACTGATAAGTAAGGGATCCTGAGATGGCTTTGGTGATTTTGTACAAGCACATTGGGCTGGTAGACAGTCCCAAGGGGGATTTAGAGACCGATTTGAGCTCTTTGCATAAGCTGTGCAATTTATTACAATGCTTTAAAGCTTTATGTTCTTGCTACTCTGCCAAACGCATTGTCAACACACATTCACAAAGTGCCAAGCACTGGTCACTTGACTAGGGCAGAGCAAATCAGCAGCCACGTCACCATGGCTTCTGATCAGATTGGCTGTCATGGGCTCTAGAATGCGCGGAAGTGAGATTGGCTGGTAGGGTGGCGGCACCTGCCAGAGCAGATATGAACCACTTCGCCATTGTTGTCTCTGTTACCAGATAGCGTGTGTGCTGCCGGGTGCAGAATGTGATGTCCTCCGATACTGCGAGACACCTGTGGGCGTGCGATTTCGGAGGTCTTGACTGGTAAAAGCTCAAAACGCTGAGGGCGCTCATGAGAGCCCTGCTACCACCAGCGGTGTCAGTGTGCCTGATGAGTTGAGGAGGCCAGGCAGTGGTGGTATAATTTGTTTGTAGCAGCCTTGGTACAAAGTGTGTCACTAAATTTCTGGTGTGAATGGTTCGATGATGCTCTAGCCTAAACGCTGACAAAACATCAGAAAACTGATTCAGGGTTCCTAAAAGGGCAGAGCAATTTAGGGGCCTTGGTTTTCATATGGTGTCATCTTATGCTGCCATCGTATACTGTCAAATTTTGGCGCAATGCAGGTGTAACCCATATAGCTTGGGCATCTATAGCCTATTTAGTGGGAGCTCACACCAAAGAGAAATCTTTCTTCTTGTTCTTTGAGTGCCTTGGTGATATTAGCTGTGGAGCACTTTAGAGGCCCGTGCTGTCGTATGCTGTTGTCGCTTGGCATAGCACAGGCAAGAACACGTAGAAAATAGCAAAAAAAAAGAGAAATCAGGCAGAAAATAGAATGTGAGCAAAAGGAAAAATGGAAAAAGCAAGAAAGAGGGAGAAAGCGAAAAAAATCAATGGAAATGAAAAGAGTGGAGAGGTAGGAAACTGGAACAGAAATAAAAAAAAGAAAGTAAAAAAAAAAGAAAACGAAAGAAATGAAGAATGCTCCGCACATCTTTCAGGCTTGGCACCACTAGTGCGAAGCTGCCTCAATTTTTTTTTCTTTTGTATACCTTCATTTTCGCCGCCGTATGATTTTTTTTTTCTCATCGTGGTGTTTGTGGTGTCTTGACAACTCTCTTGTGCCCGTCTTTGCATGTCCCGTCTGTTTCAAGGGAATCAAAGCAGCCTCTAAGAAGTCGAGCGCAATACTATCTTTTGTCATCTCTGTTTTCCACTTTTATGCTCATCATGACACCTGAACGGTAATTCACGTGATGTCATTGGGGCGCTCGAGAGCACTCCTAATCTCTGTTGATACGAGAAATATCAGTTGGGACTTGCCTCTCATCCTGCATTCCCATACATTTGCTCACTTGTTCTTTCTTGCCTTGTATTATTATTGTGCACGATGAACTGATCTTGCTCCGTTATGTGAGTTTCTGATTAGTCAAGCGGAGGGGACTGAGCGTAGCTGACAAGCTTGAAATCCTGATAGGCTGAACACTTAGTGCTCACATTGTCCGCCTGCTTTGCGTTAAGTGTCGAAAAAATATTGCCTGTAGGAGATATGAAATCATTGGAAGAGACGCCGGAGATTTCGATACTTCTAAAGGACAAATTTTTTACAGCGAAGACATTGCTACTCTCCAGAAAAAAGAAAGGGGGGGGGGGTAACCTTTTGTATATATATTTTCATCATGCCATCACGTTCTGCATAAAGTCCTAATCAATAACTTTTGTATGCACATCTTACGCTGTACCCACGAGCGCTAGCAAGAAACACGGCTGAAGCTTAGATGAAACAAACTGCCCATCTTTGTCACAAGGAGACCACATGTGGTTACATCACTCTGCATGTGAGGCCTGTTGTCCATTGCACTTCAACTGGGCAGGAAGTACTCTGTCAATCTTTCACTGAACGAAGGATTATGAAAGATAGGGGGCTACGTGGTTCAAGCCGAGTGAGAACATAGACTATAAGGGCGTGATCGGGAGCATAGGCGTGCATGCAAAATTGTCATGTCATCGGAAAACAGCTCGTATACCCTTCTATGCAATGGTATCACCACTTTGTGCTGGGACCACTTTGTGCTGGGACCACCTATACGGCAAACTGAAAGTTTTTTTTTTCCCCTCGAGAGCAGCTGTATGCCCATACACCAGCGTTTTGTAGTTGCACGAGACCGGATGAAAAAGAGTTCGCTGCTAGAACTTTGTTTTAACATTACATGTTGCAATCACTCTCACTGCTGCACCCTTTTGTGGAAACCATCCTTCTTTTTTTTCGCAAATTTTTTTTTTGAAGTTTTCTTCCTGCTGGCTTTTGAATCTTGCATCAACCCCCCCCCCCCCCCCTTCTCACCCACTGTCGCACCACTGGTGATTTGGAAACCGGCACATAGGTCTACTTCAGACTCGGCTTATCTGTGTTAGGCTGTATTTGTATACTCAAAATGTTAGATCTCTCATTTAGATTTCTTTTTCAAGAAAATTTTCATTATTGTTATAGTTGCTTAGTAACTGGTTTGTTGTCGCAAGTTTGTGATGTCAGTAGTTCATGCAATATTTTGTGCCAACTCTTCCACTTATATTAGTCTAGTAGCGCCTTTTTATATACGCAATTCCAATTTTTCCTTTCATAGCTGGGAAACCTTGTCGATTTTGATGTTCTTCATTTCAGGCGTCAGAATGAAAACTTACAAAGTGCCTTACTGACTTGTTACTTGTGACCTTCGCCAACTACAGGAGCAGCAGGAGAACAAGGTGAGCAAATTTTTCTTGTAGCTTGCATTGTCTGTGTAACTTCTCGAGAGAGAGGAAAGTTTTAGGGCTGTGCATTCATCTATCTATGCTGCTTAGTGTAACTACTACATCCGAACTTCAAAGAGGCCCCAGGCACCCGTTAAGGGGAGGTGCATGGCGAAAAATGCACGCTTATTTTCTTTCGAAATTACATATTTCTTGTTTTTATTTGCTCTCACAAGTCTAGTTTCTCTACTTTTACAACAAAAAACAAGATTGTAATTAAAATCAAAGTAGGTTAAATTTCTTTTAAAGATGGACAAGTTGGTTACTAAAAACTGAAAAGGGCTCATTTCCCAGAGTCCGCTGGAAATTGTCATCTGGCGGCTTGCCAGGTAACAATTTTGCGTGAGGAGTTCACTAAAGCCACATGCTCAAAAAAACAATGATTGCTGAGCTCTTATAATGGAAAAAATCATTTTGAAAAACATATTTTTGCTGAATAGATCACCTTTGACTTATATTTTCAATATGAAATTTTCTCTAGATCCATTTTGACTGACCACTTTAGATTACACATAATTTTTTTTGTACTTCTGATAGCCTCATCAGGATGAAATTTCGTCTAGATATTTTTTATAATGCGAGGGTTGCAAGTATAGTTTAAAACCTAATATTGCCTGTATATAATTATTATGAACCTGAACTAAGCAATTGGTATGGGCTGAGTATTCTAGGGATTCTTACAATTTTTCTTGGGCATCAAAATGTCCTATATGTACTTTCTTGATAGTTATTTACATTCTACAGTTAATATGGAGCAAAATGGGCCATTGATGGGTCAGGGCCGTAAAAGACTAATGGCATAAAAAGTTTTTTCAAAACGAAATATGTGTTTTACATTCTCATGGCACAAAATGAAAACTGTGCAAGTTACTATAAAACTAATGAGTACATATTTGAAATGAGTGTAAAGGCGTACTTATAAAGCAAAAAACTTTCATTGCCTTTTTTTTCTAATCTCATTTCCTCTCAAATGAACGAAACCAGTGGTTTAAAATTGCTTGTCCTCTTTATTTTGTCGTTGTGGATAAGCCAAATACAGTCGAATCTCGATAATTCGAATACGAAGGGGCTCAAAAATTTGTTCGAGGTAAAAGACGGGTTCGAGGTCTAAGACGGGTCGACACATCCTCGAGTCACTTGGCATCCAGTACCACACTCAGCAGGGAGAAAAAGCGGATGTTCCTGCCTCGGTTCGCGACCGCCTAATTGTTCCGCCGCTTCCTAAGAATATGCACCCGACGCACCACGTCGGGCGCCGTAACCAGCAAGCTAGTGACCTTCAAAAGAAGTACGGCACTAGCGACGAAGTTGTGTACGTAGATGCCGCGAGATATGGGGACGGGAGACACGCACACGCCGCTGCGGTCGTTGACCGTGCGGGCAAATGCCTCGCGAGCGCCACGGTGACCACGGGACATACGGAGGCGGCCGAAGAAGCCGCGATAGCCCTAGCAATCGCCACGGTGCCGAACGCTACGATCGTAATCAGCGACTCGCAAACAGCAATCCGCGGCTTCGCGCGCGGCCGCGTCTCGCGGGAAGCGGCCCGCATCCTTAAGATGTGCGGTGATGGTGACTCAGCGTCGCGATCGCCACAACAAAATTTAACAGTCTTCCTCCTTTGGACCCCGGCACACACCGATGTCCCGCTTCCGGGCAACGAGGCGGCCCACGCCGCGGCTCGAGGTCTCACTCGCCGAGCCGCGGCACATTCCGTGGCCGCCGCCTCCGCTCCCGAGAACGGGGCTTCTGATCTGCCGGATCGAGACACTTCGACAGACACGCAGCAACAACACAGACCACAATGGTCGTGGGGTGATCGTCTCATCACGTTCCGAGATATTACACAACACTACAGACTGGAAAGGCGAAAGTTCCCGCCACCGCATGACAAATTAAACAGACACGATGCCATAAGCTATCGCTTACTACAAACCCACTCTTACCCCAGCCCGGTCGTCTTACGCCACTGCTACCCGCACTTACACATTACCGATCTATGTAAAGCATGCGGGCGCAGAGCAACGCTGCGCCACATGCTCTGGGAATGCGCCGGTAACAATGGTCGAGAAACGGCCGCCGTTCGCGATGCGCCTATGGCGGCTGCCAATACCAGGCAACAGGAAGCCTCGAGCTCACTCGTTCCCGCCGCCGTCCCGTCTGCGGGAGCCGCGGGGGACCTTCTCCGTCGGCGACGCCGCCGCTGGGAGGCGGCGCTCAGAAGCTCGGAGCTCAACGACCAGCTCTGGGCTGTCCGGCAGGCCGAAGATGCCGCCCGAGTTCAGGGACTCAGCGCCGCCATCTGAGGCCACCAAGACCAAGCTGCCGGCCAAGTTCTAATAAAGTTTCCTCTCTCTCTCGAGGTAAAAGAAGTTCGAATTAATGAAAGCTAAACAAATGGAGGGCTCTCCATGCAGTGGCGCATGTGCATTGAGCTAACGCATGAGGGGGCAGTTGCAGAAGATTTGCATTTATTGACAATTCACAGGACATCCGTTATTAATTGTGTGGCAAAGCCTTCGAACAGTGGTTCGTCCTCTCCAGTGCCTTCTAGTGGGTCGTCCTTTTCATAAGAAGAAGAGCAGCTCGTGCAGAGAGTCGGTCCCCGCATTGACTGTTGCTGTCGTGGATCATCGACGAGTGTCCGCCAATAAACGTCTTAACAATTTGGTGGAGAGTGCTGAGAGTGCGGTGCCCTTCAAACATCTTTGATTCGCATTCGATGCCCTTGGAGCTTCGATCCCGTACCGTGCCTTCTACCACACACCAGGACGCTGCTCAGCAAACGCTTCCTCCTACGCCGACGCCATGTCCTGGTGTCCCCCGCATCCGCCTGTCTTCACCCTCCTGTCTTCACCGGCGCAGATGGCACCGACGTCGAAGACTGGCTCGCCATGTACGAACGCGTGAGCGTCCCCAATCATTGGGACGAGGCTGCTAAACTCGGTAACCTGTTTTTCTACCTCGCGGGTGTGGCCGGAATGTGGTACAACAACCACGCATCTGATTTCCCGACCTGGTCCACTTTTAAAACCGCTGTCGTCGACGTATTCGGCCGTCCTGCCGTTCGTAAACTGCAAGCCGAACATCGTTTACATGAACGAGCACAGCAGACCCGTGAGTCCTTCACAAGTTACATCGAGGACATCTTTGACTTGTGCAAGAAAGTCGACCTGAACATGTCAGAGGCTGACAAAATCACGCATGTTCTAAAAGGCATCGCCGACGATGCCTTCACCATGCTCCTGGCCAAGAACCCTCACACTGTGGCAGAAGTCATTACATTATGCCAAAGTTACGATGAGCTGCGGCGGCAGCGCTTAATGACCCGTCGACCACCATCACGTGAGGCTGGTCTCTCGGATTTGTCAGCAGTTCCTGACTACACAACCTTGCTCGCCGAAATCGAGTCATTCGTGCGTGAAGAAGTTGCCCGCCAGGTCTCCTTACTGGCTTTTGCTCCGCCGCAACATGCTCAGCAGCCATCAAGTACACTTCTACCTCCACTCCGCCGAGCCATTCAGCAAGAAATCACGGAGGTCGTTCCTGAATACCACTAGCCGCCTCCTGTATCTGTGCCACTCAGCTACGCCCAAGTTGTAGCCAGGCCGCCCCCACCGATTTCTGTGGCTTACCCCCTAAGTTACACCGAAACCACCGCGAGGCCCCAGGCCTTCGGAGAAACTGTGTCGCCTACATACGCCGACGTCCCCCATGGGCCCCGAGTGCCACCCACAATGCACTCATACCAGCAGCCGGCTCGCCCATCGCATTCTGCGACATGGATGGGACCCGCGAACAGATGTTGCACTGCTGACAATCACCCCATCTGCTTTGCTTGTGGTCGGGTCGGTCACGTAGCACGCTATTGCAATCGTGTGCAGCAACTGCAGGTCGCCTCGAACTTTCCCAGCCAATCAAGCCGCTCTTATGACCAATCGCCGCCTATGTCACCATCGTCCCGCCCCGCTCCGTCTACCCGCCGTTCACCATCCCCGCGACGTTGCTCACTGTCGCCGATGCGGCCACGTCCACTCGAGGGCGACCAGGAAAACTAGTCGTTCGCAGTCCATCTGCGACGCTGGCGAACTGCAGAAGCACTCAGGAAAGCCCATCGAACGTGATAGATGTACTTGTGATGGCGTTCGTGCATCTGCCCTTGTAGATACTGGAGCCGCCGTATCCGTCATGGACGCAAAACTTAGCCGATTAATGCACAAAGTGGCCACGCCACTCTCCGGGCTCTCCCTCCGTACAGCCAGCGCCCAAAGCATTCACCCTACGGTGATGTGCACAGCCCGCCTTATGATTCAGGACGTGATGTATGCAGTCGAATTCATCATAATTCCTTCATGCTCTCACGACGTCATCCTAGGATGGAATTTTCTCTCCCGCCATGACACCCTCATTCATTGCGCACCAGCAGAAATATAACTCACACAACTCTCTTCTTTGACGCCGGCCGACAGTCCATGGGCTGCAAGCAAGTTACTCGTCAGAGATGACACCCAAGTGCCTGCAAACTCGTCCGCGACGGTGGCGGTCTACTGCGCAAGCCTTTCTGACACCGCTACGCTCCTCTCGTCATCTCATCGCCTTTTCATAAGAAAAGGCTTGCTGGTTCCTTTCGCGACCGTGCAACTCACTTACGGCAGCACCACTATTTTTGTAGTGAACTCATCCCCGTACAGCGTTACGTTGGTGCGAGGGGATTGTCTCGGCAGCGTGGAACCCATCGAAGACGAACAAGTTATGGATCAACCCGATGACATGCACTGCTCAAGTTCCAGTACGCTTAGTGCTGTTTCAACATCTGCTTCATCATCCGATGATGTATTCGGTCCCTCCATTCCCGACAACCTTACGCCAGGCCAGCGTTCCCAACTTCTGGGCCTGTTGGAAGAATTCCAGTCTTCTTTTGATGTCGCCCAACCGTCTCTCGGCCGCACATCCACCGTTACGCATCGCATCGACACAGGCACACAGCCACCACTGCGGCAACGTCCATATCGCGTATCTCCCACAGGACGCCATGTAATCAAGGAGCATGTCGACGACATGCTTCGCTGTGATGTTATTCGACCCTCTAGCAGCCCCTGGGCGTCTCCTGTCGTTCTCAGTCACAAAGAAGGACGGTTCTGTGCGGTTCTGTGTGGACTAACGACGCCTCAACAAGATCACTCGTAAGGACGTGTACCCATTACCGCGGGTATATGACGCGATTGACAGCCTGCAAGGAGCAGAATTCTTTTCATCCCTCGATTTGTGCTCAGGGTACTGGCAAGTACCTATGGCTGAGGACGCTCGACCGAAGACCGCTTTTGTCAACCCCGACGGCTTGTACGAATTCAACGTCATGCTGTTTGGGCTGTGCAATGCGCCCGCCACCATTGAGCGCATGATGGATACTGT
This sequence comes from Rhipicephalus microplus, assembly GCF_013339725.1. NCBI lineage: Eukaryota > Metazoa > Arthropoda > Arachnida > Ixodida > Ixodidae > Rhipicephalus > Rhipicephalus microplus. The sequence continues at coordinate 164,544,406 of NC_051167.1, forward strand.
TCTGCGTGACCTGAAATGGCACATGTGCCTGTGCTACCTCGATCACGTCGTCGTTTTCGCTCCGGACTTCTTGACACATCTTCAATGCCTACGGCATGTTTTAACGCGTCTGAGTGACGGCAGTCTGCAGGTGAACCTAAAGAAGTGCCGATTTGCAGCTAGACAGCTGACAATACTCGGCTACATCGTGTCCAAGGACGGAATTCTCCCCGATCCAGCTAAGCTCCGGACCGTGGCCGAGTTCCCCAAGCCGACATCCATCAAGGAACTGCGCAGTTTCGTAGGGCTGTGTTCCTGCTTTCGGCGCTTCATTCAAAACTTCGCGACTATCATATCGCCGCTGACGAAGCTCCTCGAAAGTAACGGGCCTCTCCATTTGTGGTCATCACAGTGCGACGACGCTTTCACAACGCTCCGTCATTTGTTGACGTCGCCTCCCATACTCCGCCACTATGACCTTACGGCCCCTACAGAGGTACACATGGATGCCAGTGGTGTCGGCCTTGGCGCTGTCCTTGCGCAGCGCGAACCAGGATTCCCGGAATATGTCGTGGCGTATGCAAGCCGTACGCTTACTAAGGCCGAGAGTAATTACACCATCACCGAGAAGGAATGTTTGGAAATCGTCTGGGCCCTTACAAAGTTCCGACCTTATTTGTATGGTCGCCCATTTCATGTCGTCACCGACCATCACGCACTATGCTGGTTGTCGTCATTGAAAGATCCCTCAGGCCGTCTCGCCCAGTGGGCACTTCGCCTGCAAGACTATGACAACCGCGTGCTGTACCGCAATGGAAGGCAACATGCTGACGCCGACGCCCTGTCGCGCTCTCCCTTGCCTGATGACAATGCCCACAACACAGCATCTCACCTTGCCATTTCTTCCATTAGCATTCATACCATTGCTACTGAGTAGCGCAAGGATCAATGGATCGCCTCACTGATAGACTTGCTGGCTAATCCATCCACTCCATCCACTCGCGCGTTGCGTCGTCAAGCCCACCATTTTCCCGTTCGTGACGACCTCCTCCACAGGCGCAATTACAACAGGTGACGACCGCCAGTGGCTACTAGTCATACCTTCGCAGTTTGCGCTCTGACATATGCGAGTTCTTTCATTCCGATCTGCAATGTGCGCACTCTGGGGTATCAAAGACTTACGATCGCATTCACCAACGGTACTTTTGGCGCGGCATGTACCGCTACGTGCAGAAATTCGTTCGCTCCTGCATATATTGCCAGCGCCGAAAAGCTTCAACGCACCTGTCACCGGTAGGTCTGCAACCTCTACCTTGCCCTGCCTGGCCCTTTGGGCGCATTGGCATCGATTTGTATGGGCCACTTCCACCAACGTCGGCTGGTAACCGCTGGCCCATTGTTGCTGTGGACTACCTCACGCGATACGCCGAAACTGCCGCTCTCCCCGCGGCTACAGCGAGCGATGTGGCCTCCTTTCTGCTCCAACGATTCATTTTGCGACACGGTCCACCTCAGGAACAGCTCAGTGATCGAGGCTGCGTCTTCCTGTCTGAAGTCGTCGAAGCCATTCTCAAAGAGTGCAACGTTGTTCACCGCAAAACTGCTGCTTACCCCCCGCAGACGAATGGCCTCACGGAACGCTTCAACCGTACGCTCCGCGACATGCTCTCCAAGTACGTCGCCGCCGATCACGCAAATTGGGATGACATTCTACCCTTCGTCACCTACGCATATAACACCGCCCTTCAAAGCACTACTGGCTTTTCACCTTTCTTTTTATTATATGGAAGGCACCCGTCGCACACCATCGACACTATACTTACGTACAAGCCAGATCCGTCCGAGTGGGCGCCTATTTCTGCTACAGCCAAGCTTGCTGAAGAGTGTCGAGAGCTTGCAAAGACCTTTACTGCGCACGATCAAAAGCGGCAAAAAAGCATTCGCGCTGACGCCAGCAATACTGCACCCACGTTCCTCCCTGGAGCACTCGTCTGGCTCTCGATCCCTACCACTGCAACTGGCCTATCTTCAAAACTATTGCCCAAATACGAAGGCCCCTACCGTGTCCGTCAAATGCACTTCCCCTGTCAACTACTTGATTGAACCAATCGAACTATCTTCGGACATGCGCCGTCGAGGATGCAACATTGTTAACGTGGAGCGCCTCAACGCCTACCATGACCCGCTCATTGTAACCACCTGTTAGGTCCCCAGGCGGCTGCCTTTTCGTACCTGAGGTAGTTGTGGCAAAGCCTTCGAGAAGTCGGTAGTCCTCTCCAGTGCCTTCTAGTGGGTCGCCCTTTTCATAAGAAGAGCAGCTCGTGCAGAGAGTCGGTCCCTGCATTGACTGTCACTGTCGTGGATCATCGACGAGTGTCCGCAAATAAACGTCTTAACAATTGAAGTAATAGGTGATGCGCGTCTGCACACATTCGCCTTGCAGCAAGTCAGTCAATTTCACACGCAGCTTGCAAAGCATTTTTACTTCGGCTTCAGCATTCTCCTGGCAATAGAAGTTGTGCGCGGAAATGTCCAGCGCGGACTTTCTAAAGATGACTGCGTTGCGGGCTATGTAGCAGCAGCATGGCCAGCACGTGACAAGAAAGGAGGAGCGTCTCCTCGCAGAGAGAAGCAGATCAGCATTTGAAAGAAACCAACACTCTAGGGCAGTTTTTTTTTTTCTTGGTCTCCTTGCGCGCATCGTTGAAAAAAAGGTTACGTGGCAGGGACAGGAAAGGAAGAAATGCAGCACCGGCGTGCGAGACCCCCCCTCCTTCCCCCTAAGGCGCAGAGCCGTGCTCCCGCAAGGGGCAAGGGCTGCAGAAGATGGTGCCTTTTTCTTTTCCTTCAACCACGCATTCATTCAACCCAGCGACAGCTTTGTTTTCTTTTTTTCCTCTCTCTCTGCACGCACGGCGTTGGAAGGAGAAGGGTCTTTACGTGGCTGGGACGAAAAAGGGAGAATTGCGACACTGGGCATGTCGCAGATCGGCATTTGAGAGAGAGTAAACATTCCACCGCAGCCTTTTCTTTTCTTTTCATTTCCTTCGCGCGCAGCATTGAGGTGTCTCAGGTGCCGCCGCAAGATTTAGCGGGGTGCTGAAAGCATTTACAAAGTGCAGTATGTTCGAATTAACTGCCGCAAGTGCTTGCGCGTTCAAATTACCGGTTGCTTTTGCCCATTGGGATACACATAGCTTTGACGGGACCTCATCTTCAGTTTGCATTAACCGGAAGTTCGAATTAAGCGTGTTCGAATTAATGAGGTTTGACTGTGGTCGATTTTAAATGTACTTCAGAGAGAAATGTTTAGCTGTCGAAACCGTCACCACACAAGGAACATGCCTGGGACATTACCCTGTCCTTCTCTGCATTGCAGCCATTTCTTTTGAACATGTTGTATGTACTGAGAAAGTTTTCCAGCATGCTCACGAACACCCATTGAAATTGATTTTGTTGTGTTATCTTGTCTGTATCTCTTTTTCGAATCTCTGTAGAAATTCCTTGAATAATGAAACAAAAAGAGACTTCGCTGTGCCTCCTTCTTTCTTGCAGCCCTTACAGGGTTTGTAACTGTTATTGTCCTTGATCCAATGCACTCTTGCTATCAAAAAGACGTGTGCTTAAACATTAGTATGGCCTTTCATGCAGTGCACTTTCAGTATATTTGATCTTCACTGTGAGGCTTGAAGAGACACGAGAACAAGCCATTTTTTTGGCAGTCAAGTCAAATTACAGGACTGAAGAAGTATAAATATTAGTGGTGTGGGAATATTCTAAATTTGCGCTGGAAGTTTTATTATTAGAACGTCAAACTTCCCAGAAATGAAAGGTAACTTCTTCAGATTTTTAATAGGCTCCACATCATTACAATTGTGTATTTCGGAAAAGCTGCTTTTTAAGCTCTGTTATGGGTGCAAATCTATTGAGTGAAGAAAACGCTCGTTAGAACATGGAGACGATAGATGCGACAAAGGTGGGGACTCAGTTAATCCTTTTTTTGGATTTAAAGTTTGAGCAGAGTGATTGGTAAATTGGTCTAAGCTTTTTAGCATCTAGCATTCCAGATATTCTGCTTATATATCGAGGTTCTAAGAGGCAGATTTTGAACATTGAACTAGAAGGAAGCACACCCATCTTCACCACATCAGTTGGGCTTTCACCTACCACGGTGATTTATCTAGTGGCTAAGGCACTCAGCTGCTGACCCGCTGGTCGCAGGATCGAATCCCAGCCACGGGGGCGGCATTTTTGATGGTGGCGAAAATGCTTGAGGCCTGTGTGTTTAGATTGAAGTGCGTGTTAAAAAACCCCAGGGGTCAAAGTTCTGGAGTCCTTCACTGTGACGTCTCTCATAATCATATTCTGGTTTTGGGAGGTTAAACCCCCATTTATTATTATTATTATTATTATTATTATTATTATTATTATTATTATTATTATTATTATTATTATTATTATTATTATTATTATTATATAATTTGGGTTTCCACAGAAGTTGAAAGAGTAGGAGAGGCTGAGAAAATAGCATTTTTGATTTTTATGTGTAAAGTGTTGTCGACAACACCTTGGATTGCATTAAATCGTGTAAAGGAATACCATTCGGCCTGTGTATTGTTTCGTTTTTCATAAGACAACCACGAAACACCACCTTGCCAGTGCTTCATCAACCTAGCCGAAAGAAACACTTTAATGGTACTGCCTCATAAAAATATGCTTAGGAATCATCTTTTTACTTTTTTGCACAGTATAGATTTGTCGTATCTGAAAAATATTTGATGCAGTTCACACTCGCACTTCAATATTCGCTTTTCACCCGAAATTTTGTTTTTCTCACAGCTCTAATAAATATGATACCAAATTTTACTTCCAGCAAAGACCATTAAATCTTGCTTTTTTGAATTTTGTTGTTCCAGGTTGATCATGACGCACAGACAGAGGAGTCTGAAAAGGTGATGTTTTTGTTGACTTTGAAGCTTTTCTTCAGTTGTCACTTAACATTATTCTTATAAGACATTCACTACGTAAGTATTGAAAAAGCTTTCTTCCTCATAGGTGGACTCCTTTGTGCAGACAGAAGATGGAATCATGGTGATGGTTTTAGTCTTTCTCTGCACATAGCTTGATATTTATTCTCCTTTGAATATCCTTTGGAAGCCTTCTTTTTTTTTTGCAGGATAATTGCAGAATGAAAACTGAATCTATCATGAATAAAGTAATGAGGTTGCATGCTTTAATCTGAAGTGAATATTTTTGTTTCTTTTTTGTATTTTCATACTTTTTCTAATGCTTTCATATCTCTCATTGTTTGATGCTGACCTGCAGGCTGACGACTTCGATGTAGCAGCAGAATCAAGCCCGTTCTCAAAGGTCAGTTTTATCGGAAGGATTGTATCGGAAGTCATGTTAATTGTGTGCTCGAAAGGAATGATGTTACTGTTGAATTGGGAAGAACGTTTCAAATTTTCGTACAAAAATCGTTCTGCTTAAAATAGCACATTTCTTTTGTCAGAGGTAGCATGGCATGTATACTGCACCAGTATGTTGAATACCTAGTTAATAGGTAAAGTTGAAGGAAGCCGGATCAAGTAGATCTTACTTTGTTAGCACGTAACAAATTGTCAAGTTTTGTTCCCTACTGTTCTATCTGTTTTATGTGGTTTACGTTTCGTCATTAATATCTGTCCACCCAGTGATTAACGGACTAGTACTCCTTGAAGATTTCTAAGTATTTTGTTTTACAGCGAAAGCTGTTATGAGATTACAAGAGCCGTTTTGGTGCCATAGATCTGCCGCCACACCAGTCCGTAACCACTGTCGCATTAAATAAAAAAAAAGTTTTAGGATCGGATGGGATTCGATCTTGGGCCCCCTGCACGCCAGTCGAGTATTCCACCACAAAGCCACGCTAATGCCTGGAACTCCTTTGCTATATAACCCTATACAGGCATCATGTGGGACAAGGTATCGTGTTAACATATGTCATGTGACGTGGTAGAAGAGTATGAAAATGACAACCAGGCATCATACATTGTGAATTGTGCAAGAATTCAGTCGTTAACAGCTTTCAACCCGTACAGAGGGCTCAGTCATAACTTTTCGTCATCATCAGCAATAGCTCCATGTGCACATGATCTCTTACGGACCCAGTGGGTATCACGGTTCTCCACAGAATGACAAATGAGAGCATAGTGAGTGCTTCTCTGCTTCGTAAAAATTACCATGATTCATGGTGTAGTCGGTACTTCGCATGTGCACTTGTATTAGTTGCTTCTAAGAGTGTGCAACACGCTTAAGAAAGCCCGCTCTTTTAGCTTACGCTTTGAATGCGCTGCATGTTCCATGTGGGCTTGGCGATTGTTTTGTTTTCAAGTGCATAGTGCACATTGTAACGTTTATTCGAGGTTTCTGCAGTATTGATTTACAAATTTTATCATTAATTTTTCTAATTATCATATTTACTCTATCGTAAGGAGACCACAATTGTAATCTGAAGAGTTGCATTTTACTGTATCTAAGAAGGAAAGAGTTAGTATTTTGGTGTTCGATTGTAATGTGAGGGATGACTAAAGGTAACAAAAATATGAAATAAAAAGTAATATTTTGGGGGCAGTCTTCGTTGATGGCGTGCATTGTCCCTTGAATGAGTACTCTGTGTTACATTTCATATGAATAAACACTTCATTGTATAATGTGGCCACAGGTCTCACGAAATAGCTGAAGCGGTGTCACAAACATGAGGCAAAGCATCTATGAACGTGTACACACTACCTTGACAGCTATTTCCTATTTTTCTTTTTTTACATCTTGGTTATTTGCTTTGTCTGTGAAGGGGTGCATGTACTTCACATTTGGGAATTCCTTCTTTGTAGATGGACACTGAAGTTCAAACTGATACAAGTGACGATGAGGTTTTCGCAAAGGTAAGCCACCGCAGAACAACCTCAGTTGTCGCAGCTTTCTTGCTGTTTATGCTGCGAGTTTCTTGAAGGAATTTTTTTTGTAACTGCTTGGGTGTAGAAGTTTGAAATTCAGCCGAGGTCTGATGATATTAACTATTGTAGTCACTTCCTAAATATTGTATACACTCATACTTAATTACGGTAAAGTTGTATCTCACAAGAAAATAAGTTTGTTATATTCAAAAATTCGTTATAAAGGTATACAGTCGATCCCGGATATATCCAACTCAAAGGGGGATCGCGAAATAGTTCGACATATCAAGAATTTGAAATATAAAATATGCATATTAAGGCTTAGATTAAAAAATTTCAGGCCTCATTAATTGTTACAAGAGCTAACATAAGCACTTCAAAAACAAGGTGTGAACTGCAGGGTACCCACTTTATTTAGTCCATAAACTTGCCTTGCTTCTTGCATGCCGTCAAGTTCCAGTCATCCTTAATATCATTGACACTTTTTAAAGAAGCGAACTTAGCTCCTTCGGCCATAGTAATCATTGACTGCAGAATGCAAATGCAAGCTTTGCAGCGCTGGCAGAAGCTTGGTTAGTAGCGAAAGTGAAGGTGCTGGCACATTCATTAAAGCACGGCTACACTTCCGCGGCTTCCGGCAACGGCAGCCAAAGTTTCAGCATTGATGCAGTCAGAAACGTTGTCATCTGTACCGATGAAGACGCTAATGTCTCAGATGGTGCCTGGAAATGCTGATAAGTCACAGAATTCACTGAGGCATCGTACGCCATTGTCAGCAGTCATGATGCACCTGAAGTCGTCACCTGGCCCGCAAGGAACGTTTACAACGGTGTTTTACTTGACGTCGCTCCAAGCGCCAGTCATAATCTTTATCGCTACATGGGGGTCAACATTAAGTTCAACTCCCAAATCAGGATTTATCAGAAACGAGGCAAGAAGGCCACAAGGTGCAAAAGACACGATGCCGAGTTGGTCGGAGTTCTCACTGTCGACATGTTGGCGATATCGACATGGAGTAATGTAAAAGGCCAAGAGAGGACACTTCCGTAGGCCCCTGCCGCTGATTTGGGTTCGCAGCGCACCAAACGGGTGTGGTGAAACTTTGCAACCCCAGAGATGGCAGACCACAGAAAAGACTGTCTTGAAGGCCATTTTGTTGTGACTAGGATTATTATACAGCCTCCGAGACCGCTTCTACATGCGAGCTCATCTCTGAAGACATACTTTAATCTTTATTTAGCGCATCGTTTGCATGCATCGATGAGCTTTGTGTAAGGAGCACCGCTAGAGTGGCAAGCACACGATGTCAATGTGTGTCTATGCACACAATTTAATTAATACATGAGTATCATTGGAGGAGCAGAAACTTTTATTTTTAAGTGATATACTTGGTAAGCACATGCTAATTTTGTTAATGTTTGATTAACGGAGGCACAAAAAGAGGTTCATTGCACTGCGAGACCGGAAAATAGAGCTTCCATATCATGATTGTAAATTACACTCAAGAAATAAAGATATAGCCATCAATATAACAAGAATTGCAGCAGAATAAAACTGCAATTAACGCACACAACTACACATACAGTGCACACCGCGGCACGGCTGTAGTTGCCTCACCACTTGACTCCGGCATGAACTGAAAAAAGAAAAGAAAAATGTTGGCTACGTTTTCCTTCCCACCTTCGCACTAATTTTCTCCTGCACACATTACATCGCTTTTTCGCGAAAAACAGCCACAAGTATTTGATGCAGCAAAAACAAAGCAACTTTAGGTGTCATGCAAGCCGTTGACGAGGCAGGAGTGTTTACTCAGTTACATCCTAGGTTTAGCTAGCAAAGATTTTTCTAGATTCATCACTTCTCTCTTATTGCACTTATCAGGGCTTCAAGCAATTTGCAAACATCACAGACAACAGTATTGAGCATAGCTGCACTTTTCACAAAATTTCACTTATGCAGTGAATTCTAATATATGTAGCGGCTCAACGAAAACCTAGCAATGCAAGCGGCAACTCAATTTCTTGAGCCAAGAAAGTATTTTCTTGCAAACGCGCTGTGAAGCATTCCTGACAGTTTTCTTTCGTGTGAAGCAATCCACGAAAACAGTACGCGAAGTGAAGAGCACAAAAAAGATCTTTGCGGCAAACAGCACAATGCCAGAAACATTAGGTTAAGGCTTCAATGACACATGCAATATGCACTTAACATTGTATTGATGGAGTTCGTACCTACCAGCAGCCAAGCTGAGAGGCAGCCGAAGCAAGCGAACACCACAATGCACGCCAAGCTTGTTATTGCACATCTTCTATGGCATATCCCTGCAGCTGCCCTTACTTCTTCATTGCCCCAAATGCTCTTGAACACGTAGTGTGACATCGTTGCCGTCGCGTCAACGCCATGTGCACTTCTCTTGCGTCCAATTCATGCCTGATCCCATCCTGACGTTATCGCACTGTACAATCGCAGACAATAAAGACGGATTCAGGCCACTATCGCACACACAAAAACACGTAAACGTATCGATATGCGTAGAGTTGCAATTGAAGTTGCAGATGCCCTAAGGTAAGTGCGACACAATCAGTTCTGAGCCTGAGACACTTCAACCTTTTCTATGGCTAGAAGCATCCTCCAGTCGACATTGGCACCAGCATCTACGTAAAATTAACTCCCGGCGGCAAAAGCACAGTCTCGGTGCATCGGATCGGTGAACGGGACGTTGGGCTCGAGTCGAGAGTAGCTGGTAAGGTGGATGAAGGCTTGGGGGTTAGCGGCAAGATCTCGTATATGACTTCGGTAACTCGGCAAAGAACTCGGTAAGGTCCGATATAGCGTGGCAGGAGTTTTTTACTCAAGCTAACACAACGCGAAGGCAGCCAGAGCAAAACCAGGGAGCCAGGGTTGAAACTCGCGTTGTGGTGGTGACTGTCATAATGGTGTTTTTGGTTGGCCTGAGATGCCAGGAGTCAATCACGGGCAACGCGACGTGCCGTAGCTGTGCGAACAATGGCGTCGTGAGCGTAGTATGGGGTTGAGTTTGCCTCGGAAAGGAAGTAGTGAGCTGAGAGGCAAGAGCAGGTCACGGTCATACAACAGATAAAACAGATAATAACTAGTAATGTCGTGACGCGGCGAATTGTAGCCAAATGTAACGAATGGTAACGTGCAGTCCCATTTCAGGTGGTCCTCAGACACGTACATGGGTAATATGTCTATGAGTGTACAGTTTAAGTGCTCAGTAAGTCCGTTTCTTTGCGAATGGTAAGCGGTAATGAACTTGTGATACATTGTACAAGAGCGGAGAAGGTCATCGACAACTTTTGAAAGGAAACATCAACCTCGATCAGTCAGTAGCTGACCCGGGGCACTATGGTGTAAGATGACTTGATGGAGAAGAAAGTCAGCGACATCCGTTGCACAGGTGGTAGGAGGGGCTCGCATAATGGCATAACGTGTCATATAATGAGTCCCTATGGTCACCCACTGGTTACCCGCAGATGACGTCGGGAAAAGACCAAGTGTCCTCACCTAAAGTGTTTGTATCTTACACCATGACCTATATTTAAGTATGCGGCAATGCGTGTTTTTTCCCTATACTGCGTCTGTGGCCGAGGGTCTAACCGGCACCTTCAATACTATTGGGGAAACACCTCATGTGCAAAGCTGTTACAGTCGTTTTAATTACAGTGCAAAGCTGGGACATTTTATCTGTAATAAAAAAAAAATGATATGCAATATTTCGTCTGATTGCCTCTCATCTCTCTTTACTTATTATTTCTGTTAATTATGTTGAATTACATAACAACTGTCCCTAACTTAATGCAGTAAAATACACTCAAATCTTGTACAGTCGATACTGAATATATCAAGCTTTGATTTATCGAATTGTTGGCTATATTGAACAGTTGAGAAATCCTCTTGAATATCTCACGCTAAAGTATAGGACATGTGCAACCATATATCGAACTCCCGCACAGCAGGACATCAGCTATATCGAACACTGCACAGCGCCAAAACCCAGAAAGTGCATTTTTCCTAGTGAATATTCATCAATTTTCGGCTGCATTCTAACAAGTCTCGATGTCTTTTCACGTGCAGGCAACAAAAAGGCAATGTTATTCTAACGCGCTGATCTGGTTTGCTGCGCGGCACTTGCAAGTGCACAGGTATGTTTGACGCGCGATCTGCAGGTGTTAACGTGTGGGTGTAGTTTTTTCAAGATCACCATTTACTGAGGCCACCAAAATGAGAATGCGAAGTGACCCTGCAATTTCGTTAAAATGTTCGCATTCCCTTCCTTGTTTGTTGGCGCACAATGGCACGTGAGCCTGAGAAGCATGGCCTTCGAGATGTACAGCCTCATGATGTATTTTCAGTGTTTTCGGTTTGAAAATGCATCTCTCAGAGGCTATGATTTTTCTAACTTTTCGCATCAAAGCAGCTGAAATCAGCGGCTGCCAGCTACAAAGCCACAAATGACATAGATATCGCTAACATGTTGACGGTGGGAACACGGCATTATCTTTTGTGCCTTGTGGATTTGTGTACTTTTTTTCTTATTCCTGATAAATCTTCATTCAAGAGTTTAACAGAACTTTGACCTGCATTTAGCGATAAAAATTATGATTTGCGCTTGGAGCGATGTCACGTAGAGCACTGTCATAAACTTTACTTGCGGGCCAGGTGATGACTTCTGGCGCGTCATGACCGTTCACGACACGGTGCCTCAGTGCGTTCTGTGACTTACCAGCGTCCGGGCACCATTTTGGACAGTGAGCAACTTCATCGGTGCACATGATGGAGCTGTGTGTGACTTCATCGATGCTGAAATCACAGCTGCCGTTGTTGTTACCGTGGAAGGGTACCAGTGTGGTTATGAATATGCCAGTGTCTTCACTGCCACCGCTTACCATCTTTTTACCGGGCGACAAATTTTGCATCCGCGTTCTGCGTCAATCAACACTGTTGTGGCCTAAGGAGCTGAATTCACTTATTTGAAAACCCTCAATGATATTGATGATGACTGGAACTTGGCAGCGCAAAAAGCAAGACAAGTTTACGAACTGTTTTCATGCGATGTAAAGCACAATGGCTTGCAGCTCACACCTTGTTCTTCACTGTACTATGAGCGAATCATTATGTTAGGCCTTGTAACAATTTCCGAGACCTGAAATGTTCAAGTCTTAAATACACGTATTTTATATTTTGAATTATTAATGTATCGAAATATTTTATGATCCCCTTCGAGTTCGATATATCTTTGCTCGACTGTATAACAAAGTCAGATCCTCCACGAAAATACCTCATTATATATGAAAATTAATTGTAAACATATGTTCTTAACACTATCTAAATTAAAACTATTCTTTACTTATTCATTATAACCGATAATTCGTTATATCCATTTGCATTAGATTGAGGTTTCAGTACAGATCATTTGGATGTAGTTAGAAAAAAAAACACATAATTAGTGGGACAGTGATATTGTGAATATTATTCCTCTCATATCTGGCTCAACATTGCAATTACACAGCACTGTTCTAAATGGTGCATCATTTGAGCGTGTGTGTCGTATGCTGCTGGAGGTGAATCGATTTAATATGTCATTACGCCGACTTGGCTTTGAGAAACAGGCTCTTGAGGAGAGCCAGAAGGCCAGTGAATGATGTGGCTTTTCTTTTTCTTTCTCATTTTTGACATGCTTTTTTTCTACATTGTAAACATGAGGTGTGTATCAAAGCGAGTGTCCTTAGACTGAAGTTGGGCTGTTAATTCTGGGGTAGTAAATGCATTTATTAATTTTTTTTATTTCGTAAACCAGCTCTCTGATCATTCTACAGAAAAAGAGCACTATAGCAGTGTTAATTTTAATTTAATGAATTTTCGCCTTTGGAGCCGTTCACAGAATGAAGTTGTTCTTGAAGTAAGAAATTGGAGCAGATCTGATTTAAAATTCTATAAAACCTACACTTTTTGCTTTTAAAGAGATACTGAACAAAAATGGGAAAAACTGATGAAACTTTCAAATTCAACTCTGGAGATGCCACTGTTCTGATTAACAGAGTTAATTTGTGCATTTTTGAACAGTTGGTTTTATTTTTGATGGATTGTCAGCTGCCAGCATCTACTCACGAGCGTGGGTTGTGTAACATCGCATTCGCCGAGGCACATGCAGGATGCACGTGTCCTCCTCTTCCTTTTCTCCACCTCTCTTCTCTTTCTCTTCCACAAGAGTGCTGGAGCTTTGCCCCATCCAGAATCATTGTTCATGGCCGTTGCTGTTCGTACTCGTTTTGGGAACTGCAGGGGTGCTGAGCGAGTCGAGAGACGTGAGGGACGGCTTGCATTGTTGACTTGCCCGTCTTGCGTGTGTGTGGGACATCGCAAAATGTCACCGTCTCGAGTTCACGGCACCAATGCTAGATGTGGCAGTGGAAGTTTGTGAAAAACGCATTAAAATAATTGTTTTCCCATATTATCTGCCTGGAATGAAAATTGTCTCAATTTGATGACCCAATCTTTCAATTTTGCGGAAATATTGGAGGCAAATATTTTTTTCACTATGCCCTTAAAGGAGTAACTTGAAGAAGTTGAAAAATTTGCATATTGTTTCTCTAAATGAGAACACTGGTGTCGAGAACCCCGTAAAGAAAATGTGGTGCCTTGGAATGCATTGAATATGTTATTAAAACTTCTACCTGGCAAAAAAAAAAAACACTTTGAGAATCATGATCGAGATGCTAGTCTAGCAATTTGTGGGTACAGTCTGACATTTGTCAACGCTGTGGGGACAGCAATTTGTGATGTAGGCTTGTGTAGATAATGAATTGAAAGTTCAGAAGCAAATAGTAATTTGGTTTGAATAACTTCAAAATAATTCCAATACTGTATATTCCATATTTTAGAGAAAAATGAGCATATTTCTAGACCCAACGAACCTGTATAAATCTTTTTGTTTGAAAATTGAAAGAAGACATGTATAAATGTCATTCTTTTTGTTTAAAGAATGTGGAAATAAATTTGAACAGTAGCAGGATTGCTCTTCGGTAGAATGCTAGTGATAACCTGTACAATATCTTACGTTTTAAAGCTTGCTATGCTTAGAGCATATTAGCTATCGGAACAAGCTTTTAAACTTAAGAAGGAAGAATCGATGGGGGCAAATGTTCATTTAACTTTGAAGTAGGGTTTCCCGGCAGCACAGATTTTTTTTGGAAAGATGTATTCACGGTACAGCATTCTCTCACTGCAGTGAAATCATCTTTACGGAGGGGTTTACATGCTGAGTATTATTCACTATTCCTTCATTTCGAATAGTTCAGAATCTTTATTCATTTATATTTGAAACCAATTTGAATACATTATAATTAGTTTATTATTCGATGTGCTCGCATATTTGCACAAGCCTATTGTGGTGCATTAACAGCGGCTCTGATGGCTTATTTCAATTGCACATGGTGCACATAAATAAAAAGTGAGTATTTCAGTGAATGTCACAGCGATTTTGCACCATGCAGGGTGCAGTGTTTTCAGAGGCAGTGTTGACTCATTGTGATCACGTCCCTTGCACTGTGAGATTACAAGCTCACAAGACCTTGCAGTAGGTTCACCCCACCGCAGTGGTCTAGTGGCTAAGGTACCCGGCTGCTGACCCGCAGGTCGCGGGATCGAATCCCGGCTACAACGGCTGCATTTTGAATGGAGGCGAAAATGCTGTAGGCTCGTGTGCTCATATTTCGGCGCACGTGGTCGAAATTTCCAGAGCCCTTCACTATGGCCTCTCTCATAATCATGTGGTGGTTTTGGGACGTTAAATTCCACATATCAATCTATCTATCAAGGCCTTGCAGTAGGCAATCATGGAGGCAGCGTAGCTTTTATGCTAGTGCAATGCAAGTGGTAAGACTTTGTGAAAGAGAAAACGAGGAACAGCGGAATCGAAAAAAAAAAAAAAAAACTAATTCACTAGCAAGCCTATTAATAGGCTGTAAAAGTGAAGTGCTGGCATAAAAATGATCCTTGCTTTGAAAGCATTCAATTTATAACTTTTTAGAGGATCAACCCAGTGTACTATTCACTCTGCATTTTGTTTAAACAGGGTGATAAATTGTCATCTATGTTGAAAATGAGCAAGCATTCCTAACAAATTAATAGCTACGGGAGCCATCAGTAAGTCCTTAAAAAAATCAGATCAATTATACGGTCAAACCTCTGTGTCAGTCTTTTGCGAAGGGGTTCAACTATTGGCTCACGGAAGTTCCTGGGACCCCCAAGAAATTGATAGACACAAAAGCAAAGTCAAGACCTTGTATTCGTACCACAACATTCACTCTATATTATTTAATATAATTTATATCATACGACAGTATATTCTTACAATTATTTTTTTTTTCAACCTGCTAGTCTTTCGTAATGTCATTGGCAGACAGATATGTACAAGCATGCATGAACTTCGTGAGAAATCGGGAAACCTGATAGGGTTTGACAGAACTTCAACAAAAAAGTTACTTTTACACTTCATGGCATGTGTACTACATCTATTTTGTTAGCTTTAGACATACTTTGTTATGTGTAGTTGAGATAGTTGCGATACTGCCTGTTTATCACTTAGTCATGATGGACTAGATTCACTGTATAGAGAGTTCAGCTGTGTATATATTGAATGTAACTTCCATTTTACTTACAATGTATTTTGTTTGTTGATGTATTAATTCATCTATAAAGATGGTGTGCATGCAAGATAATAAAATGAAATAGTATTATCATGTGTCCACGTGGGCATGCTTTACTTTCTATTGAAATGGATATTTACCCACTAGATCTCCGATTTATTTCAAGTGCTCTGTCATTTGGGTATTGTGGCAGTGAGCTTCAGTGATTCGTGCCAATACTTTGATGAGTTTATTACAGTTGTTTGATCTTTCTCAGGAAAATGAAAGCATAATAGCAAAGGAGAAAAATGCCTGTCTGGCCTTGCAAGCAAAGGTGCGGGAGCTGATGAACCAGGTGTGGTCTTGAGCATTTTAAACTTTGCTTGTGATGCTTCCACATGTTGAGTATGAGATTAAGCGATCCAACGTGTCTTTCATGTGTTCTGAGCAAAGCGTATATGTATACAATTATTTTTAAACAATACAGATTTTCATCAAAGAGTTAGGCACTTGTTATTTTTACAGTCAATTTCCAGGCAGAAGAGGAAAGACTTTGCCACTAGTTAGATCACTCAGAAAGAATCAACAAAAATTTTAATTAACATCTTATTCTCAATTTTAGGGTTGTTGTTTACATGGCCAAGTTGTTCTATGTCATAATTTATGGTGAGCCTATTATTTAAAGGTTGATTATTACACGTAGCTTCAAAGATCCAGCGTCAAATTTCCAGATCAACCCCAGGTGGCCGAAATTTTCGGAGCCCTTCACTACGGCGTCTCTCATAATCATATGGTGGTTTTGGGACGTTGAACCCCACATATCAATCAATCAATCAATCAATCAATCAATCAATCATCGAATTTCCAGATCACGTTGCTGGAGGAACCGAAACTGAAGGCACTGGAATAATGGTTCATGGAAGGACATCAGAACTTTCCTTTAAGTAATTCGAATTATCATGCCTTGCGCAAGTTACATACTAGCAGAACATGCCGACCAATGTCGGCATTGTCTTTTGCCCATGATGGGCAAAGGTTCTGTGACTCTTTGTAATTTTAACTTCTGGAAGGTGCAAGACTCAAACATTAAGGAGAAAGCTTCTCATACTACAATGACCAGTGTCTGATTCCCTGGGGCGATGCCAGCTGTGGTATCTCCTCCTCAAGGGGATGGCGGTAGCACGATTAGTAAAGTGCAAGAATGCGAGCGCATGTCAGAATAGCGCGAATTAGTACCGCTGCGATTACACAAAGTGAAATTAGGCGTGATGTAGCACATGCACTAGCCTTCCGGCGCACCCGGTGTGGTTTCTTCGACATGGCAGTCCAGAAAATCGACAATAGATCTCTGAAAGTTTGTGCAATATTTTTTTTATTTTTAAAAACTAGGCTCGGCATAAATTACAATGTAGAACATCTTGGTCATATAAAGAACTGCACTATAAATTGTCAATAAAAATGTTTAGTAAGATTTCTTATTATTGATTTCTAAGTTATCTAATTAGTGGCAAAATAAGTGCCACCTTGGCCTATCATCACTGCAGCAAAGAAATTGCGCTGGCCCCGGTAGAGTAAGAAACATGAGGGTAGGACAAACATCTACTTTTCGCAGTATATTCACTGACATTTGGGCTGGTGCACCAGCCTTTGTGAAAGTCTGGATCACAATGTCTGGTTTGGACTGAAACATGAGTTCATGTACCGAAAGGTATCAATGTGCGTTTTACTCTGTCATGTTTTATACATTTGTTCTTTTCTTTCTTTGCACTTTATTCATTGAGAAGAGATAAGAAAAGCATATGTCAGCAGAATAAGATATTTAGTTGGTTCATCGAAATGTCTCATGTAATACAGCAAGAGAAGAGAGGATAATGAAAGATGAAACGGTCTGACTAGCATGAAACTTTGAAACCTCTAAGCTGGCTAGCATGAATTAGTGAAACCTTAGAGCTGTTGGAAAAAAACACTGTACCTTTACAAAAATAGTTTTATCGTCTGATTTTGTTTATTTCTTCACTAATATGTATGTGGAAATGTAAGTGAAGTGACTACTATACAGCCAGTGCATTTATGTAAACAAGTTTACCAAATCAAACAGAGGGTAAGCTCAAAGTATATCGAGCTTGGAGTTCTAATAACTTGCAAACGAGAAATACCAGTTGGGGACCACCTTTTCATTCAAGAATATGGTAATGGCAGTTATGGCTTTCCTTAGCACTCATTCTGATCACCACGGGATAGTAACTTTAGAGTCGGTAGAAATGTGATTTGAATGGCTTCTGTGTAGGTGGCCGCTAAAAGTGCTGAAGCGGACAAGCACCAGAAGGTAGGATATTAAGATTTTCAATAATGCCAATTAGGTGTTGATTTCACTATTGCGGTTGCTGAGGCAACTGGAACATTCTAAAGCAGTACTTTTCTCTCCTCTCTGCGCAGACTATTTCCTCATTGCAAGAATCTTTTCAGTCACAACTGGAAGAAGCTCAAAAAGTAAGCATTCCTCCTAAGCTCCTTTCTGGCAGAGCTGTGTAGCCACTGCTGAAATGCGATTCTTCAGCTTTCCTGGAAAATGGGCTGTGCTTTTACTATACCCAGGAATTCAGCAATTCTAACATGCCAGCTGTATATGCCCAATGCCTACACTAATTCAGAGATGCCCATCTTGGCATGTAGATAATGATTTGAATTTGCCCGTACAATATAAATTATTGCATGCTCCCCAAATCAATTGCAGTATCTTGGAATTTCAACTAGGTTGGGATGCATTGATCACTCACAAAATAAAAAGCTGCTGGATTTGCTAGCAGTGGCACAGTTTGTAGATTACACAAGGCAGTACTTTACATTACACAAGGCAGTACTTTACCGTACGAGGAGTGCGGTAGGTACTTGAAAGTTAGGGGTGCGCGAATGCAGGGGTGTAAGTGGTGCACCATTTTGCGCCAATCTGACCTGTTGCGCCTTAACAATGATTTGCACGTACAACACCAAATGTATAATTTTATGCGAGAAATCTTTGCAGCTCCGCGCATACTGGACGGATTCTGATAGTTTTTGCCGTGGTGAATTTATGCGGCAACAAGCTTCTTCAGTGAATCCATTACATTGCTACTTGGAAGTCGATCGGCCCCTTCAAATGAAAATACTACCCTTACATTAATTCATTTTGTTAGCTTAAAAGCTTGTTATGACAACTTATATTCTCTAAGTACAATAAGTTTTAATGTGTTACGTATTTAAGGGCTATGACTAGCATCCTGCTGAAAGTCGAATCCTGCTACTACTCAAAGTTGTTTCATCTTCCTATGAACAAAAAAAAGACATGGAATTGGCATAGAGGCCCTATTCACATAAAAATGTTGTTCAGGTTAGTTTGGTCATGATATATATGCCCATTCTTCTTTATATGTCATATATACTATTCGAATTCGATTCGCAATTATTCGACCAGAATCACTATTCGCTTCGAACCTCAAATTCAATATTCGCACAAGTCTAATATTTATGAATGCAAGTATGACCATTGACATCTATAAACCTTATCTACAATGACAGCTGTTTATGGTGTTGCTCTGCCTTTAGTAAAACATAAATGCAAACGTACTGCACGTTTTAGTTGTCACATATTGGTTTTTAAAGTTTTTGGATAATACGAGTCTTTTTTTTTACATCATAACATTCTTATAATTGAGGTTTTTCTATATTTTACAGTGTATGCACCTGCTTAATTAATGGTCATGGTTAAATGAGTAGAATTATCCTCTTTTCCTGTCAACTTTCTAGAATGAGCAGCTGAAGAAAGCGGAAGTCTTGAAGCTGAAGGAAAAGGTTCGTACTCTGTCGTTTGAGCTCAACAATGCGAAGGAGACGGGAGCCAGGAATCTGGAGCGTATGGAGAAGCTCTACAAGGAGGCCAAAGAAGAGGTTCAGTTCATGAAGAAGGCAAGTGCTGTTGCAACTCCCGGAATCCCTCCCATTCAGGAATACTGTTTCACTACAATGTTGTAGTGCCAGGAGTTTAGTGAGGTCTGTATAGGCACGCCTTAAGCTCCGGCTTTACGACAACTTATGACATGTCATGTACTGTCGAAGCTATCAATTCAACTCCAAACTTAAGACGAGCAAAGTATGCCTTGAATAGAATTGATATGTTGTATAAATGGACATTTATGAGAAAAATGATTTTTCCCTTACCAGTTTCTTTTTTTCACAAACATCAAGAATATCACTCTTGCTGTGAAAGGAGGTGCTTGGTAAGCAAAGAGGCATGCAAAAAGAAAATGTGAGTGGTGACGCCACCATTAATTCCTGCACTAGTTGTCGTAATGTCTTAGATTTTGGCAGCGTCTTGCTGGGCCTGTCATTTCTTATCAGTAAAAATGAAGTACATTGTCTTTTGAAGAAGCATGATACTTAAATCTTAGATATAGCCTGGCATGTTCAGGGTGTCAGGTCGCGCACACCGAGGTCGGATACGCTGGGTACTCACAGCCAGCAACAACAGCCTAACTCGCTCTAGAGCTCGGCGCCAGCACCATGCACAGCGAGCAGCTTTGGAGGGGCGCTTGAAGTGTTCGGTTCGTAGTGTTCGGTTGACATATAGACAGTTTCTTTCGCTCTCTGCTTTTCTACACATTCTTTTTGGTCGGCGCACATGTTTTTGTCTCTCTGTGCACTGGGGTGCGATTCTTGGTGTGTCCACCTTGTAGACTTTCCACTTCAGCCTTCACTGATTAGTGGAAGTCGGCGAGCAGTGTGCCCCACTTTCCGGTCTTTCTTTTGCAATGTGATTTTAACACTGCAAAGCTTTCACAACTCTTGACACAAATAAGAAGGACTGAATATGTTTCACCGCTGCGAATGCTGCCCCTCAGAGATCCACACTGTGATGTATATCTCGGACGCCAAGCGTTAGCCCTTGAATTAGGTTTAATGCTGCTAGCCTAACATACCAGGATGGTCGATACGCATTCACTGCATCGTTCCCAAACAGCTGAACACTTTCATATGCAAGTTCAGACTTGTCAAGGTAGTTTAAAAGGCCAGTCAACAGGTTCCAACTTCTTCTTACGCCCCCTAGAGAAGCTCCGCAATTCGTAGGGTAGACAACCGTGATCATATTTTCTGAATATTAGAGTGCTGCGCAGAGCCTCCATTTCGAAAAACAATTCCCCCGCTTCTTTCCTATGTCTCGCCAATGCTCCTTTAATAGCGCAGCGACAAAATGTCTCTAATCGGGGACTTGACGTAGCGGGCAGCTTTCGATCGGTCTAAACCAGTCACGATGACAGGCTATGCCTTCCCCTCCCTGGAAGAACAAAAACCAGCTGAGAGCTATGTTGCGACCCCTGTTACTTCCTTAATATAGCACGTATTTGCAAAATTCTTGCAGCATCATGTTCACAAAGCAAAAGTGCACATATTGCCACCTAGAGTTGTGAGCCGACAAGCCCTAGCGCGACAAAAAGGGCAAAGAGAATGAAGAAGTGTGGTTAGCGTCTCGTCTGAAGATACACGCTCGTGTCTTTCTGCCCCGCTGTTCCAGTCTTGTCTCCACGGCTCTTGGGGCGTGAAAAACTGGTGGAGGTGCTGGGTAATCTATGCACCGTACCCCTCCACATAGCAGGAACACAAGCGTCGTACCAGTGGTCACCCCTGTGCATCGCGCCAACAGAAGAATCCGAGGGCAATCCCCTGAGTTTGGACTGCTCGCAAACAACATGGCAGCTCCGACCAGCCCTACTGACACCAACCCAACCGGTACGAACGGCACAACGCCGCTTCATTGCACCTTACTCACACCGCGAATGCCAAATCCCTTTCATGGCACTGCACTTGAGGATGTGGAAGATTGGCTTGTTCATTACGAGTTTGTTGCCGTGCAGAACCAGTGGGATGATGCGGACAAACTGCGGCATGTCTATTTCAGTCTTTTAGACGACGCACGTGTCTGGTATGAGAACCGGGCAGGTATTCTTACATCATGGGAAGACTTCAAACGCCGACTTTTGGGACATATGCCAGCCCTGACTGTCTGGAGAGAGCTGAGCGCGATCTGCATTCCTGCATACAACTGCCGAACGAAGGGGTTGCGATGTATGTCGAGGAAATGATGCGCCTCTTTTCCATCGAGCTGACCCCGGCGTGCCAGAAGGAAAGAAGGTACGATACCTTATGCGCGGGGTGAAAGAGCAGCTTTTCGGTGGGCTTGTACGCAGTCCACCCAAAACTGTGTCAGAATTTCTCACGGAAGCCATCACCATCGAAAGCACTTTTAGGCACCTGGCTCCGTCATACGAAGAGCACGTCAACACTTCAACTACAGACTACTTGAGTAGCTTTCGGTGGCCAAATGGATTTCTTCCGAGAGCTCATACGTTCAGTTATCCGCAAAGAACTCCAAAAGCTGTCAGTGCCCTCGCAGCCCACTACCTCCTCGTTGTCCAGCGTTGTCCGAGATGGAAGTCCAGCATGCCTTAAGAGAACCGCCTTGCATGCGGGATTATCAACCATCCAGTGACTTCCCCCGCATGTCGTATGCTCAAGCTTTGCGGCAACCTGTTACACCTGCAATTCCGCATCCCACCGTGGCCCCAGCCATGCTGCAGACGGTCCAAGCGGCGCCATATTACAGCGCACCTCGCCTGATCTCGCGGAAATCAGACGTCTGGCGTGCGCCAGATCGACGTCCTCTCTGTTTCCACTGTGGTGAAGCAGGGCACCTGTACCAACAGTGTCTTTACCGACAACTTGGACTACGCGGATTTTCGACGAACTCGCCACCAGACAGGTTCGGTCAGCGGCCCCCTGAAATTGAAGAGTATGTGGCTCAACAGCGCGGAACTTCGTCATTCTTGCACCAGTCACGCTCCCCGTCACCGCGGCGATTTTCTCCTAATCGCCGCACCTATTCGAGCGTGGCGCAAGGTCGGTTGCCCAATCCACGCCGGGAAAACTAATGACAGCGACCTTCGGGGGCGAGGCCGCTCATACTGGACAAGCTCGAGGCCTCCTACCGACGCTTCCGCAAACTGACGATTCCCCGACGACGACACCAGCTGGCTCCGCAAAAATTTCATTAGACATTCCTGTGCTGCTCGACGGTCGCAAAGTCAGTGCTTTAGTTGACACGGGTGCGGATTTTTCTATAATAAGTGAAAAACAGGCTGCTTTCCTAAAGAAAGTGACGATGCCTTGGAACCTCAGCCCAATTCGTACTGCTGGTGGGCACATCGTCATGTCCACTCGGCGTTTGCACAGCACGAATACAGATTCGTGGTTCTACCTTCGTTGTCAGCTTGAGCGTTCTCCGTCAGTGTTCTCGAGACCTGATCATTGGCATGGACTTCCTGAGGGAGCACGGTGCTATCATCGACATTTGACAACGCCTCGTCATGTTCTCAACAAAAAGCGCCACACCAGAGCATAATCCCAGTCATGATCGAGTATGTCTGCAACTAATTGACGATGCTGTGACGATACCACCGCACTCAAGTGTTATGGTTCAAGTGGCGTGTAACAAATCAGCACACGATGAAATTGTGGCGGAGAGCAATCGATCCCTACTCTTTTCCCAAGGTGTCTGCGTAGCACGAAGCCTAGTAGACCTACAGGCTGGCCACTGCGAGGTACTTGTTACGAACTTCAGCTACGAGCGCGGACACCTTTTCCCTGGTACTGTCATCGCCTATGCCTATCCAGTAACCAATGTGACTGAGTGTTGTGCTTCCGAGGCAACCGATAATGCCGAAGCACCTCTCCAGGGTGTCGATATAAATCCAACGTTTCCTGATGAAAACAAACGAAGGCTTAACAACCTGTTGATAGAATTGCACGCTTGTTTTGCATGCTCATCGAGAATCCGTCAAATATCGATTACCAAACACCGTATTATCACCTGCGGCGACGTGCACCTTATAAGGCAACAGCCTTACCACGTTTCACCAACCAAACTACGCTCGATTCAAAAGCAAGTGAAGGAAATGCTTCAAAACAGTGTAATACAGCCATTAAGCAGCCCTTGGTCATCGCCAGTGGTATTTGTAAAAAAGAAGGATGGTACACTTCGTTTTGTGTCGATTATAGGAAGCTGAATAACGTCTCAAAGAAAGACGTGTACCTGTTGCCTTGAGTGAATGATTCTCTTGACAGGCTGAGGCGAGCAAAGTACTTTTCCCCAATCGACCTCAAAGTTCAGGCCTTATCTCTATGGGCGCTTATTCAAAGTTGTGACTGATCACCACGCTTTATGTTGGTTGGCTAACCTCCAAGACCCCTCTGGGCGATTAGCACGATGGAGTCTGCAACTTCAGGAGTTCGATGTCAGCGATTGTATACAAGTCGGGTAGAAAGCATGAAGACGCCGACATGCTATCATGAACACCTCTGGAATCCGATCATACAGCTGTAGAAGACGACAGCGCCTTCCTGGGGACTCTCACTGGGGCAGACCTCCTCAGTAAGCAACAAGCGGACCCCGTGTTAAGGCCCGTCATCGATCGTTTAGAAGGCAGCACCGCGTCTGTTCCTCGTCCACTTTCCTGTACGTTGCCGTCATTTTGTTTACGTCACAGCATATTATACAAAAAAAAACACCGGTGTTGGCAGCAGATCTTATCTTCTAGTCGTCCCTCAAGACCTTCGTGATGACATCCTATTAGCCTGCCACGATGAGCCAACATCTGGCCATCTGGGATACTCACGGACGCTCGACCGGGTTCGACAGATATATTTCTGGCCAAAACTCGCAGCTTGTGTCAAACGCTACGTAAAAGGATGCCGCGAATGTCAGCGTCACAAGTCACCACCTGTAAAGCCTGCAGGCCTCTTACAACCCATTGGTCCACCACGTACGCCATTTGACCAAGTTGGGATGGACCTCCTTGGACTGTTTCCTTTGTCTCACTCCGGAAGCAAGTGGATCATCGTCGCAACTGATTACTTGACCCGTTACGCTAAAACGAAGCCATTGCCACGTGGTACAGCATTCTGAAGTTACCCAGTTTTTCATGCACCACATTGTGCTTCGTCACGGCGCCCCATTATTCGTCATTACTGACCGAGGGACAGCGTTTACGGCAAAACTGTTGGACGACATCTTCAAGCTCAGTTACACGAACCACCGCAAGACAACCGCATACCACCCCCAGAGTAACGGCTTAACAGAATGGCTGAACAAAACGCTGGTGGACATGATTTCTATGTACGTGGATGTGCAGCATAAAACGTGAGACGAAATCCTGCGATACGTAACGTTTGCGTACAACATTGCAACCCAGGAAACGACAAGGTTCGCACCATTCCTTTTTACAGTCGAGACGTGCAAACCATTCTAGACGCTATGATTCCTTGTGACATTGACCAGCAAGAGCTAACTCCTGATGTTGACGATTACATTCAACATGCAGAGGAAGCACGTCAATTAGCTCGCGTGCACATATGATCGCAGCAATGTGAAGATGCTCAAAGGTACAATATCCACCATCAACAAGTCTCCTATCAACCTGGTGACCAAGTGTGGGTTTGGACTCCTGTTAGACGGCAAGGTCTGAGCGAAAAACTCCTGAGCAAGTACTTTGGACCCTACAAAGTATTACGGCGGTCGAACGAAATCAACTACGAAGTTATTCCAGATGGAGGCTCAGTAACGACCCAACGCCACTCACTACGAACAGAGATTGTGCATGTCGTCCACCTAAAACCTTATATTACACGGTGATACTCGCCTTGTTGGGCCCGGGCAGCAAACATTTTCTTTTTTTTTACATTGTTCGTTGGGTCTCGAACGAAATGTGAACTGTGTTAATGGTTTTTTCTCTAATGAACAACCTCAGACAATTTTTTTTTTGCACCTGCATATGCCCTGTGCACTATAGGTACTGTTTCTCTCTCTCTTTCTTTTTTTTTTCCTTATCGGCCCTGCTGTCCCCTTGTGTATGAGTATCGGGTCGATGCTCTAATAGAAAGGGGAATAATGCCACCTATAGTTGTGAGCCGGCAAGCCCTAGCGAGCCAAAAAGGGCAAAGAGAACGAAGAAGATGTGTGGTTAGCGCCTCATTTGAAGATACACGCTCGTGTCTTTCTGCCCCGCTGTTCCTTGCTTGTCTCTACGGCTTTTGGTGCGTGACAATATTTTTCTTCATAAGAGTTTTCGGAGCTTAGGGTGGTTTACTGGCCATTTAAGTGTCCTGTTACTACAGTAAGATGAACTCGAAGGGACGACGATAATTTGTTCATCTTATCACAAGTCCCCCGAAAACCAAATGCTGACATGCGAAATATGTCCAGATATGTTGCTTGAAAACACCGAGTGGAGTATACTTACAATGGCGAGGAAAGGAACAAAATAAAAAAAAATTGATTGGCTCAGCTTCATAAAAAAAAGTATGCTTTCAAGTAAAGTATATAAACCAATCTAACGAGTTCTTGGTTTTGACAATCTAGAAAAGATAAAAAGGGAGAGCCAAGCACAACTTTCCTTCAAAGAATGTAAAATTTATTATTCTAGTTGTTCACTTTCTGAGAGACTGTTTTACTGGCTTTGCTATCACATTTGGATATGCCTCCATTGCATACTGTTACGTTGAGAAAGCCAATATATGCCAAGTTGCTTATGAAAGTCTGCAATCTTTTCTTTGAGCTTCGAATTTTCTCATTTTCAGTCCGCAGAAACTTTTCCTGAATGACATGCAGCTGAAGATCTCGGTTTACGCTACTCACGATTACAAGCCTCGGACACACAAATGACACGACATATATTAGGCTGATATGTGACATATCTTAAACCGATATCGTTAACGCCTCGCGTAGATAAGCTCATGGAGCATGTCGTTCAGACGTAGCTCAATAGGTACATGGAAGACAATGTGGTATGTATCCGGACACCATGATCGGTTTTCGACCCCGACGATTGGCGTGCGGCGTGATGCTACAGCTCGAGGAGCAAATTATAGACAAGCCTACGCGAGACGCAAAAGTTATCACGGGGTTAGATGTGGCAAAGGCATTTGACAACGTGAGGCACGTGTCGATCTTAGAGAATTTGAGCTCTCTGAACGTCGGAAACAGAGTTTGTCAGTGACTATGTCAAATACTTCCTTTCAAACAGGACAGCAACTTAAAAAATCGGAGAAGAATCCGTCGTGGACATCAAATTAGGCAATAGGGGGACACCTCAGGGCTCGGTGTTATCAGCCACCTTTTTCAACAATGTGATGTTGAAACTGCCTGAATACTTAAAAAAATATCGAGAATTTAAATCACAGCATTTACGCGGATGACTTAACATTATGGATGAACAAGGGCAGTGACAGCCAAATTGAAGGCTCTCTGCAAATCGCCATATATAAAATCGTGGAGTACCTGGAATCCGAAGGACTTAAATGCTTGGCCGAAAAGTTGGAAGCACTCTTCCTCATGCCCGCCAGAAAACAGCAACTCCACAAGAAGCCTGAAGTGAACATCTACTTGTATCTTAACGGTGCAAAAATCCTCTGGGTCGGCAATATTTGTGTTGTTGGACTGAGGATTCAGGCGAACCGTAAGAATTCTGAAATGCTTGCCAGGTTAGGAGCCAGTTTTAATCAGGCATGTCGTTTCATCAGACTAATAGCGAACAGGCATGCTGGGATGAAGGAGGCGAACCTTCTTATATAATTGCAGACCTTCATAATAAGTAGAATAGTGTACGTGGCATCTTATCTAAAATTAAACCAAGCAGAACAGGTCAAGCTCGACACCATTATCAGGAAAAGAGTGAAAGTTGCTTGATGACTTCCCTCGAACACGTCCACTGACAGACTTATGAAGTTAAAGGTATCTAAAACACTCAATGAGCTGATTGAGGCTACCTTGGCTGCACAACATCAAAGGCTACTCGAATCTAAAATGGGGAGAGCAATATTAAAGAGATTGGGCTATGAGCCCACGCGTGAGCAAGTGCGTTCAAAAGACATACCTGTACAGATCAGGGACAAGATAAAGACATTTCCGCTACCCAGAAACATCAACTCTACCTTTCATGAAGGCAGGCGTGAAGCCACAGCAGAGGCATTGCAATCTAGGTACACCGGTTGACAGGACGTCGCGTATACAGACGCTTCGGAATATGAAAGCAAAGCGGCACCCACGGCAGTGGCGATCAGGGAAGACTGTGGCCTGATGACGTGCTGCACAGTCCGTGATGTAGAGACTGTAGAAGCCGAGGAAGTAGCCATAGCTTTGGCCATCAGCCAAATGGGGGTCAGGGTGGTCACCAACAACTCCAAAAACGCCATGAGAAATTATGAATCGGGAATGGTGATGGAGACGTCCGTATATTAAACATGGTAGGAGTACCCAAAGAGCTGGTCCTGCTCATTTGGGCTCCAGCTCACCAAGGACTTAGAGGGAACGAAGAGGCTCATTCCGTCGCCCAAGGTATCCCCTACCAGTCGACCCCTGGAACCCCTTAAGTTACCGAACAAAAAAGTGAGGATATGCGCACATACCGTGAAATTGTCCCACACTACAGGCTGAATCTGCAAGTATACCCGAGAGCGGACAACTCACTGAGTAAGAAAAATGAGGTTTTGTGGGGAAAGTTGCAGGCTGGGGTTTTTCCAAACCCCGCAGTTTACAGCAAGTTGCAACCCGCAGTTTTCTGGTCCCAGTATAAATTTTGTGATGAGGTAGCGAATTTGGTCCACATGGTGTGTGGACATGTCTATGTCAAAATGACGGTTCCCACACTGTAGAATCCTGGGAGGCCCTGCTCCGCAGCCCAGACCCCAACGTCCAGCGCGACATTATCAGTCAAGCCCTTGCTGCTGCTGTGTCCCGAGAGATTCCGGCTGACTGGCTTTTTAATAAAGTTTTTTCTCTCTCTCTCTTTTGTGGTGCACTTTCATGATAAAAATGGTGCATCACAATTTGCTCCATTTCACTGTGAACAGATAGGACGTGCACAGGACCTATGAAAAACAATCCAAACTGACCACAACTAGTGCTCAGGCACAATTGTGTGAGGGCGATGATAATGCATCCGACTCCTCTAATGGAAGTGCTAGTGCTCATATGTTGTTTACGCTTCGTGGGACCATATTTTTTTCATATGATTATAATGTACAATCTTTGTTCCTGCTTTAAGTCTCATTTGGTTTGTTTTCACGACCTTTTCCTTGCATTTTCCCCTCTAGCCAAGCTCTTGTGTTCTGCTCTCTACTGTACTGTACTTCTGTTACAGAACTGAGGAACACAAGGACAACATGAAAGAACTAACGCTTTTTGTTGCTTTCTTTGCTGATAAAGCCGGCCCTTTCTCCACCTATAGGTTAGGGGTGAGGGAGAAAGCAGCTTTATGCGCTGATCTTTATTTTTCATTTCTCTTGCTTTCTTCTTCCACGTCTCTATTTGCTTTCAATTTGCTTGAAGTGTTTGTGACAAGAAGGTTTTTTTTCCCCAATTTTGCTTTCTATTGTTTGCCTGAATTCCCCCATGAAAACTATAGGATTTGTTGCGCTGAATCCCTGTTGTTGTTGGTCGCTGAAAAAGTTCGTCTTAACAGAAGAGGCCTATTACGTGGTTCATCTTAAGGGGAGATGCTACTCGAAAAACGATTTTCTTTAATAAGAGTGTGAATTTAACACAAATTGGCATGCTAATAGAGTTTTTTCTCCTCTTTTCAAATATGTGATTTATTTTCATGTAGATTGCTTGTTTTTCTTTCTGCAGGTCAGATACTGCAAAATTATGGCCATTGTTATGCAACAATTCTGACCTATAAAAGTTTGAGATAAAGCATGCAGATATAGCTGACTATGATCCTTTGGAACTGTAGAGTGCAAAAAACTATATCAATTTTGTGTGTAAAAAGGTGAAATACAATAATAAAATAGAAAAATTTACTATGGCTCTAGTTGCCAAGAGCTTTCAATGTTATGTAATTTTTGAAAAACACAATCAAGCAGCACTGACAATCTGAATAAATACTTGCACTCTATGGGCCTTCATCATGCTATGTGCAAAATTTCATAGAGGTATGACAGTTCTAAGTATACGAACTAGCGTGTATAAGAAGCACAGATCACACAAAACTGCAAAAGGAGAAAAACGCATTTGAAAGTTTGAAGCCTTTTTTTTTTATCACAGAGTTGTTATAAATGCATAATCTTTGGCCATAATGTTCAACAGAACTTTGAAAAGCACTGCAAGTTACTAGAACTGTCCTGCAGCATAGGTTGTGCCCTCACGGTCCTTGCGAGCACTCTCTTCTAGCCGTGCCCTTTTCACTCCACGACGACGGTGGGTCCTTGCTTCTGCTGTCAGACGCTCGGACATTCTCTTGATGCGCCTCGCATCGCGGGAATCACTGAAAGTAACTAGATCTCTAGATGGCAGTATGTTGAGCTCTTCCAGGATGTGCTCGAAAGTAGCATGACCCTTGTTGAACCACAGGATTGCCATAGCTGCGGCAGTCTCGACAACCGCTCGGGAGACAAACTTAGTCTTGGGGCAAAGTAGCCAAATTTTGCTGTTCAGGGATTCCGAAGCGTTCTGGGTTTTCCCTTTGATGCATCGAACAAGGAGCTTCTCATCCGTTAGCCGCTTATAAATGGGCAAAACAGCCAATCTCTGTGCTTTTGTCAGGAGAGGTGTGTGGCGTGGTGCAGGTTCACCAAGTGCTTCAGCGCGTTGATGTTTGCACCACGACTCTGTTCCTGCAGGGCAAAACTTGTGGCTGCCAGCATTGTCAGTAGAGCATGAGTGGAAGTATGAAGCCCATACTGCAGTGTACATATCCCATACACTCCGCCTGTTGCTTGTTATGGCAATCTGATAGTATGTTTGCAGCTTCTGAATGGCTGGCTCTTTCATTTTCTGCCCTCGCGGTAATGGCACATGCAGCTTCCGTAGCGCGGTGCCAAGTCTCTTGGCCACATGATTAGTGCAGTCTTCTTTTTCTATATTGACAGCACCATAGACTTTTGACTCTGCAACTGCACTATATGCTTTGCTGTCACCGTCACTCAAGAATGTCATGAAATGCAGTGGGGTGTCATAAGTCAATGTTCTCTGCCAAATGCACATTGCAGCCTTTGTTTCCATGGCATGGGAGGAACAGTCTGCATTTTTTTCACAGACTGGGCCATGGAATGCCTGCCACACTTCCTTGTCTGGGCCCATATCCTTGTGCCTACTGCATGTCAGGCAGTAATTTGATATGACCTCGAAGTCTAAGCAGAGACCAGTATCTAAGGAGATAACTGCGCCAATTCCGTTGTGGCTTTTGTGGCCCCTCTTCTGCCAAGTGCCGTCGAAAATAACAGCCACATCAGTTTCGCCTGCTACTTCTTTCGTCAACTCTGGATCGGCGCAAGTTTTCACTCACAGTTGCCATGGCAGCGGTGTGCACCTTCTTTGCTATCGAAAAAAAATCCTCAGTGGTGCATTGGCTTTGGGAGTCCAATAATGGAGCAAAATCTCGACAATTGCTCATGCCCAATGCCGACAGCGCGTGCAGCCACCACCGCCTTCACATTTACAGCGAAACTATCTCAGGAGCTCCCACTGTCGTACCGTTGGCTCACTCGGCTGCTGCCGTCCCCCGTAACACGCAGTGACGTATAGGAGCACGAAAAAACAGTCGCTGAGCATTCGCTGTTTTCGCAATGAAGTTCGAGGAGCGACGAAAGTCCCTTGCGCTTTTCTGCCGGCTCCTGAACGGCAAGTTTTTGAATACCGCAAGCAGGGCATGCCCCACCTGCCACAAGTGCCGTCAGCAAGAGGGTGTCACACAAAACTGTCGTTGCACAAACCTCATCGCGCTGTCTTTCATCTTTTTCGAAGAAGCCGAGCTTCTTTTCCCAAGCACTGACGAAAGAAAGCGCAGCGTCAATCTCTTCATCGCAGCCACTGTCGCTCGCGCACTCGTCGATGCCGCCGTCAGGCCTAGCACACGTAGGCGCGTTTTCGTTCGTCGCCGTCGTTCGGGGCGCTTTACGCCGCCTTCCCTTGAACTTGTGCTTCGTTCGAAACTTCTGCGGTCTCACGTTGCACTTTTTTGGGCTAATCATTGCGGAAATATGCGTAGACGCGCAGAAAAGCAGACGGACCAAATGCCGATGGCCGCCACCAACACAGCTGACAATGACTCGGTAGCCAATGGTGATGCGGCTTAGGGTGCCGCGCGTTTCAAACCGCTCGAACCACGTGATAAAAAGGCCTCGTTTTTAATTTTTTTTGCCCACGTACGAAACTGGCGGTCGTCAGAGCTGTAAGAAGAAGGCTGGACGCAACTTTCCCAACCGAGCCCCGCCATGGTGGTCTAGTGGCTAAGGTACTCGGCTGCTGACCCGCAGGTCGCGGGATCGAATCCCGGCTTTGGCGGCTGCATTTCCGATGGAGGCGGAAATGTTGTAGGCCCGTGTACTCAGATTTGGGTGCACGTTAAAGAACCCCAGGTGGTCAAAATTTCCGGAGCCCTCCACTACGGCGTCTCTCATAATCATATGATGGTTTTGGGACGTTAAACCCGACATATCAATCAATCAATCAACTTTCCCAACCGATCGCGATGGCGGGCGGCACTGCGACGGGGAGCAGCGCGCAGTCAAAGATGGCCAATATCGGCGCAAATTCACGAAATTTTGAGCCACCGCGATGCCTTCATACACATTTTTTTGCATTCTGCGGTTCGAATTTAGTTTTGAAATTTTCACAGATGAAAAAAGAAGGTTTGAAGATTACAATGCAATAAAAATCAGAAATACGAGAAATTTCGCTAAAAACGCGATTTTTCGACTCGCATCTCTCCTTAAAAAGATCTTTTTTTTTTTTTGCATTGAGTCTATGAAAAACCAAGCAAACACTCCCGTGCTGTTTGTCTTAAATGAAAATTCGTCTTAACAGAGTTCATCTTAACGGGAGTCCACTGTGCACATTTCATCCACTTTCTTTTTAAACAGGTATGTACTGGTGGGTTAGGTGCATCGAGGTGGTCATATCGTCATGTCTCGCCTCTTTTCCGAGTAACTGAATACGCTCCGCTGAAGTGGAAAGGTCTACTTGATGAACCCATCGAGAATTACACCCTTTTGACTTGGCAAAAACTTCTTTCTTCACAAGCATTGTGTTAAATGCTCGTGGAGCCAGAAAAAATAACTACAAAAGTTGCTTTGGAAAGGAAAGCGAGTCATGTATGTATACACGCGAGAGTGAATTTCGAAGGCTTCCCAGGAGGTTTGTTTTTCTCTACGTTTTTCACGAGTATCCACCGTTACTGGTCAACATGCAGATGTGATATATAATCTGTTCGAACGGACATAAAATTATGTAATTGTCACTCAATGTAGAGTAAGCCATGGCTGCACTTTCCAAACGTGACCCACACGCAGCCATTTTACAGACCGCCGTAGCTGTGCATAGTGCATCGTGGTCTAACGGCAGCCACCTGGAGCATGTGAAATAAGAGCACGCTCTACCTTTGTACTGTACTCGCGGAGCACACCGAATGTTGCCGGGACGTCAGACTAGTAAGTGCTCCACTTTTTGGTGGCGTACCTTAACCACAGCATGCCTGCACACTGGGCTGGACTATATCTAGGCCTTCAACATAGCGAATTTCAAGAAACTTAGTGGAATCTGCATCACGAAATTTTAAAAATAAATAAATAAGTAAAATTAAAAACAGTGACATCACTACTAGGGATTTTGGGGGGGAAATTTAAAAGTGGGACCTTGCACATTGATTTTTTAGGGAAGTTAACCATACTTGAGTTTTTATTGGCAATTAATTATAAATCAATTTATTGTTTCACTATAGTGACACTTTACTTTATTTAGACTTTTTATTACTCATTTCAAGAGCGCAAAGACAGTGTCAAATATCATCACTTATGAACACGATCTATGGTTTATATCACTCGGGAGATCTTGTCTGACCCTAAACTGAGAGATCAGGACTAACAGGGGCATTTTCTCAAGTCGTTGCTCTTGTTACAACTTTTATAATTTACCATTAGGCAATAAATAGCCTAGCTCACTCTCCTTCATAAAATTTGTCTCAACATTAATCTTCATGAACACTTTCTTAATTTGCCTTCTTTTGTGTAATCTATACCTAAAAAAGTTCACGCTTATTGCTATAAAGCCATAACCTACTTGCGTGCATTTATACCTAGAGCTCAATGGAATCTACTACCACAATCAGCTATTGCTATCGCCAAAGGTCCATCATGTTTCGAGTTCTTTCTTAATAGCATGTTTGACATTGCTTGACTGTGCTTTGTTTAATTTACCATAATATAGCTGTGCAAAAAATGGACGGAAACACGAAAGGAGAGAAGAGGACAGACAAGCGCAGACGAGCAACTAAAGATTTATTGTAAGATTGAGGCACTTTAATAAAGATTCTGGTGATAGTCGTGCTCGTCTATGTTTTTTCTCCATTCGTGTTGCTGTCAGTTTTTTGCAACTCTCCCTAACTTGTCATTCTTCTGAATTTCTTGAATATTTCATTACTTGTTCTTTTTTTTTTACTGTTTAACATGAATTTGTGATGTCTAATGGGCTACCATTAGTTGTAACTTCGCTATTGACATATGCGATAGTTAATCATTTTTATAAAGAAATTTATATTATTCAAGTTTTCCTGCTTATATTATGTCAACTGTTTGGTCATGTTTTATCTGTAATATGCCTCTCCCATGTGTAATGTGCGAATCCTAAATAAACATAAACACTGGTGCATCTCGCAGGTTGCAAAACCTATGGTGCAGCAGCGATCCACACCAGCAGCTGTAGAATCTGCAGTTGGTCCTATTGCACATGAGACGATGTTCACTCCAGAGCTCACCAAAACACCACTGGAGTCTAGAATTTCGTGGACCGCAGCAAAGCCCATGGCATCGACTGTACCGCCACATGATACACAAGAAGCCGGGGCGAGCTCATCGAGCGGTGAATCGGTTAGTGGCACTAGAACCTTTAAGTTTGTGAGCGCTACTGCACAGCTCAATTTTTAGAAATATTGGCTAAATGGGAAAAGAGCGGAAAGTGAAAAGAAGTTATGAACAGACGGAAATCTCGGCAACAAGCCCTGCAGAATTATTTTTTATAATCATCAACAGCCTGACTACGTTCACTGCAGGACAAGGGCTTTTCCCACGATCTGCCAGTCAACCCGATTCCTGTCAACTCGAAATGGACATATGACATTATTTTTGTTACAATAGAATACTAAGCGCCTTGAAATAACATCTCCACTTGACACACACAGAGTTATTCACAGTTGGCGCCTGAAAGGGTTTAGTAGCACGGCCTTGGCATGACGTGGCTTGATTATTGTGGGCTTAACATGTTCTTAGAAAAAAAAAATCTCTGATTAGCTTGATTAGCATATCACAGCTATAAGCTCAGTCAAGCTAATTAGCTGTTTAGCTTGGCGTGCAGTAGTTTAGAGAGGAAGCATAACATGTTGAGCAGATGAAGAGTACAAAAAGAGTTCGTGCCTGCTGAGCAGTGCTCTAGAAAGTAGAGGCCGATAATTAAAATTGGTTATTGACTGCTTAGTGCACACCTATTGCAGTCAGACACTCTTCTAAAACAGTACTTCAGGGTCTAGAACGTGCTGTTTAAAAAGCTGTCGCTACGTGTATTTTGAATTTTTACCACATTCATACTTTTAAGTGACTGAGGGGATTATTGTTTGTTCTGCTGGGACCTTTATTGTCTCAGCTTTCACCATGTCTCTGTGGTTGTAGCACTGTGTTATTCATTGAAATAATGTGTGGCCAATCAATATTGACGCATGCCACCATTGATGAACGAGCCGTTGTGTCTCATACTCATTTTGGGTTGAGAAGAAGAGAGCATTTTCGTTGCTCAGGTTCTGATGAACTGCTGGTTGTGCGTCTTGTTTTGCTCGTGACATACTGGTGGAGACAGTGGGTACGTGTGCTTCGGCTGTGTCGGCCATCTTGGAAACAGCTACATCTCCCAGAGCAAGAAGCAGGCGCCGCCTGCGTGGGCTATTCCTTAATTTGGTCCCTTGGCATCGACACCCAGAAAGATAGCAATCCGATGACAAGCCAGACGGTCCAAGCCAGCGATGCCCATGGTTCTCTTCCTCGCGCATGTTTTTCATGTGCCACAGACGCCAAAGCTGTTCCATGGAGACATCCTCGAGGATGTTGATGACTGGCTCGACCACTTCAATCGGGTTGCCAGTATCAACGAATAAGACTATGTTCGCAAGCTGCGCCGAGTTTACTTCTACTTGGAAGATTCTGCGAAGACGTGGTACGAGAACCACGAGGGCTCCTTTGCAACCTGGCAAGAGTTTAGCCGACAGCTCCGTGACGCCTATCGCTACACTGAGAGGAAGGAGAGGGCTGAACAAGCCATACCCTGCAGAAACCAGCGGCCGAACGAACGAGTTTCCATGTTTGTCGAGGACATGCTTCGGCTCTACAGGCGCGCGAACCGTGCCATGCCAAAGGAAAAGTAGGAGCGGCATTTGATGTGCGGAGTAAAAAAACAGCTTTTCACTGGACTCGTGCGCAATCCACCAACGACAGTCGCCGAGTTCATCAATGAGGCAACCACGATGGAACGTACTCTGCAGCAGCGGTCGTCACAATACAAACGCCAGATCCCGGCCACCGCATGCTCTATCGTCTCTGACAGCGATAGAAAGGCCCTCGCAGACTTCATTCGAAGTATCGTTTGGGACATATTATGACAACTTCAGGCAGTGGGATCCCATCCACTTGTTCCAGCCTTCGCAGATGTAATCAGACAAGAAGTTCGGCAGGTAGTCACACCCCTGGCCCCAATTGCACCACCGATTTGGGAGGCGCCAGTCCTGACATACGCAGCGGCATTGCGATCCCCTGCGCCACTGGCTAAAGATCCTGCTATGCGGCCAAGGTACCAGGCTATGCCATCGTTCCACGACACTGCTTTGAGCCCGCCTCTCGGCTCAAGGTTTCCAAGCACACCCTCCCTTCTACCGCCTGCCTCAAGACAAAGTTGGTAGCAAGGCAAGCACTTGGCGCACCTCAAATAATCGTCCGCTCTGCTATCACTGCAGCAAAGCGGGTCACGTATACCGGAACTGTCAATACCGGCAACTAGGTCTCCGCGGCTTCCATCATTATGCTCGATGTCCACGCTACGGTAAGCGTCCCCCGGGAAATCGAAGCCTATCTCACGGGCCAGCGAACTCCTTTGATTATTCAGCACCACCAGTCGAGATCACCATCGCCTCACTGGTCTACGTCACCCAGTTTGCCCTCGTCATCTTTTGCTTCTTTCAGGAGCCGGTCACCAAGTCCCCGCAGGAGAAACTAGGAACCACTTCGGTCCGGTGAACTGTAAAAGACTCTTCCTCGACACAACGAACCGACGAGGACCATTCCGATTTCGCAGTGTTCTCCGACAGCAGAAAGATCATTTCTGCCGAAATCGCCATCTTCGTCGATAAGCATGCATTCAACACCCTCGTCGACACCGTTGTTGGCTATTCCATAATGAGCGCCACACTGGCATCTCAACTGAGGAAGGTTACTACACCATGGCAAGAACCCCAGTTGCGCGCGGCAGGTGGCCATCTGGTGATGCCTACTGGTATGTGCATGGAACGCATTCGAATACATACGTCAACATTTGTGGGCTCTTTTCTCATATTGCACGTGTGCTCTCGGCCAGTCATTCTAGGAATGAACTTTCTTCGTGAATACGGCGCCACCATCGACCTGCGTGAATCACTTGTGTCGCTCGAGGATCCTTTTCGCGCGGCAAATGACAGTACGCAATTTCGGAAAACAGCGCTCCATGTTACCAATAATTCTCTGACTCTCCCACCTCGAAGCAGCCCCTTTTTTCAAGGTAGAATTGGGACCGGACGTGTCTGACGTAGTAATTGCGGAGGCGAATTTTTCACTCCTTATTTCATGACAAATCTGTGTTGCCCGAGGAATCATTCAGCCTAGCAACAGGCATGTTCACCTGCTGGTCACGAACTTCAGCGACGAATATCGCCGCCTCACGAGACACACTGCCATTG
This sequence comes from Rhipicephalus microplus, assembly GCF_013339725.1. Taxonomy (NCBI): domain Eukaryota; kingdom Metazoa; phylum Arthropoda; class Arachnida; order Ixodida; family Ixodidae; genus Rhipicephalus; species Rhipicephalus microplus. Next base: position 164,582,014 of record NC_051167.1, read on the forward strand.
CATATTTTTAAGAACTTGCCGATGCCAAAGGTTCGTCCACGTTAGCTTCATTTTCATCGAATGGCCATCCTGACGAGGCCTTCGTGAGCACTCTCGACGTAAATGAAAGTCTACCTTCGGCTCAACGAGAAATCCTTTTGCGTATACTCGGCTCATTTCAAGACTGCTTTGCCACTACGTCGAAGGTTAAACAGACACCACTTCCTCAGCATCGTATCATCACGGAACCCACCGAGAGACCCATCCGACAACATGCCTATAGGGTGTCGCAAAAAGAACAAGACCCTATACGTGACCAAGTGCAGCAGATGCTTTAGGACGATGTCATCCAGCCATCGACCAGTCCCTGGGCTTCGCCAGTTGTACTAGTAAAGAAAAAGGATGATACGTTGCACTTTCGCCTTGATTACCGTAAACTAAATAAGGTCACCAAAAAGGACGTTAATTCTCTACCCCGGATAGCTTACTCGTTAAACCGTATATGCAATGCGAAATATTTTTCCTCCATCGATTTGCGTAGCGCCTACTGGCAAATCGCAGTGGATGTGCCCGACCGGGAAAAGATGGCTTCTATTACTCCCGAAGGCCTGTACAAGTTTAAAGTGTTGCCTTTTGGTCTATGCTCATGCCAGCTACTTTCCAAAGAATTAGGGATACGGTTCTCACGAGGCTCAAATGGCAATCATGTCTTGTTTATCTTGATGACGTTGTGGTCTTTGCAGACATGTTTGAACAACAGGTCCAATGCCTTCAGGCAGTTCGTCAGGCAATTAGAACAGCAAGGCTTTCTCTCAAACCCAAGAAATGCCATTTCAGATACGAAGAACTGAAGTTCCTTGGTCATGTTGTGAGCCATGCCGGCATCCGGCCAGACCTGGAGAAAACCTGCGCCATTGCCGCCTTTCCCGTGCCCACAAATAAGCATGACCTACGCCAATTTCTGGGGCTTTGTGCGTATTGCATGCGCTTTGTCAAAAACTTTTCGAAGATTGCTGAACCCCTAAACAGGTTTACAAAAGACTACGTCTCGTTTGTTTGGGGTGCCAACCAGCGCCATGCGTTCAACACCCTCCGAAGCCTTCTCCAGGCTCCGCCTGTACTGGATCACAACAGCGAGGAATGCCTCGCTGTTGTCTGGGCTGTAGCAAAGTTTCGCCCATACTTGTATGGCTGCTCATTCAGGGTGGTTAGCGACCACCATTCCCTTTGTTGGCTCGCGAAGCTTAAAGATCACTCAAGTCGTCTAGCACGATGGAGCCTTCAGCTACAAGATTTCGATGTCACCATCGTCCACAAATCTGGACGGAAACACACTGACGCTGACTGTCGTTCACACGTGCACCAGTCGAAAATGCCAACACTGACCTTGAAGACAACGACACTTTTCTTTCTGTTGTATCAGCAACCAGCTTGGCTGAGCAACAGCGTCATGACTCTGAGCTCATCCCGCTCATTGACTACCTGGAAGGGCGCAATTCCCACCCTCCTCAAAACTTTGCACGCTCGCTATCATCCTTTTGTTTATGCGATCGAGTGCTTTATAAAAATGAACTTTCATGCTACATAAGCTATGTATCTGCTTGTTGTGCCAACCACGCTTCGTGGTGACATTTTACATGTCTGGATCATGATGAGCCTTCGTCCGGACACCTCAGCTATACGCGCACGCTGCAACGGATCCATCGCTCCTACTACTGGCCACGTCTCGCAAAGACTTGTGAAGCACTACGTTCGCACATATCGCGACTGTCAGCGACGTAAGATTCTACTTTTACGACCAGCGGGACTACTGCAACCAATAGGCCCACCAAAGGAGCCTTTTCATCAGATTGGCATGGACTTGCTGGGGTAATTCTCCACGTCTTCGTCTGAAAACCGGTTAATTGCGGTCGCTGCTGACTACTTAACACGCCACTGTGAAACAAAGGCACTTCCAAAAGCTACCGCAGCAGACGTCGCCCAATTTTTCGTTAACAGCATCGTCTTATGTCACGGTGTGCCAGCTGTCGTCATAACTGATCGTGGGACAGCTTTCACGGCAGAGATGCTGTAGGAAGTCTTGTGATTAAGTGGCACGGAATATTGTAAAACAACGGCTTACCGCCCGCAAGCAAACGGGCTGACTGAACGTCTCAATAAGACAATGGCAGACATGCTGTCAATATATGTGGACGTCGATCACAAGAACTTGGACGCCATCCTTCCTTACATAACTTTTGCGTATGACACTGCTGTTCAAGAAAGTAATGGTTTCACACCTTTCCGCTTAGTCCACGGTCGCGAGGTCACGCCGATGCTCGACGCCATGCTTTTGCCCGACAACTTAGGAATAGACCACACAGATGCCGCCAAATTCACGCAGTACGCAGAAGAGGCCCGTCAACTCGCTCATCACGGTATTCAGTTTCTCCAAACAGCAGACATACGCCGCTTCAACCTTCGTCACCGTGAAGTTATATGAAGTTATTTTCAAGCCTGGTGATGAAGTCTGGATGTGGACCCCTATCTGACAGCGTGGCCTTCCAGAAAAGCTTCTTCGCCGCTACTTCGGCCCTTGCAAGGTCGCACGACATCTCGGCGACATTACTTACGAGGTTCTCCCAGAAGGCACTTCGAGACGTTCCCGTCGCCCCCCTGCAAACTGAAGTCATTCACGTTTCAGGTCTCAAATCATGCTTTTCAGCTCTGTGAATCACCAGTGGAGTGACTGACCTTATTGGTAATTTCATGTATTTCTTTCTGTTTCGTCTTTTCCTTATATTCTTTCCTATTTTTCTTATTTCTCATTTGACTCTTGACTCCACAACCAACTACAGTTCTTCCGCCTTGCCACCATTCATTTTGCTTGCATAGTAATTTTTTCGTCTCATTTTCTTTTCATTTTTTTTGCCTTCATGTAAACATCGCGAACGGTGCTTCTTGGGAGAGGGGGTAATGACGCATGCCACCATTGCATAAACCAGCCCCTGTGGCTCATACTCGTTTTGGGCTGATGAGAAGAAGAGAAGAAAACATTTTCGTTGCTCTGGTTCTGGTGAACTCCTGGCTGTAGGTCTTGTTTTGCTCGTGACAATATTTTAGGCGATAAGGTTAATGTAGCACACTTCTCAACAGCGACAAGAGGGACACAACACTCGTAGCGAGTATCGTGTCTTTCTTGTTGCTGTTGTCCACTGTAAACAAGTGTGCTGCTTAACATTAAAGTGTAATGATCAGTCACCTACTAGCCCAGCTCTCAACCTTATTGAGCAATATGTTAGGGTTGGTTTGTTCAAAAGATGTATAATATTTGTGTTCAGCATGTGAAGAATTGAATGAGGTCCCTTGTTAACTATGACTCCTTCCGCAGCTCTCTGTATTGGTGAATAAAATTGAGATGATGACATCCACCAAGTCAAAGCAAAAAGAAAGTAATGCACTGGCTGGCGCCAACAAGGAAGAAAGCATGGGCAAGCACACTGAAAGAGCCAAGACCGAGAAAGTGAGTGCTGTCATTCACTTTTTCGCAGGCTTGTGTAAATAATTGAGTGCTTCGAATATTTGCATGAATATTACAGTGTTTGCGTATGCTTCGATTTGAACTTAAATTATTGAAAGTTTCAATGTATAGTCGGCTCTTGTTAATTCAAACTCGAAGGGACCTCTGAATTTTGTTTGAATTATCAAAAAGCTTTAATTATCAGAAGTTCTCAGATATATGACTGTCGGTGAAGTGACACCTCACATTATGATTAGGCATTGATTTTATCAGATTATGAAAACTTTAAGCGTTTTTAAACCCTCACTACACGCAATGAACAGAAAGCAAAGGTGTATGGTCCACAAGTTTATCGACCGTTTACTGCTGATCAGACCTACTAAAGCAATCGTGAATTGCCAACTGCTTCTTTGCTATATGTGCTCAGCACAAAGTTCTCTATACCAGTTAAGAAGCATCGTGGTTTACCATGCACATGCTTCATTACCATGCATGTACTAGCAAATCTTTTTTTTACTTGAAAGCCTGAGGTGTTTACTTCTCATCTTTAGACCTATTATTAAAGCATGTAAATTTTTAAACATAGGGAAAGCAGCAGATATTTTCTAATATAGAACCCTAAAAAGTATGAATTAACCAAATGATGGAGTTTGAAATAAGGGGCTTTTAAATACACTGAAAAAATAAGAGGGCCAACCAAAAATTGAATTTTGTTTGAATTGACCGAAGGTATGAATATTAAAGTGAATCATCTCGTGTCTACTGTATTTATTTACACCAGTGGTTCTCAAATGGGGTTTTGCGGACCCTAGGGTGTCCGGGAAGCCATTTCTATGATCTGCGCAACCTTCACCGGCATTTTTCTTTAAGTGTGACTGTGCCCCGTATTGGCGAACTGTCCAAAATGAAGGGATGTGGCATGTTTCTTTGATGTTGTTGTTAGCAATAAAAGGCACCTGTTTCCCACTCTAGTTGTGTTTTAATTTACCTGTGTACCTCTCCCTCTCTCCCCTCCGCTGCAAGGGGTCCCCCATCCCTTTCACCAGCTCACAAGGAGTCCCCGACACATCCATGGCTGAGAACCTTTTATTTACACTATTAGAATTCGATTCGAAATTCGACCAAGTGACTTTCACTTCAAAGCTATGCTTCACTGTTTGCTTACAACCTAAAATTTATATTCACCCAAGCCTAAGTGTTACAATAGATTTTTATTGAGGCATTGTGTATGTACTGTTGAAACTCAGTGTAATATACATTGAGGTAGCGAAATAACAAAATTTTGTTGAAACAGGTTGAAACAAAAATTTCAGGGCTCAGTAATGTACAGATGGGACCACTGTTAAAGGGAACACTTGCTGCACATGCGTGTTTGGATTTCATTCTCTCTTAAAAACATAATGACTTGGTTTTGTGTCAGACTACCAGTGAATGACAGTTCTGACTTATTATCTCACATTGGTGCCATGCATGAACATTGTTTCCTAATCCACTTGCTGCTTGCTGCTTGAAGGCTGGCAATATGGACTGTCCTAAGTGTGGTGTTCTCTTTAGCAGTGAACCGCACTGTACATAGTACTTTCATTTCCAGCATCTGCAGTTTGTGTGAGATCTGTGTAGATATTACTAAAATACTTGCATCAGAGCCAACATTACCTTTAGTGGCCATATTTTTTAGTAACAAGGTGCAATATCATGAACAGTTGTTCATAGCAGTCGTTATACTTGACAAAGTGAAGTCATTTATCACTGAGCACCGAACTTTTGCTTTACACTTTTTTTCTCTTTTGTGTAAACACAAATTCACACATTTGTGCTCAACCTTGATACTTGTGCCTCGTCAATGCTGGGGTGTGCTTACGCACAGCTCACTGGACTGTTAGATGTGTCTGAAAGCATAGCATTCTTGAACGCAGCAGCTTTCTACAGTAAAGGCACAAATCTGGCATTTCTTTCAGAAGGCAACACCACCAAAGAGGGGCAAGAAACCTTCCACACCTGCAACTTCTCGTAAGCGAGGCCCGAAGGTGTGTGCTGTGGATTTGTGCTAATTTATTGTTTTCAGCATATAGTATCGGGTTCTTCAACGTTTCTTAGGTATGTCAGGCATTGCTGATTATTCATTAATGCTGTGTGATCAGGACTGTCCCAGCCATACCATTACAGAGCGTGAATAGCAAATCTGAGCTTTGAAGCAATCAATGACTTTTATATATATATATATATATATATATATAATATATAGGTAGTCTTGTTGTGACCTAACTTATTTGCACAATATATTTTGAAAAATTAGACCAGGCTTGTGTATATATATCACTTTGTTTGAAGAAAAGTGCAAGCTACTTTGAATAGGAGTAGGCTGCAAAGTATGAGTAGTAAAATACATTACATTTTAAAATGTGCTATACATTTCATCTAAGTTTATATAACTCTCTGTGAAGCATTATATATAGTAGCATTTGTGTATATTATGAAGTCTTGGTTGCGACGGCGTTTATTTGAGGCAAGACCTCGTAAAATGAACGGGCAGAGTATGTACCCAAACGAAGGTGATAATAATGACATACGGTGACAGGAAGGACTGAGAGACAAACGATGATGGTGATTATGATCGTGCCAAGGTGAGGAAGTCGATAACGAATGCCCCCAGCATCTTTTGTTGTATCTGTTTTCTTGTTTCTATTCATTTCTGTCTCTATTCACCTTCAACTCTTTCTTGTTGCTATCTTTATTTCTCTTTTTTTTTTCCTCTCTTGCTGTTTGTTTGGCTGTCTTTTTTGTCCATTTCTTTCTATATCTTTCTCTCTCTTTCCATGGCCCCTGTCTCGCTTTCTCTCTCTGCTTTTTTTGTTTCTGTTTTTTCTGTTTTCTGTTCTTTTAATCTTTCTATGTTTTTATACCCTTTATTTCTGTATCTCCTCTTTGTTTCTGTTTCTTTCGATCTCTCTCTCTCTATATTGCATGTGTTTCCTTTATTTTTTTTTACTCTCACACCTGCTGTACACAGCAATGGGGGCTTGCTACATTGCTAGCGCACACCCCCTTGATAAATTTTCTTGTGACATCGCACAAACTGTGGGGAACTACATCATCTTTAATGTTAAAATTACAGCTTACATGTCGTAATTTAAACTTTACTTTAATGTTTGGGGTCAGCGTCTCTTTTCTTCAGTATCTTGACAATGGGTGAAATTCGCTGACGTTTAGCGAAAAGGTTAGGTGCAGTGGTGTTGCTCATAAAAAACAAGATTGATGCACACACACTGGCATATTTGTCATTGTTGCACCTGTTTGAACCAGCTGTATCATTTGTAGTGCTGCACCGAACTTTTGGCTGGGTTGTCACATGTATTTGAACTCATTCATTTTCTGGTTGTTGAAACTATAAACCTGATTCGAAGAGAAAAGTAAAATTGAGGGACTTAAGGTGCTGTGACAACTGCCAGTAAGTCTCAAGAATTCAGGGTATTTAGTATTTAGGCCTTTATTTAATGCAAAAATTACAATATAGTACAGTAATAAAGAAACATTTTAATTTAATAGTACATTAGAGCATTGCTTCTGTCAGCGAATTTTATGAGATTGTTTGCCTTCTGGTTGCTGTTTTTTGCCACAAAGGTAATATTAATGTGCTTTTGTCAGCAAATTTTTTTTGTGATTGTTTGTCATCTGGTCGTGTTTTTTGCCACAAAGGTATTTCAGTCGAATCTCATTAATTTGAACACGCTTAATTCGAACTCACGATGAGGTCCCGTCAAAGCTATGTGTATTTCAATGGGCGAAAGCGCCCGGTAATTCGAACGCGCAAGCACTCTTAACGGTTAATTCGAACATACCGCGCTCCGAAAATACTCTTAGCACCTCGCCCAATCCCGTGGCGGCACCTCCGACACCTCAACGCTGAGTGCGAAAAAAAGGAAAAGGGAAGAAAAGGCTGAGGTGGAATGTTTGCTCTCTCTCAAATGCTGATTTGCGAAACGCCTGTGCACGCTTCTTCCTTTCTCGCCCCTGCCACGTAAAGACTTCTTTTTTCCATCGCTACGTGCAAAGAGAGAGAGAGAGAAAAAAAGCTGTCGCTGAGTATGGTTCTCTCTCATGAGCCGGTGCCACGCTTCCCCCTTTCTCGTCCCTGCCACGTAACCCTTCTTTTTTCAAGCACGCACCCGAAGAGAACAAGGGAAAAAAGCTGCCGTGGAGTGTCGGTTTATCTCAAATGCCAATTTGCTTCTCTCCACGTGGAGACGTTCCTCCTTTCTTGTCACGTGCTGGCCACGCTGCGACTTTGGCGCGGAGGGTAGTAGCGGTGATGCAGTCATCGTGGTCTTCGAGTGTCGGCGCTGGACATTGCCGCGCGCAACTTCCCTTACCAGGAGAATGCTGAAGCCGAAGTAGACATGCTTTGCAAGCTGTGTGCGAAATTGATTGACTCGCTGCAAGGCAAACGTGTGCTGAAGTAATCACAGATTACTTCAAATAATGACGGATGTCCTGTGATTTGTGAATAAATGGAAGTCTTCTAAAACTTCCCCCTCGTGTGTTAGCTCAATGCACATGCGCCACTGCATGGGGAGCCCTATGTTTACTTAGCTTTCATTAATTCGAACAAATTTTCGGGCCCCTTTGAGTTCGAATTATTGAGATTCGACTGTATTAATGTGCTTATGTTCATTGCCTGCTCTGTACTGTTGTCTGCTCTATGCGGTTGTCTGCTAATTTACACTATGCTCACCATGAAATGTTTCAGAAAACTAGGCGTGGTGAAGCCAGCAGAGAGGCATCACCCTGTGACATTGACCTGTTTGCAGAAGCACCTGAGGTAGTTTCTGTTTTTCTGTTTTACAAGCTACAAGGTCACTGCTCATAAATCATGCATGGGCTCTGTAGCTTGTTCTTTTTTTTTTTCACTACTTGGACTGCTTTATTAGTTTTAGTGCAAGTTGGTTGAGGAGGATGAATTCTACCTAAATTGCAGGGGATCGTAGTGTCATTTAATGTGTACTTGCTGTAATTCACTGTAAATAATGCAATAAATGGACATTTTGCCTGTGCGACAACAGAAAAGCTGTAGACAGCACCCTCTCCAGTGGTAAGGCACTGCTCTAGGTCAGATTTAGTTTATTCGTGAAAGTGGAGAAATGAAGTGAAGGTGTTAAAGTTTTAACAATAACACATTGAGGGCTAGGTTTTTCTTACAGCCTTTCCGGTTCACTACCATGCCTTGTTGATTGTGGCATAGAGCTTTTTGTTGGCGATTTTACAAATGCTAACCAGCACAGGGATCTGTGGCGTTGATACCTTCCAGTTAGTAAATGGATTTGTCTAATCTTCATACTTAAAACCTAAATACCATATGTTGTGACATTATTTATTATGCTTTACTTTTCTCAATTCACTCATTGATGTTTAAGTACAGCAAGGCAGTGAGTATCTGCGTGTAGGAGTATATATCATTGCGAAAACTTATGTATTTATAGCACAACATTTCATTGAAAGCTGCTAATTTGCAAAACCTAAATTGCATCTAAACCATAAGGATATAATTTTATGCAAATTCATATACCTATAATCATCATTTCCATGCTTAAACACAAAAGTAGGCATGCTGCTGTTTAGTAAGTATAGTAAATACATGACCTCTAGTTTCTAGCATTGATAGTCACACTGATGTTTGGGGGGAAATGGAACCATATAAGGTATTAGAATGTTTATTTCCTATTGCAGTCTTCGTAAAGTGGAAAAAAAATTATGGTTATGATGTCAGTAGCCACAGAATGGATGACCTTGTGACAACACTTCAGTCTTTTGATTAATTTTTCTGATCCGATTTCAGATTGCCATAGAGATTCTTTTTAGAGCGGCGGTTCTCGAAATATGAGAGCTTTTCAGCTTACAACTTACATCTGCCTGTGTTTTAAGTGAATTGCTTGGAATGTTTAGCAATGCCATCTTGAATTGGCTAGCATTATCATCTTTTTTGAAGAATGTTGAATGTCTTGTTAGTGCGTCTTTAGCAGTGAGCAGAAAACATGTTTATTGGGGGAAACGCAGAGGTAAAGCCGACCAGCTGTCAAGCGGAGAAAGCGCGAGCAGCAACAACACTCTTCCTTCTCTTCTTTCACTGGCACTCCTGCCTGTGCCATATTTCATTGCTACAGATCACTCCCCTCCTCAGAAAAGGAGCCATCCTGGCGACCTATGTAACGGGTAAACCAGGTGGGTTGTAGTGCTGTGTCAATCAATCGACATGAACAGTCTCATGGTCGCAACGGCGTAGGTCTGTCCATGTTTGAATCGGCTCAACAACATAGTTAATCTGTTAGCACTGACATAGGACTCGGTAGGGGCCTTTGTGCTTCGGCAGACGCTTGGTGGAAAGACCAAGAGCAGAGGAGGGAGCACGAAGCCATACCAACGTGCCAGGCGAATATGATTGGGGAGGTTGGTCTTCATCATGACGGTCCTTCTGGTACGCTTGATCTTGTGCGGTTAAGGAATGTGCAAATCGCCTGCGATCTTCCGCATAAGTGGCAACTTCGAATAGAGTTGTAGTTGTGGATTCTGAAGCGTCCGGACGGTACAAGAGAATAGTGTCGATGAATGAGGAAGGCTCGCGCCCGTAGAGGAGGAAGAACAAGGAGAATCCTGTTGTAGACTGAATGGCGCTATTGTAAGCGCAAGTAACAAAGGGGAGTATGCGGTCCCAGTTTGTGTGGTCAGCGGACACGTACATAGATAGCATGTCGCCCAATGTGCAGTTAAACCATCCAGTCATCCCATTCGTTTTCGGATGGTATGCGCGGGTTGTCCGATGCATAACGTTGCAATCACGAAGAAGGGCTTGCACGGTTTCGGAAATAAACGTACGTCCGCAGTCGCTGTGTTGCTCACAAGGCGAACCATGGCGAAGAACAAGATTGTGAAGGATAAACAAGCCAACTTCACGTGATGTGGCCTCTGGCAGCGCAGCAGTTTCAGCATAGCGTGTAAAGTGATCGATAGCAACAACCCCCCAGCGGTTCCCGTCAGAAGTGTAGGGAAGGAGACCGTACAAGTCAATTCCAATGAGGTCAAAAGGTCGGGATGGGCAAGGCAACAGCTGCAGTTGCCCATTGGCTATGTTCAGTGGGCTTTTTCGGTGTTGACAGTTGGAACATGAACGTACGTACTGTCTGACAAATCGGTACATTCCGCGCCAATAGTACCGTAGCCGGAGGCGTGCATACGTTTTTAACACACCAGCATGGCCGCATTAAGGATCTATGTAAAAGGGGTCTCAAATAGCAGCACGTAGATGGCGAGGAATCACAAGCAACCACTTGAGGCTGTCGGAAAGGTAGTTGGGACGATACAGGAGTCCATCACAGATGGCGAAATATCGAGCTGTACGTCGTCGTGAACGATTGGCGATACCTTGGGGCAGCTGAGACAGTACCTCTATCATAGAGATTATCGAAGTGTCTTGGCGCTGCTCAAAGGAAATGTCTGTGAACAAAAGTGCTGCACCATCGAGACTGGAAACAGCCCCGCCACGGTGGTCTAGTGGCTAAGGTATTCGGCTGCTGACCCGCAGGTCGCGGGATCGAATCCCGGCTGCGGTGGCTGCATTTTCGATGGAGGCGGAAATGGTGTAGGCCCATGTGCTCAGATTTGGGTGCACCTTAAAGAACCCCAGGTGGCCGAAACTTCCAAAGCCCTCCACTACGGCGTCTCTCATAATCATATGGTGGTTTTGCGATGTTAAACTCCACATATCAATCAATCAATTATATGGACACTCTTCACTGGATTTTGCCACCGGCGTCAATGACACTCACCGTATATGTATACAAATCTATATATATGAAAACGCAAGAAAGAAAAATAATTCGAAAAAAGACTCTGGCGAGTAGCATCGGTGGAATCTCTGAATTATGAGTGCGAGGTGCTAACAACTGAGCCTCGAAGCATCCTTCATCGTTCAAACGGCAAGCTATTTATATCTACCACTTACTGCTTCTGACGGGCATCTCGGGAGGAACTATCATGTTTTCAGCATTAACCAAGATGGCACAGTGAGCACGTGTCACCACATCGTCACGACGCGGCGGCTCGCGCTGTCATCTCCCATGCGTACTTTGCCCCGCAAAGAAGGAGCAGGGTGGACACTAAAGCGCACTTCTCTCTCAGTGGGGACACTCGTAGGTCTTGGCTGGCCTTGGGCTATCACCAGAACGATTCTGTTGTATTTACTAAGCGCATAAAGGGCACACTTTTCAGATACAGCGAACTAACAACTGAGATGCTTATTCGTGTTCATTTGTACCTGTGAGTACGTTTCATGCATCATTTGTGCGTGAGGAACAAGGGGCATGTTTGGATCTGCTTGCCATACTGCGCGTAACCTTTCAATTCATTGCTACTGCGTTCATTGTTTCGCTTGCAGCAAAGTGTGACTCTTTTTATTAGAAAAAATTTACATTGACGATGATGTTTGACCCTAGAAGGCTGCTCCAAAACTAACTCGTGTTGTTCCCAAACACACCTTCTGGTGCTCCCAACATGCTCCAAAACTTCTCTTAAAAAAAAAAAAACTGTGCCAACAGTAGTCCTAAGCAGCATTATTTCTGCTCCCTGAGCTGCTTCAAAACACTGAAGTGCACTTCCACCCCTGAAAATGCAATGAAATGAAATGGCAGCATGAAAAGAAATGATAATTTGGTAACTTTGAGCATTCATAAACTGCATTGACTAATGAGCAAATGTCTTATTGAAACAGCTGAGTTACAAAGCTAAATCAGAACCTGTGTCATACAACATGATTACAATTCTGAGCTTCTTTTTGTTGTTTTACTAGTAAAGCTTTTAGCAGATGTCTTATTTGAGCTATAGGCACTGTAGTGTACACGTAACCCGAATGAGTGCGGCCACTAGCGTGGGTCCCGTATCAGTGAGCCGCAAGGCACGCGTTAACTGTCCTCATAGCGAGAACACAGTACTGCTCAAGGCCGCAACACTTCATTGCCTGTGGCAACACAAACAGCGGAGAAGGGAAGTCATGTCGGGAAATGAGAACGACAGAGAAGGCGGAAAGCCCGCACAAAGGCAGTGGGCTAGCCTCAATTTCCACTGCACAATTCTCAGTCTCTGTTGCAGAATCTTGTAGCTCGGGTGGATCTTGTGATAGTTAAGAGTGCTTGATGTATACATACCTTCTTTGTGCAAGCTCACACGGCAAAGTTCCTTGAACAGACAAAATCCGCAACGAAGAGGACATTGAAAATTTCCCTGTGATATAAAAAGGAGTGCGTTGCTTTATTGTAAATCTCTGCTCTCTCGCTGCTGCTTTGCGTGGCTTTCACGAAAATTTATTGTGGCGTCCGCTGGAGCTATGTGCCCAAAGCAAACATTTTGAAATGGTGCGGTGTAATATCTCTCTCAGTGATGGAAGGGCTGCACCAGTTACTCCAAACAGCTTCAAAATTGAATTGCTGCTCCATGCTGCCCCAAACAAGAATTTTTATTAATAATTGCTCTAAACCTGCTCCAAATTGATGCTGAGAGAATGAAAATGACCAACTTTACTGTTTGACCAACTCATAAGTCCTAAAGAAACTGAAAAGAAGCTGTGTACTATTATCCCAGTGAGCTACAAGTGTGCAGCATTATCAGCTTTGATCTCACTTGTGCGACAGGAATTGGCATTAAGCATATAGCTCATTGTGCTGTTTTTTTTCTCTGCTAGACATGCAGGCTAATGTTATCAAATTCCAAAATGAGCAGCATTGCTTTTATCTCATACTGATTATCTGCTGCTTATTTGGCTACAGTTGTGTGAGACTGCGGTTACTTCTAAAATGCTTTTACGGTTTGATTTGATATCTCCGACAAATGTTAGTATTTTAAATCCTATTCATTTCACAGCACATTTCTGACAACCTGCCATTCTTTGCTATGTGGGTCCTACGTAGCTTCTAATCAATAAAATGAAGTACATTGTAATCTGTGGGGGCATGGACTTAGCATACGAAGTATCAGAAAATTTTATCGAGCCAATGAAAGTATCAAAAATACATTGGAATTTCTTATGTCACCCGCTCGAGATTTCGGCACGAAATTTGAAAAGTGAAACTTTAACCTCTGTTTTCTCCGCTAATAATGAACTTATTACATTGGAGATCTCAGAGTGCAGTTTATCAATCTAAATGAACGCATTGTTTCTCTTTAGTGTCTCTTTAATGTGGAATTGCGCTTTATTATGTGATTAGTGAACTTTTGGAGCATGAACAAGCTTCATTTCTTTCTTTACACGATTTATTTCAAAAGGCTGGGTGCTTTCAAAACATGCCTCCTTTGTTGCAGGCACCTGCGGCTGCCCATGCACGGAGCGGATCAGCGCGGACCACCGCCGAGTCTTCTGTGGCTTCACCCCCTGCTAAGAATAGGAGGTTTTTCAAATCAACGTACGGAGGGTGGAATGAATTGTTTAAAATGTAATCTAAAGACTAGTGCTAGGGCTACATCCAAATTTTGCATATTTCCCTGCTTAAGCCTGCACAGGGCGTGGTTTCCTTCTATGTTAGTTTTTTCATGCAGTGTCTGGACCTGTGACTGTCTATATGCACACACAAAGTATTGCTTTTGGGACTAAAACACATTAGCCTAATGACCGGAAGTTTATTTTGTTAAGCGCCGAGTACTTTGGGCAGAGTTGGACAGAGTAATTCGGACAGTTCGGACAGTTCGAGTAATTTGGACAGAGTTGTTAATTTGATTGCTTCTTTTGTGCTTGCTCGAAGTTAGCAGCAGTGTTAGTGGAGTCATTTGGGCAGAGTTTATAGTTATTAATTTGATTGCTTCCTTTGTGCCTGCTCTGGAGTTAGCAGTTGTGTTACTGATCTTATTTTGCATGCACTGCAAGCAGGAATTCAGTGCGGGCCTTTTATTTCTGCCACATGCTGGCAGGTGGCTTTATTTTTGTGATGCTAATGCCATTTTAGCATAGCCATGATGAACTGGCATTCGTTCATTGTTTTAAGACTTGTATGTTTGTTTGCATAATACTCTTTCATCTTGAGCATATTTAATTATTAATTTAACATATATAGTATACAATGCATTGTACACATACTTATTTTAATGTCTTCATTTTGCATTTGAGTCATTTATTATGGCACCAGAACACTTGCTATAGCTGTAAAGTTGTAAAGCAGCTGCATTAAACACGTTAATTTCCACAGTGATCAGAATTGTGGTTCTTCATCAACCAGTCGGCTTTCATGTGAGCATTAGCGGTAGGAGGTATCTACCATTCAATATTTCCTTCTAGCGTGAAGGAGGTTGCATCTGTTACTTATTATGTGTTTCTTGTTATTGCGCACTAGGCATAAGGAAGCCTTCCTGACGAAAAGTACCAAGGCCTTTTTATACTGCATTTTGAAGACAGACAAACCGTGCGCCAGCAACAGCGAAAGAAGTTAATGCATTGTGGTGTCTCGATATGGCGAACACCACTGCCACGCTTTTGGAAGTGAACAGACACAGTAGACGCGGTTGGTACAAACCAAACACACACACATTTATTAACTAATTTATAACGACGATATTGTCTGCCGAATCTATACATCAATCGTTATCAACACGCTAGGACATCTGTACACAATATTACCATACACTCCATGACAAACACACAATAACATGACAAACACAATAATAGCCCACCCAAGGCGGGGTCGCCAATGCTTGACTTACCACGAGGGCCCCCTACGCGCAGCCCGCGGTGCCAGGCACCAGGGATTCACGCTAGAGACAACCGTTCGTGGCAAACGCCATGTGCAGAAAAGAGTCGCTCAACTCTCGCCCGCGACCAAGGCTTGCCTTCCCCAAGGGGTCACTTCCAGGCGCTACACCAAGATGATGATAGTGGTGATCAACGCGATCACGCCAGCCTACCGCCCGGTAGTTGTAACCCGAAATGCGGTTTTTGGGCGAGACATGTGCGCCACGCAGCGCCAACAACTTTACAGGGGTTGTCAGCAACCCTACATTCTTTCAACCTTAATTCAAACCATATTCCGAAAAACAAAGAAATCAGCTACACAAGCTCTAACAAAAGAAAATCGCAACACATGTTCCTTCATAATGTCCGGCTCGACTTCAGTGAATCCTCAGTACCGGTCCCACAACAGCAACGTTGCCGTCGGCGCAATGATCCGTCACTCGCGCCAACACATCTTCCGGTTGCGACCAGCACTCTCGAGGGCGCCGGACTGCAGGCAGTTGCGCAGGTCCCAGGCATCTCCATCGCCTGACCTTACGACCGCATTCCTGGCCAGCAGTGCTGACGATGTGCAGAAGACAGCCAGCCATAGATTACATCCCTCCCGCTGCGTACTTTCCAAAACACTCGACAGAAACAGTAGAGCAGGGCCTAGAGAAGGGAGCTTCGGGCTTTTCGCCCACGTGGTACGATGGTCAGTACTGCTAGCTAATACATCGGCGGTGGCCGAGACGACCATCAAAATAAAACAAAAATTACTCTTGATAGCTAGTACATTGCAAGATGAAAAAAAGTGAGGGAAGCAGAGTGCTACACATCAACACCACGATCCACCTAGTTGTGCCACGTGCGAAAGACGGCTGCGCAGAGCCTTAGGCCTAATGAGTCGCTCGACGAAAAACTGGCATCCACCCAGCCTAGGTGCAGAAGAGGCAGCCGCAAGAAGACATCCACTCTGTAAGGTGGCCCTATCACTCGGCGCACACAGCAGCTTACCGAGCGGATCGGCGTCCACCTGTCCCGAACGGTGTTACGACGCCTCGGCGTCGAGCTGCAATACCTGAGTACAACGACGCCCAGCTCCCTGATCCCAAAGAGATAGAAGAAGCTATTTACAGAAAATCAAACCACCCACGAGACTTCCATACTAACTTGCTTCGGGCCTAGCCTACAAACCGCGTGGTCTGAGCCTTGCTCACCCCAGGATGCAGACCGCTTGGCTCTCGTCTCAACTGAACAAAGTTATTGAAACCTAACAACAAAAAACCACTTGCGAGCAAAAAAAAAAAAAAAGAAATCTCGAGTGCCGAGAAGTTCAAACACGTCACCAATACCAACCTCCTCGCTCTCAACAAGCACACCATCGTCGCTAGCAAAGAAGTCCCCCGGCTCCAGCAAAAGATTGTACCAAACTGCGAAAACTGTCGTCCGATACTCCAAGAGCTCCACGTTGGGCAGCTTGAATTGACAAGCACCACGCCACGCTCTTGGAGTGAATGGACACAGCAGACGCAGTCGGTACAAACCAAACACACCATTTATTCAACTAATTTATAACGATGATATCGTCCACCGAATCGATACATAAATTGTTATCAACATGCTAGGACATCCGTACAAAATAATACCATACACTTCATGACAAACACACAATGACATGACAAACACAATAATAACACACCCAAGGCGGCATTACCAATGCTTGACTTACCACGAGGGCCCCGAACGCGCAGCCCGCGGTGCCACGCACCTGGGACCCACTCTAGAGACAACCGTTCGCGGCAACCACCACGCGCAGAAGAGAGTCGCTCAACTCTCGCCTGCCACCAAGGCTTGCCTTCCGCCAGGGGTCACCACTGGCGCTACACCATCATTATGATAGTGGTGATCAATGCGAACACAATGCCACCTACCGCCCGGTGGTCGTAACCGGAAATGCGACTTTTGGGCGTGACACGTGCGCCACGCTGCACAAACAACTTTACAGGGAGTGTCAGCACCACCACAGCATATACAGTCCAACCCCGTTATAAGAGACACTGATATTAGAAACAAACGGGAATAAGAGACACTAGTGGGCCTACAGTAAAATACAGGTTGATAAGAACATGCCTACGAGGTACTTGTGCTTGTAAAAAACATCTGATGTAAAAAAACAGGAAATGCTGCTTGGAGCATGCCTTTTATAAAAGGGTTTAACTGTATGGGAGAAAGTCAGGACCCAATCTATTCGGTGAAGGCAGGTGACTGGCGAGCCTGATAGTGGCAGTTTTGCCTCTGCTCTCGATGGTGTTCTTCATAGGTGGGCTGCTCCTTGGGCGTTCCCATTATATGCGGTCTACACATGCTTGTCGATAATCATTGCGCCAATGCCGGTGCAAAGACTTGACTCGCGCAACGAAACACATGTGAAAGGCATACGGCACTGCCAAAGTTTTTTGCTCAATGGCCTTAAATCTCCGACGGGACTTCGAGATTGGACATATTTTGGGCTCATGAGGAGAAATGCTCTAGTGTGTTAGACACAACGAAAGTCCCTACCGATTTCCTCATGGGTCACAAGCCTGAAAAACTTTGTAAATAGTGCAGTCTATGTGTGTGTGAGGCTGAGTGTGTTATGTGTTTATCAGCTTACATATCATAATCATCCACCAGAACTGGGAGCATAAATGTTAACATTGGTCAGAATGTCTGTCTGGTTGGGTATGAAACTGGAAGTTGATCTCGTATTCAGTCGCACCTGCAAAGAAAGGAAAGTCATTCCTCAAAGCCTGCGCCTAAAACGACCTGTCTCGACCCATGAAGGCTTGGAAGTCGTCACGAGAGCCGAACGAGTGATCAACACCTGCCTTCATGAAATGAACGCCTCTCTACGGAAAAAAGAATTGGACCTGTTCTTTACCAAAGCGTCAACTTGAGCACCGCATTCCTGAGTTGATGTCTGCGATAGAGGCGTTTGCGGACTTCGTTGTGGCGTCGTTAGGCAAAAAAGCTCCGGACCACTCAGGATAAGAAACTTTCCTATATGTTGCACCGGGGTTCCACCATAATTCCAGGTTTGTCACCAATCTTTCATTTGTCAACTCACTGATCGGCAAACTTCTGTTCTAACAAAAGGATACGGCTATAACATGTCAATGACGCCCTGTCTACTGAAACTTGTCGCGACTGTAGAGGCAGCCGTCCAGAGCATGAGGCCATATGCCAGAGAAGAAATTAGGCTGAAATCAATTTGGATCCTTTGGAAATTACCATTACAAAGGAATGGGAACTTGACCACAGAAGAGAACCAAGCACTTCGGGAACTCCGACGGAATCGGAGCATTGTCATCTTGCCCACCGAGAAGGGCAATTTGATGGTGGTGTTGGACAGCGGGGACTACGATCTGAAGATTTCAGCTCTTTTAGAAGGGTATGCATACATGCAGCTAGTAAAGGACCCAACGAAGCAAACTCATACACAGCTAAACAAGCTACTCGCGGAAATTTTCAAGCATTATCTGGATCTCGGAACACTTTACCTGCGACTAATCTGCCGTAACGTATCCGCGCCGGGTTTCTATGGATTACCGAAAGTTCACGAGCCTGACGTCTCCTTGCGACCAATTGTAGACTTCACTTCCTCCCCATGCCAAGCCCTTTCTTATTTTCTACACCAAATCTTCGCCCCCCTAACCCGGAAGACACCAACTCATGTCCGTGACTCCAGCCGCTTCATGCAGCTAGCGTCAGATGTGAGCGTCGACGATGACGAGAGCCTGGTCTCGTTTGATGTCATTTCATTGTTCACCAATGTGCCAGTTTCCTTAGCTGTCTCCTCTGCCCGTTCTGCGCTTGAGGGGGACGCAAGCCTGAGTGAAAAGACTCCTTTGGCGGTTGACGAGCTCTGCCGTCTACTGGTGTTCTGCCTGTCCAGTACATACTTGTCCTACAAAGGAACTATTTTCGGGCAGAACAGTGGAACCGCGATGGGAGCTTCCATCTCCGTCACAATGGCAAACCTGACCATGGAGTACATAAAAGAGAAAGCACTCAGCTCCTTCTCGCCACGACCCAAGCTTTTTCTCCGTTATATGGGCGATTGCTTTTGCGTCATGATGATGTCTGAAGTTAAAAACTTCAGACATCTAAATATCGTGCACCCAGGCATACAATTCACGACCGAGTGTGAAAGCAACCACTGCCTGCCCTTTCTCGATGTCCAGCTGACAAGAAAGCGCTACGGCCTGGAGTTTTCCGTTCATGAGAAGCCAACGCACACTAACCGCTACCTTCAATTTGATTTTTCCTACCCTGCCTGCCACAGGGCCTCGGTTGTGAGCATGCTACTCCAGAGAGCTAGAAACTTATGCTCCAATGACACAGAGCGTAATTGTGGACCTCAGAATAAACGAATACCCAAAAAACTTCATTCGAGCCGCCACTCGCCGCACAGAGCAACAGAGAATACGGAAACCCCCATCAACCCTAATTGGCAGCCCCTCGAAAGGTGTACCGATCCCATACGTTCAGGGAATCAGCGAGATGTTGGCGCAGATCTTCAAGGAAGGGGTTCGCATTGAGCATGTGCCTTCGTGTGTGCTGGGCCGCCTCCTTCTTTGCCCGAAAGAGAGGCCAAAATAGACAGGACCCTCGATGTCGTTTACGAAATTCCTGTGCGCTGGGTGCCCTTTTTCGTATATCGGCGAGACGAATAACCTACTGGAACGACTGAAGCAACACCCCAACGATTTGCGGAAGCTCTACAGTGAGCGCAGCACAGTCGCCAAATATGCTGCGACATTGAATCACCCGATAAATTTCGAAGCAACGGCCATCCTTGAAAGCAAGCCCAACTGGAGGAGAAGAATGTGTAACGGCATTTCTTGCTTGGAGGAGGTCACGTGGTTATTAACGGTAAGGCTGTTTTTCAAGCTGGTCATAATGTGTTCAATGTGAACGGAGATCCCCAGGTGGGAATGTGCTATAGCAGGAATGGTCAGTAGCCTGATACACAAATGTCACTATAGTATGTCAGATACTTTTGAGCATCTGTTTTTTTTGTAATGAGACACATTTGGAAAGTGTCGTATTTAAGGGGTGAAACACATCTGTGATGTATGATTTGTATTGCGATACGGGCCCCGCCGCAGTGGTCTAGTGGTTAAAGCACTTGGCTGCTGACCCGCAGGTCGTGGTGTTAAATCCTGGCTGCAGCGGCTGAAGTTTTGATGGAGGGGAAAATTCTGTAGGCCCGTATGCTCAGATCTGGGTGCACGTTAAAGAACCCCAGATGGTGGAAACTTCCGGAGCCCTTCACTACGGTGTCTCTCATAATCATATGGTGGTTTTGGGAGGTTGATTTTTTCCATGCCAAGTTAAGCGAAAGTGCCCTACCAGTCAGTGAAATAAAAGGGGCAGCAATGATTTCTCCTCAAGTATGACATAACCTATCGGTAAAGCGTGCTACTCCGCTAACTACAGAATAGCTTAGGCAGTGTTGTTGACCGCTAGAGACGAAAATTGCTTTTTGTCAAGGTCTGGGCAGCACACCTAACTTTTTTCAGGGGTAAGCCATTACAATATTTTCGTGTTACACAGTTCTATAATAAGCTATGACAATGTGTTCATGACAATGTGTTCTGTGTCGACTTGCATAATTGCATACCTTATAAAGTGAATTATTATGCACCCCTAAAAGTCATTATCTTGTCTTTACTACAGGAGCGAAAATCGCTCACCTTATCGGTGGTGTGTGTAATGTTTGCACATCATGCATACAATTTTTTTAGGCAATACAGATTTTATAAACAAGCCTATTGCGTATGTTGTACGCTTCTTTGTTAAATCTATCACTGACAGTGTCATTTTACTTGTTAAGTATTTCTGCCTCCACATAGTTCATGTGCCAAAATGAATAGAGCCTGACGTAAGGATGTTGTTGTTTTGGCACACAAACTCTACGAAGAGGTGAAAATAGCTGCTAAAATGACACTGTTTTAGCTAATTAATGAGAACTTCACAATTAAATTTTTGAAGGATGGACTTGAGGACAGGTGTTTATATTTCAAAGCTGTGCCAGCTAGTCTATGGCATTCCTATTTTTAAGAAAGTGCAGGAGTTGCACGTAATTTAGGACATTTGTCAGCAAATTTCAAAGTTGAAATGAAAACTGATCACTTGCACAACCAAGACAGGGACTGAGACTTAAGTGAAGACACACAGAGTGCAATACAAGCTTTGCGTTTTGTGTCTTCATCTCTTTTTTAGTTCGTCTTGTTTGTGCAATTCAACGCTTAGGTTAATGAATCAACAAGCCCAACTGTCATCCATTCTACCTTCTGTTGCTTGAAACTGGAACACGTGACAAGGGAGTGACGAAACTTGATTGAGAGCGCGCCATGGCCGCATGTTCTCATGAAAAGCTGCAAGTCATCGCATTTGTGCCTATGTGTCGCCTTGCTTTTGCGTGTAGTGTTTGGTGGTTGTGAGCATCTCTATTTAATTGTGCACCAGAAACCTGCAATACCATTGTCTTCCTTGCTTAAGAAGCAGAAAGCTGATATGCAGCTGCTTTGGTGCGTCTTCTTGCGGACACATGAAATAGGTTTTCATGCCTCTTTAAAGTTTAAAAAATAGACAAGGACGTAAACTTGTAGGAAAAGTGTCTACTTTTTTATTTTAGAGTGACTGCCAATCAGATTCTTCTTCGTTAGAGATGAAAATGCTGTGGGCCTGTGTGCTCAGATTTGGATGCACATTTTTAAAGAACCCCTGGCGGTCAAAACTCTTGGAGCCTTCCACTACAGCGTCTCTCATAATCATATGGTTGTTTTGGGATGTTAAACCTCACATGTCAATCTTTTTCGGTGTGCCTTCATGAAAATTTCATCACTTCCCTCTCACGAGTCGATTGTTTCTGTGATAGTGCCACGCTTTATGTGCTCTCGGCTCAATCAGTATAGAGTTCGCCTGGGAAATTCAGGTATGAATGTCGAACTATGTGCAACTTATGCGATTTCTACAAAGTGGGTGTGTCATAATTTATTCACAAATACCCAGTCAATAATTAGCTCATTAACATGCTTTTGTTAGTGGCGTCAATGTCATACTATCTGTTTAGCTCATTAACATGCTTTTGTTAGTGGCGTCAATGTCATACTATCTGTTGGAAAGTATTTCTACCTCGACATACAGTTCATGTGCCGAAACGGCCGGAGCCTGATTGTTGTACAATTTTTTAAAAGCTTGTATTGTCTACAAAAAAAAAAAAAACACTTTATACATACGGCCGTGCACTTCTCCAGGGCTGCATCTGCATTTATGTTTTGCACTGTTGAGCAGTAATACGTACCATTGCTTGCTGTCGTGTACTGTCCTGCAGTGCTTTGCTTGCCGCCGTTCTCTTTTGCTTTCGATTAAGATAGCTATCACTGTTGCACTCTGATAACAATATCACACCCTCTGCATGATTACCCTTGCTGCAGGCCATTCGGTCTAATTCTGAAGTTCTAATAGTGCCACTTTCTATGTTATACTATACATGCGTGTGCTATGCTCTACCCTTTTCCTACTTTACCTCGTCCTTATTTTCACTTTGCTTTCTCATTTCCTTGCTGTACTATACTGGCTGTGTTTTGATTCTAGACAACATCGCAAACAGTCTACGCTGACAGTTCTGAAGACAGCATTCAACCCATGTTGCCCGAGAAATGTAAAAGCGTCTGGACGGCTTCTAT
This sequence comes from Rhipicephalus microplus, assembly GCF_013339725.1. Classification (NCBI taxonomy): domain Eukaryota; kingdom Metazoa; phylum Arthropoda; class Arachnida; order Ixodida; family Ixodidae; genus Rhipicephalus; species Rhipicephalus microplus. The sequence goes on from NC_051167.1 coordinate 164,604,968, forward strand.
GTTACGAGGCGCCAACATAAAGCTAAAAAATAAACATACATAACTGTTACCTTTTTAGCTTATTTCATGTTAACATCTAAGAAAAATTTAATGTTCTTCACGTTGAGTGTCTGGAAAAGCATTTGTGTGCAGACGACTACTACGGCGCGATTCATGCTATCCAAGCAATTCACTTAGCTGCCATCTTGTTTTGACAGCAAAGTAGCCTGCATCGTATTTGTATCACTATAGTATTTGTCTACGATGCCGTCTTATCGAAGCTGTCATTTTGCTGGCTACGTGAGAATTTAAATGTGGCTTAAGAAAGATGGCCGCTGTTCACTTAGCTGTCTATTTAGCTGTCTATTTAGCTGTCTAGAGGTGAGTATCGGAACACACTCACTATGCGTAGCTGTGGTGTTCATTCTTTCTCTTTTATTGCTTTCTCTTCCTCCCCTTTCTTTTATTTCTTTTTGTATACTGATTTCTCTTTCTGTCTTGCTGTCCCTTTTTAGAGGTGAAGATTCTTAGGACCTACCATTGTCCGGCGGAGTGTACTTGTACAGCGCAGGTGTGAAAACATCTGGGAAAGCATCTCTGACTGTTTACAAAAGTTGTTAATATAAAAAAAATAAAGGCCGAAACATCGTGAAAACATCAATATTTAACCACCCATAAATTGAAACATACAGCAACACTATGTCAACAAAAATGAAATGAAAAACTAGCTGTTAACAAAAACAAAATAAAAAGCCACGATTCATGATCCGATGCACACTGATTTGTCGATTAGTGATTATGCATGAAGTTTTTTTCTGCCACTGTCTTGTGTATGTTTGTGTCTTTTTAGTTCATTCTTTGTCTCTGTATTGTTTTATGCCTTGAGAGACGCAAAGGCAGGCTGCTTGTATTGTTTTATGCCTTGAGAGACGCAAAGGCAGGCTGTGTGGAAATGGCTGGTGAAGCAATCAGTGTTGCACATCACACAGATGCCTCCGCACGGAGAGTACGTAATTGAGTGCCAAAGACTGGACAGCTACACAAAGGTGTTTGCTCATTTCTTCGATGTCTCAAAAGAAGCTGCATAGAGTGTGGGAAAGGAGGGTCTTCTCTCTGCTCGCAGGCTCTGCACTGCAAGCTATGTGAGCGAAAACTCTGAGCTCCATTCGATTCACTCTACTTCAACTGGAATAATGTAGGTGCCAGCTGGGGACGTAGTCTCATGGTGTTCGTTTCAGCCTACAGAGGTTAAGTAAAATTTGCTGGAGTAGAGGAGGCGCCCCTCAGGTGAAGCCACACTGCTGCCATCTTGCCATAGGCAGAAAGCGCGTCCTTCCGCAATGTTAGCCTGCTGTAGGTGCACTGATATTACAAATGTTCTGTGGCTTTGTGGCGTCCACACTTAATGGATTCAGTGTGCATCGCTCAAGGGTACATAAATCAAGCAAAGAGGTGCTCTGGGATAAAGTTTCCATTTTGAGTAGCATGTTTCAAGCTTGATGAAAACTGCTTTGTATGGTGGAACACAGGTTGAAAGCTCGCAACCTATTTGCACATGTCTTAGTAATTCTTTTTCCCAGTCAAGTTTCCCGAATCCAAAAATTCAATGCAAGTCTGAGCATACTGTTCAACCTGTGTGTTCTAGTTAAGATTGTGGGAAGACTGGAAGCCAAAGAACTGCAATAACATATGTGTTAGAGGCACTTCTGGACGGAATGTTTCAACCCGATTGGGCTGTGACCCGCTAGTTGTCTAGCTAGGCTTGCCGCATTTATAGAACACCTGCGAAACCCAGTGATACACATCCTTGTGCTTGTTGATACCACTGGTGCAGTGTGTGAATAGAATAGACGACTTTCTACATTTACGCAGTTATCGATTCCTTGTGTCAATTAAACGGTTAACTTGCTACTCGTACTAGCGTAACTAATGTTGTTTGGGCAATACCTAGTGACCTATCTTTCTTTACATTCGTGCCTTATATTTTGTTATTTGTAGTGCAGCGAGCAAAATGAGGCACTTAGTCGGAACTGTGCAGTGCTTGTTTAAGCGGCAGAAAGAGCGATCATAACCAAGGCTCGAGGTGGTACTACAGTTATATGTATTCAATTCGAAAGGGTTGTTGAAGTTGTGATGGTTGCATCACCCACACAGCGGCTCTTATTAAAAAAAATGCTTCGCGTTTTCTAAGGGAAAGATAAAGCAGCTTCGGAAGAAAAAAATTCTACTGCATAGAAGTTACAGATTGAACCAAAAGAGCGGGGCTTTATCCTCAAGCTATAATAAAGGAGATCAAAAGTCAAAAGGTGATGTCTTAGGAAGGGAAGGCGGTGTTATTCGCTGTAGGTTTCCCTCTTACATGGAGCAACTTTTCCGATGGGCATGAAAATGCTGCCAGGAAGGCACACATTTATCAGAGCTGCGGGCGGTTGCGTTAACACAGCACTTTCTCTTCTCCTCAGCTTACGAGTAGGTGCGCTCAAAGTTTAATGCCGAGCACATGTCGGCAGAGCACACTATCGGAGAACTGCATACAAAGAAAGGCTGGATTCACGGCGGAGTCATTGTCTCCATACTATACGTTATTGTTGATGACAAATGAGAAAACAGAGATTATGGGAAACTACCTCGGATATGTCGACTTTGGTCAGGAATTCATGATGTGCATTTGCTCGTTGACTCGCAGCTTAGGATGCCATTGAGTGTTTTAATTGATACATTGACAGGAGCAGCGATAGCAATGAAACAGTATTGAAAAGCTGTGTAGAAGCTATTGAAGCAGTGTCGACTGCAAGCGGAATCCATATTTTAAGTACGTCCATGCAAAACCAGAACTGGTGGTTCTGAACCTTGTGTTGAGAAAAGAAACAACTTTCAAAGAAAGCCTTGATGTGTATATGCTTCTTAACGAGTATGTCCTTAATTAGCATGTTCTTAATGAGTATGCTCTTTTGTGTAATTCTTTGGACACCCACATTTATATTTCATGTAAAGGAGCTGGGCGAACTGATTCGCATGTGGTTCCATCACAAGAATAGAATACAAGTGGCAAGTGCCGAGAAAGAGAGATTTGCTCACGAGTATGCTTTTTATTATAGGGACACGAAAGGCACCTATTAAGTAAACAATGATTGTTGAAATAGCGGTCCAGAAACCTCGTAGTGTTACTTTTGTGCCAAGGAAGTGCTTATTCTGAATTAAAATCACATTTTAGTGGTCCGCATCGGGTTAGCGCACTTGAAATTGCTCGCCTCAAGGGGAACGTAGCACGCCACTTGCCGTGCACAACGTTGCCCAACTTTGCAATCGCGGCCGCCCTACACTATTCGCCCCGAGATCGAGCGAAGTCGCCGCCAGGGGACCACTGGCTGTGGCGCACCTAGCATAGCTCCCAGCGTCGTTTGCTATCCACATAGGCTAGCACGTACGCGTACGTCATGCTCTTGCTCAAAGGTTGGTTTGTCCCACTCTGTTAACGCAACAGTAACTGCTTGTACGTTTGCCTAGCACTGTCTACAGAAGCATTTGGCCTTACTCGCCTGTATATATGTACCGCAATAAGATGAGGTCGAGCACTTGGCGAGAGTGATGTGTATCGCAGTCGTAGCCTCTCTTCGCCACGATCATGTCGGTGTAGGTGCCGCTTTTTAGCTGAAGCCCGTCATAAAGCACACTGGGCGTCGGCCCAAACACGAGGAATAATAAATATTGTGTGAATGCAGCGTTTTAGCGAATCAGGGATAAACTAAAGTTTTGCATTGTTGTTAGGTGTCTACTTAAAAATGTGGCATTCTTGCTAATCAGTCATGTGACGAGCCTTAATTGTGCTTGAGATAACCTTGTATTGTACAGTCCTAGTCCCATGACACTGCTGCACAGTAAATTCTGACACTTCGGTACTTCAATTGAATGACAAAGCTGATTAAACTTGAGTGGCCGTGCGCAATTTAAGCATTGTGCGATATATTTATTCAGACAGGCCCGTGTTCTTATCAAATGTGAATATTGGCAGAAGTCAGCCTAGTTGTAATAGCAATGAGGCAATTAGAAAACTCCAATTAAAAATTGTATTAAGAAAACCAACGTTTTGAATCCAGACCAAGCGCTGACTCAAGCACTGTAATACAATGTTTGGTTGGAGTTTCCTAATTGCCTTGCTCTTGTTCTTAAATTTAGGTTCGCTCAAAAGAGGCCAGGTTGTCAAAAATTATTCCAGACGGCGTGCCTCACATATGACGTATAATTTAAATGAGAAGGTCGCTTTTTTTTTTCACATTATCTTGAGAGCTTTTGTAGCGTTGTGCTAGACATATGGAATGAGTGGACACACATTCGCTTGAAAAAAAAAAAAAAAAACCGTTCCATCAATTAACCGAACCATTACATCACTTTGATTCAGATAAAATATATAAGAAAGCTGCGGGCTGAACTATTACCTTTTTATACAGTTATAGGAGTAAGAACAAGCGCGTTTAAGCGCTGTAAGTCATGTAGCTTTCCTGAATAAACTTATCGACTGTCCGACGTTTATGGCATGAAGAAAGGATTAAGACGAAAAGGCGGAATCTGTAATAGCTGTATTTTTGGGTTTATCGCCCAAAAATATCGAATTTCTTCCTTTCTTGGGGGGCGGGGGGGTAGGGGGGCGAGCGAGTTGGTATTCATTACCAGTGAGCATGAAGAATGAATTCAGTCATATTCAGCAGTGCATAGTAGATGGGACACAAGCTCAACACCTAAAGTAAAAATACAAGAAACGTGACACACTGCAGTGTAAAAGTACAAACAGTCGCCAAGCGTGAACATCCCTTTTAATGGCAGACTGCGTTTCTGTCACAAGTAACGTTCAGTGAGCTTCGTACATCTAATAAGCAATGAACGGCATATTTATTACGACTTGGCATCAGTCAACGCATTTTACTCACTGACAATCTGCTCACAGCGCTCAGAAAACGCGCCGTTGCGTGCATTTGCGTGCGCGCCGCCGGCGGCCTATCCACACTAGCACGGGGACGGTGCTGCCCTCTATTGCCTGATTTCGAGGTGAATAGCAGCAGAGCGAAAGTAGCGGGAGCCACAGCAGCAAAAACGGCCATTGAACAATTTCCTGCCATGGCCTGCAAAGTGGTATACTTGCTTGGTTCAGTTGGGCCCCCGCTAGATGAACGACCTGTCCATATAAACCGGGTGAAAATTGAACTTTTGAACCACTCGCGCCATTCCCCATATAACGTGAGTGAGTGAGTAAGCAAACTTTATTTAACCAGCGGATTGAGGCGTGGGCCTAAGCCGCACCAGGGGCGGTGGAGAGACGCTGTCCCTCAGCCGCCTCCAGTGCTCGCTGGATGGCCCATATTTGATCTGTCCGATCTGAGCTGGTCAGCGCGGCTCTCCATCGCGCCCCAAGCTGTTCTGGGGAGACTGCATTGGCGTCCTGTATTTGTGTGCATTCCCATAACACATGCTCTAGGGAGGCGCGTCTCATGCTACATAGTTTACACGAGTCATCTGGGTATAGTTCGGGGTAGAGTCGATTTAGGTGCTTCGGGTTGGGAAATGTTCTAGTTTGAACTCGCCTCCAGTGAACCTTCTGAGATCTGTCTAATGTGGAGCTAGGTGGTGGAAATCTGCGCCTCGACTTTTGGTAGAATTGGATAATGTCGCAGAACCGAAACATTCTGTACCTCTTCCACCACTCATCTCCTCCCAGTACCTCATGTGAAGCTCCATTGCGAGTGCGGTAAGTGAGACCTCGCGCTACGCGGTGAGCCTGCTCGTTGAGGTTGGGAATGAGCGACGCACACGGGGTGTGGGCTGGGAACCATATAATATACCTTTCTTCGAATTCCCCGGATGATATGAGATTTGCCTTGCGGAGGAGTATGTTGGCTGCCTCGGAAGTTATTCTTCCTCGTGCATAGTTACGGATTGCTGACTGCGAGTCGCTGATGGCATACCTACACTTTGGGGAAATTATGGCCTGTGCAATAGCCACCTCTTCCGCGATTTCTGAATTATCCGAGCGTATGGAGCATGAGTTTACGCATTTGCTGTCGGTGTTTATTACTGCCGCAACGTAGGATTTGTGACTAGGGTACTCCGCTGCGTCTACGAACAACGCTTCCTTGTCTCTGCCGTAGGCCTTAAGCAGAGTTCTAGCGCGGCTTTCTCTTCTGCCCTGGTTAAATTCGGGGTGCATGTTTTTGGGCAGATTGGGGACCTGGATCTTTTCCCTGATCACCTTTAAAACCGACACTTTACTTTCTTGTTGCCTATGGTAATTTATCCCCAACTTGTCGAGGATACTCCGTCCTGTGCGCATGCTGGCTAGCCTCTCCAACTGGGCAATCTGTTGCGCTTCTATCAGCTCCTCTAAAGTGTTATGCAAGCCCAGTTGAAACAGTTTTTCGTTGCTGGTGCTATCTGGAAGGCCCAAAGCTTGTTTGTACGCCTTTCGTATGAGTGCGTTGATTTTGAGTTTTTCGGCTGTATACCAGTTTAGATATGCCGCTACGTATATAATGTGACTTGTGGCGAATGAATAAATAAGCCTGATGACGTTAGCCTCTTTCACGCCTTGGTGTTTGTTGGTGACTCTCTTGATTAGCCGTATTGTGTTGGTGACTTTGGTTACTAACCTCTTGACGGTTTCACCGTTTGTACCCTTAGACTCGATGATGAGTCCAAGGACTCTGATTTGTTGCACTATAGGAATAGTCCTGCCGTTTTTGGTATGAATTTGGATCTCTTCGTAAGCACGGTCCCGGTTGTATCCCTTGGGTGGTCTGCCTTTAAGCGTGGGGCGATATAGGAGGAGTTCGGATTTATCTGGCGAGCACTCGAGGCCAGTACCATCAAGATACTCCTCAATAGTGGTGACGGCCTCCTGTAGTCTCTGCTCTATCTCTCCGTCACTACCTTCACACGCCCAGATGGTGATATCATCTGCATATATAGAATGATGTATTCCGTATATTGAGTTATTGAGTTCCGTATATTGAGCCGCGCCGGGAGTCCTATCATTATGAGATTAAACAGCATTGGCGATATGACCGAACCCTGCGGGGTACCAGCACTGCCCATAAGCCTTTCCTCAGATCTCAGTTCTCCCATTACGATAGATGCCGTTCTGTCTGTTAGGAAGTCCTTGACATAGTTATACGCTCTTGATCCTAAGCTTAATTGGCAGATCTGATGTAAGATAGTCGTATGCGATGCTTTGTCGCAGGCTTTTTTAAGGTCTAACCCTAAGATCGCCCGGGTAGCTCTTGTTTTGTTGTCTAGAATCTGCTGCTTAATTTGCAGCATGGCGTCTTGCGTGGAGAGCCGTGTGCGGAACCCCAACATGGAATCTGGGTAGATTTCGTTCTCCTCAAGATAAGTGTTGATTCTGTCTAGAAAAGCGTGTTCCATCAGCTTCCCAGCCCAAGACGTTAGTGATATGGGGCGTGAATCAGATAGATCGGGGGGTTTCCCGGGCTTGGGGATGAGGATTACTTTAGCTTTTTTACACTGTTTTGGTATAGTGCCCTCGGTCCAGCACTCGTTAATATATTGCGCGATGTTCTCTATGGCTTGGTCGTCAAGGTTCCGTAGTGCTCTGTTAGTGATCCCGTCTGGTCCCGGTGCAGATTTGGTGTTTAGCTTCTGTAGCGCGGCCCTGATTTCAGCCACAGTAAACTACTCATCTAAGAGCTCGTTCGGGCCTCCGGAATATGGTACGCGTGCTCTATGACAGGCATGGCGGGAATGTACGTGTTGCTAGCCTCAGCGATAAAGTCCTCCTTACTGCCGTTATACTGGTGCACCAGTTTACGCAAGGTTTGCTTGTGTGCTGATTTGGTGTTATCTGGGTCTAGCAGGTGTTTGAGCATGCGCCATGTCTGACCAGCATTCATTTGGCCATCGAGACTATTACAAACTTGGTCCCATTGCTGTTTGCTTAGCTGCTTACAATGTTGTTCGATCTGTTTTTTCAGCTTGGCTATGCGCTTGCGCCAGGGCCTGTTGTGCCTCTGTCCCCGCCATCTATTCTGCAGTGATTGCTTGGCCTCCCACATGTGTGCGAGACGGCTATCAATCTGCTCTAGGGGTGGACTTGAAGGGATACTTCGCGTTGCCTCGCTGACGTCGTTATTGACATCTTTGATCCAATATTCTATTGATAGGGTTTTTGTTTTTTCGCGTTTCTGACTTTCCGAAACTTATCCCAGTCAGTCCATCTAATCTGTCTCTGAATTTTTGCGGCGGCCATGGTTTCTATCCTGATTTCTAATATTCGATGATCACTTCCCAGATCATCGAATGTGTTTTTCCATTTAGCGGTCCCCGCGTTACGAACTAACGTCAAGCCCGGAGTGGTGTCTTTTGCAAGCCCAGTTCCCATACGCGTAGGGGAGTCGGGGACAGTGATGAGAGTTAAGCCTGTTTCTTGAATATCCTGCCATGGCGTTTTTCCGTTGGCTCTTGTGTATTCGTATCCCCAAGCACTGTGTGGAGCATTAAAGTCTCCACCTATGACGAGTGAATTGGGTCCCGCTATATCTACGGCCTTCTTAAAGAGAAGAAGGAAGCGTTGTCGTATGCGTGTGGGATTGCTGTACAAATTCAGAATAAATATGCTCGGAGATTTTTTTCGTTTAGGGGCAAGTTGTACGAGTATATGTTCAATTTCTGTGATGCGGGTGTCGTGGCAGATTGCTACGAGTCCCTTCCTTACTAGAGTGGTTAGTGTTATAATATCCCCTGTTGAGGGGCCGATCGCCTGATACCCCGGTAGCTTAGCTAAAGCATGGGATTCCTGCAAAATTAGATCATCCGGTTTGGTTCTGTCTCTAAGGTGTTGTTGCAAGACTGCTCTCTTCCCCTGATAGCTCCTGCAATTCCACTGCCGAATAATTAAGTCCCTTTTCTGGGCTTCCCTATTTTGAGTTGGCTATCGAAGAGGAAGGAGGGTGAAAGGAGGCAGGCCTCATGAAATTAGTTGATATAGCCACTGATGTGGTGCCCTGAGATAAGTGTGAATTTCCTTCAGTGCTTATCGGAAGGTTGGTAGCTGGAAGTACCGGAGGTGTCCTAGGGTTGAGATTGGCTACGTTAGCTTCGAGTTTATCTAGTCTATTCATGATCATGGATATTGCAAGCGAGAGTTTGTTGGTTGCCTCTGCCTGTTCCTTAACTCTTTTCTGTATTTCGGACAATGTTTGATTAATGTTCGAGGTTTGCGTCGTAGTTTTGTCATTAGACACCTGAGCTTTCCTTTTAAGAGGTGGCGGGGTACTGTCCTCGTCCATTCGGTTATCTGGCATTTCTTCGAGGCGCTCTTGAGCCGCGGAACGCATTTGACTAGAAGTTCTATTTGTGCTGTTTTTAAGACTTTGAATTTCCCGAGTAAGTTTTGATATCAATTCTTTAAGCTCAGCGTTTTCTTTTTTCAGCTCCGCTATATTACTGACATTATGCGCAGTCTCCCCCGAAGGCTCAGGGCGCGTCCCTTTAGCCACGTCTGACCAGCTCATCGTGAATGCCGGGTTCCCTTGATGGCCATTGCCACCCTTTGGCTTAGACCGGGATCTGGAATGGGATGTAATGCGCCTTCTCGGTCCCGGAGATTGGGTGATGTGGCCGCGGGGCGTTGCGCAGGACCAGGACCTTGATCTGGACCCAGGCGTTGCCCTCGTCCGGAATTTGGACCTCCCGCGTTCGGTTGGCTTGGTGGTAGGGGGGTAGTTCTCCTCGAGCGTCTCTTGAAGTTGTCGAAACCACTGGCGTTGTTTTACGATGTAGGGTGTCTTGAACTTGGCCTTGCAGACTTTGTCAGCCGCGGGATGATCCTTGCCGCACAGCTGACATCGTGGCTGACAGTGGTGGTCCTCGCTCGGATCAGGCGTTCCACAACCCGCACATAGCTTGTCGTTTGGCCTCCAACACACGTCACTCCTGTGCCCAAGTCTGTTGCATTGTTTGCAAAAGTCAACTTGTTTCCTGTATAGTGAACAGCGTGCGAGCACTCCTCTGTACATAACGTGCGTCGGGACTCTGCTGCCGTCAAAAAGGACTATCACTGTCGTGGTGTTGCCAAGACGTTCGGCTGCGATCGCCGTAGGATTTCGGGCTGTAATAATAGCTGCGGTGATGTCCCGTGTGGTTTCGTTCAAAGGAACTCCTTTGATTACACCTTTGGCAGTGAGTTCCGGGGCTGTCTCGTATGCTCCCACCTCATACAACTTGTCGTTGGCTTTGATGTGCTTGATGCCTTGGTACTTGTCTGCATGGTCTTGGTTTGGGATGCTAATGACCAAGATGTTCTGAAAATTATTCGGACAAATCGTGTCCGTTTCTCTTTCTTCATAAGGGATCTCGGCTGCTTCATACACAGCTTTGTCTAGCTACGTTTAGCTGAGCTTGGATAGCTGCAGTCCTCCTCTTGGCCTTATAACTATCTTGAAGTCGCCTGTCGGCAGTCTTGGCATTTTGCTGGCTCTGGTTATCCGGTATATCAAATTTGCACCGCGCGTTCTAGGCGTTCGGGTAGGGCTAGGGCTACCACGGCGTTCCTGGCTACCTTTCTTCGCACGTTTTCTGTTTCGAACTTCTGTCCACCCGTTGCCTGTGTCATCTTCCTGTTGGGTGACGTCTTCGTCTTCCCGTTAAGTGGCGTCTTCATTCTGCTGCGATACCTCCCTTATTGATGATAACGGCCTGTATGGCGCGAACGCCGAGGCCTGGCTATCGTGAGGCCGCCCCAGTCGACGCGGAGCGCCGGTCGTAGGAATAGTAGACGCTGCTTGGTGGGGGCTGGTTTTCGGTCATAAAATCTCGAAAAATAATCACCCACCTTAGAATATAGTCTCTTCGGATTCTCGGTGACGAGAAGAATCAGATGGTATATAAATCCGAGCGGTGCCTGGCTGTATTCGCTGCGAAATCATTCTATGAGAACGAAGCTGACGTGAAGAGCGTCCATTCACCTCGGTGACCCCCATATAACGTGTTGCAGTTTTTTTTTTTCCCTTGAATCAAACAGAAACGAACAAGCGGCATTTCCTTACGTCTCTTGATGCATTGAAGGTTTTTCAGTGCGGCTAGTTTGATAATGGTAGGTGGTACCTCTCACATCATCGGAATCATTTTGCAAATGTGCTACGCGTAGCGCATGCGTTCTCGTGCATTTACCTTAATTTCTTGGTAAGTAGAGCGCCGCTGTTGATAATATTGTCGTTTTATCGTTGTCATACAATTTGAGCTTTAACTCTGGCGTAAATTGTTATTTTGTCTCTTTATAAACCAGCGTTACATACCTTTTGTTGGTGTGTGCTTGCAATGAAAACGCCAAAAGAAACAGTAAAGTCTATTGTTTTCATATCTGATCTTTGTGTTCTTATTCTTGTCAACTTACCCCTTAATCCTGTAATATCCACTGTCTCGTATTTGGTGCATTGAGCCCCGCCGCGGTGGTCTAGTGGCTAAGGTACTCGGATGCTGACCCGCAGGTCGCGGGTTCAAATCCCGGCTGCGGCGGCTGCATTTCCGATGGAGGCGGAAATGTTGTAGGCCCGTGTGCTCAGATTTGGGTGCATGTTAAAGAACCCCAGGTGGTCGAAATTTCCGGAGCCCTCCACTACGGCGTCTCTCATAATCATATGGTGGTTTTGGGACGTTAAACCCCACATATCAATCAATATTTTGGTGCATTGAATATGATATGTCAATGAAGCTAGTGCAGATGTCACAAAAAGTAGCTATTGCAGATCTCACATGTTAGAAAGCAGGTACAGTGACTTGTATATTATACCGCAGTAATTATTTCCAATTATTACTAATTAGCTTATGCTAAAACAAACCTCATATTTTTCTTTAAGTGAACTGTACAAGAGGAGTGAAAACACATGCAGTGCTTTTTCACAATTTTTTTGAAAGCATAACTAATCGTGGGCATTACGTCATAACTGGTAAAAACCACCACAAAAAATAGAGTCGACGGGCGCGCTTTAGCTCCCGTGTCTTGCTTGTGGCAAGATGGCCGCCGCGTACGTGGCACGGTTTGACTGCACCCGTGTGCAGTGAAGATTTATTTCAACCTCCTTGGTTCCAGCGAATGCAGCGGCAGTGCACGCACGTAACAAACCTAAATTTTTAGGGACGACGTCCTACCGAAACTTGTTCTACCGTTTACTGCAGACCAGCATTTGCGCGATCCCGCGTACATGCCTGTGAACCACTTAGGACATGTCTCGCGCTGGTAAGCTTGAGGGTGCAGGTTTGATTTTCAGCCAAAAGCAGCCACATAAGGTGGGTCGACAAAAAAATCGCTCTTTGGGCTGAAATTTAGGTGATACTTCATTGAGTCTCCACATATACGGTGCGCTTCTTAGTAATATCTTGGTTTTATCACGTAAAAGTTCATTTTGACCTATAGTAATTGTGGTGATGTGCGATGGTACCTAACAGTATTTTCGGCTCAAATTTGTGCGGTTTTCATTTTTTCCCATGGTGTCTTTCACTGCGTAAACCTCCGTATGCGGTTCGTTGTAGTGATTTATAGGTAAAACATGACTTGCTTGTTTTAGTTTATTTATTCATATGCCCGTTTTTTCAGAAACACCGAAATGAGCTTCTGTGCTTTTTGTGTAGGGTGGGGGGGTGGGCGTTATGTAGAGGAATTTTGACACCTCAGGTAACTGAGTATGGACTGGGAACACACTTCTGAGGAGAAGTGAGTATATGTATATTTTAACGTGCCTCTTCTCAGGTCCGTGCAGAGGAGTCTGTCTGCACACCAACGGCTCTGTCTGGAGACTTCCGACTTGTTGCGAGCCCTGAGCGGAAACGTCATGGCGGCGTCGTACTTCCTCCATGTTATTTCAAAGGGAAGTTCTTGGCATTGATTAAGTGCTATTCTACTATAGATCGTTAGGAACAAACTGGTTTTCACATTATTAAGCGAGAAATTGTGTTTAATTTCTACGTATCAAACGGCGCCAGCGATATGTCCGCGTTGGTGTTGTTGGTTGGGCCGGATATCCTGAAGAGCTGCAGTCGCAACGACATTCAGTGGTGCTATCAGCAGCGGTTGTTGTTGTTGTTGTTGTTGTTGTTGTTAGTGGTGGTGGTGGTGTTGTTCTCTTTGTCGTCGTTGTTGTACTCCTGGTGGTTGGTGCTTTGCGGCAAACTGCCACCGCTGCTCTTGCACACGCCTCGTACACAAACCTGAATGAAAAAAAAGAAAAAAAATACCGACGCTTGAGTTCCTATAGTTTTACGCCACTAATGGAAATAAAAGTCAGCCTACCAGTGAATCCATCGATGGTTTCCAGTGATAACAGTAATGATATCCGGAGTTTCACGTGCCAAAACCACTATATGATTACGGGGGACGCAGTGTGAGCTCTGACAATTTCGACCATCTGGTGCAACCAGCTCTAACATCGCTTAATTATCACATGGGACTCCATCATTTCGCCATTGAAATGCGACAGTCGTGCTCGGAATCGAACCTGCGACATTCTGGTCGGCAGGTGAACTGTAAGTACTACCAAGGTATGTACTTAAACGAAACATCTTTAGTTCACCCGTCATACTAGTTGATGGAAGGTTCAACATATATAGATGGCTCCATCGTTGGGTTATCGACCATCTGTCTGGTCTGATGCTCAGTGGCACAAAGGCAGGCATGCCAACTTCTGCGGTGCTTTTATTCATTTTTTGGAAGGGGAAGTGGAGGAGGGGGTTATGATATAGGCACCCATGCTTAGGCACAGTTTGTCTGATATTGCAGTGTTAGTACAGGAAATAAATAAAATTCAAATATTAGTCGAAAACAGCATATGTTTGCTGAACTATATCGTTGAGGCCAGAATGTAGTGTACAGCGGTAATCACCTCGTGGCCATTGCATTCGTTCTTCGACGGGGGTGAAAACCGATGTGCTTAGATTTAGCTGCACGTTAAAGAGAGACAGGTAGTCAAAATCAATGCAGAATTCCAAATATGGGATACTCTACTGTGATGGCTGCACATAAAACACCATAACTGGCAAAGTTATCAAGACTATAACGACAAAGAGAGACCGCCTGCGCACGGTTGTGGCTTCACAATACATTATGTCAAGAAATGTCGGCTCAAGAGGTACGTTACGTTCAATGAAAAAGAAGATGACATAAAGGTAAGCACACTTGTTTTGTTTCTGCTACATGTTACAGCTGGTGAATATTCAAACATTGTGCTTCGCAATGTTGTTTTTTTTTAAATACAGGCACGTGCACTTATACTGGCAATTATAGAGATTACACAAACGCTATAACACGAGCATTACAACAGCAGTGTGCGCTATAGTTATATGAGACACTAGATGAATATTAGACTTTCTTGCGGTGCTCAATTTCACTATACTTTGCTGTCCATAATTTTGTTCTCCTAAGTCACAGCATTTCTATATAAAATATGAACCTCATATATATGCGTTTGTAGCAACTTCTCGGTCCCTTCCAGCCTCTTACCTTGCCTACACCACAGGACATGTAGTCCAGTGCATGTTCGTACACGGATTTAATCACCGTATAATAATTGCAGCGGTAACCGTAGCAGTACTTGGTAACTTCTGGATATTGGCATTTCACCATGCAATCCTTCATACGGTCTGAATACTGAAATAGAAGACAGAAAAAGGAAATCATCAAAACAGTGGCTTGCAGAAAGAAAAATAAAGAAAGAACATAAGAGAAATAGGTTTACAAGGGTATAAGATTTCGCAACTAAAGTGGGTTAATTGAAACAATAGGTTAATTGAAAAACATCTTCCAGTACACGTGTTGATGAGGTGTTAACGAAGAAGGAACAACACCTTACAAGAGCACCCACCGGATGGCAGGAGTGTAGTGTTGGCGCTAGCGGGGGACGGGGGGGGGGGGGGGGGGTGAAGGACTGCAGCTCTTATTGGTAAAGTAAAAACCACCAGACACTGCACGACCAGAGTAAAAAGGGAAAAAACACAGAAAATCGGCACGAACAACAGCCTTGGCAAGGAAAGGAGAGGGGGCGGGCGAAAACTTTGATGTGGGCGTTTTGTCGCCCCCCCCCCTCTCGTAAGTAAAAAGTGAAAAACACACGTGTGTTTTTCACTTTTTACTCTGGTCAGTGCAGTTTCTGGTTGTTATTACTCTGTCATAATAGGGGCTGCAGCCCTTCGCCTTTTTTGAAGCTGCTTACCTGGGAAACAACAATCGGCGAATGTTAAGTAGTTGCGCTTCACTACTTTAATCATTTATGCTTACCATTTCGAATCGGGTCACGAAGTTGGAAAGGGTTTGTTCTTTCCTTCGAATCAAGATAGATAGATATGTGGGGTTTAACGTCCCAAAACCACTATATGATTATGAGAGACGCCGTAGTGGAGGGCTCCGGAAATTTAGACCACCTGGGGTTCTTTAACGTGCACCCAAATCTGAGTACACGGGCCTACAACATTTCCGCCTCCATCGGAAATGCAGCCGCCGCAGCCGGGATTTAAACCCGCGACATGCAGGTCAGCAGCCGAGTACCTTAGCCACTAGACCACCGCCGCGGGGCTGCCAGACATCCCTGTTGAGAACTATGTTACGCCTTGTTTTATTCGATTTCCCGTTTATTTTCTGCGTGCCCTGCTTCATCGAACGGTTTCTTGGGCTTCTCAAGGTTTTTCAAGGTCTTTCGGTAAAAACACCTTGAGATCATTGTCATCGTCACTTCATTTCATATATTAACAACAACAATAATAATAATAATTGTAGGTAATATAACCTATATTTTTTCAGTGTGTGGTATTTAAGTTTTATCTTAAGTTTTGACCACCTAAAGAGAAATCATGGGTGCGCTAATGCCGCAGCCCATCATAAACATGATGCTGCACCACAAGTGACCCTGCACCTTGTCCTATCAAGGCCAAATAGTTTGTTGAAAAAAAAAAAACATTCCAAAACAGATCGAAACGTGCAAGGAAGGTAAATGAAGCTATTTATTTTACGACCACAAAAAGTGCTAAATAAGTGAGTGCAATTTGTGATAGAGTGAGTATCGTGCAATTGTAGGGGTAGAGAAAGTTAGCGGATGTGATTTCATTGTGCGACTGTAAATTAAAAAAAATCGAACTAGTGATTTTCATTCAAAGTATGCGGCGTGTAGAGTGCATTTGCCGATATGGTAGCTGCATTCGCTGTTCTGTGTTTAGCCGTGGATGCTTTTGAATGCTGCAGCAGGTCAGGGGGGCAACGCAAAAACAATGAAACTGGGCAATCTTTTTTTTTTTAGGAGAAAGATGAACCTCCATGGTATCTTGCGTATAAGCACACCCACGATGTGATTGTGATGTAACGTTAGTTTATGGGATACATCCCCGTGTTGAAGGAAAAAAAATGGCAGCATATCCACGGAGTGAATGATGGAAAGTGGGGCGAAGCATTCGTCCGTCCATTCGTTCTTGCTTCCGTCCGTCTATGCGTCCGTCTGTGTGACCGTCCGTGCGTCCATTCGCCCGTCCGTGCGTGCGTCTGTTCGTGCGTCCGTCCCTGCGTTCGTCCATGCATCCACCCCTGTGTCCGTCCATGCGCCCATCCGTCGGTGCAGCCATCCGTGAGTCCGTCCATGCTTCTCTCTGTGTGTCCCGTCGTCCATCTATTCAACACTCCAAGTACCACCATCTCGCATGTTTTCATCATATATTCCGCATATGCACCACCATCCAGCGGACATTCCAAGGACTAAACGAGAGGTGGCAGACGTACACTTTCTTACGGCTAGCGCTTCGTGTCTACTTCCCACCTTTAACGACCTTGAGTTCATGGTATATACTAGTTCACTGTATTCATGGCACTGCGGCCCAAAGCTCGCTAAACTTTTCTAAAACCAAGGAGGTTACGCCCGACGAGTATAACGTAGCAACCCTTTTTTGTCAGATAGTGCTCAATGTACATGCCAAAGACTGCTAAGGGGGAATGAGAGACAGGAGAATTCGGCTTTTAATAACGCACGCGCTGCGAATTTTTTTTGTTCAACAACGCACAGAAGAAATCTCTCACCGGCCTTACCTTGGAGGTCAAAATGTAAGACTGGTTACACACTACGACTACTACTACGACTACGAGGGACGAACGGGTGCTGCTATAAGGAGCTTCGCCCTTAAAATTGAACGACAGCTGATGTGATTTCCTAGATGGATGTATGAAAAGAACTTGACTTGGCTTTTTCCATTTACTTCCTCTCACGCCGTGTGAAGTAATTATTTATTAAGTGTTTTAACTATTCTGTTTACTCGCGCATTACCAGAACTGCTCTCCTTGATCTTGCAGTTCTGCGAAATGATTGGAACTTTCGTAAAATGTTTTTCGGTGTTCGCAGTACGCTTTCGTGACGGAAATGTGGTCTTCATTTAATTTTAATCTTGATCTACCTGTTAAAAAACAACAGCCGTCTACCAATTTTTTATTTACCACGCGAATCCTACGCAACATTTTTTACTGGTGCAGTCTCAATAACACTTGTTTTAGAGAGGTCGAGCGCATCGCCGCGTATCTGGTGTCGTCCATAGCTGTTGCCTCGTGTTAGCTACAAGATTCCGTTCATGCTTGAATTACAGCAGGAAGACCTTGCATGTGGTAAGAATATGTTAGGCATCAATATGATGCCGGTCACTGCTGTCTTGCAGAAAAAAAAACGCGACTGATGTGGATGACTGGTCTTTCTAGACAAAAAAGCTTGCGAAGACGCGTTAGCCTTGTTTATTGAGTGGCCTTCCATTGCATATGTCGGCTGACCAGTGATGACACATAACACGTGCAGTAAATAAATGGGCCAGAAATAAACCAAGAATCGGGCTGAATATGCTTATAATACGTAACAAAACTCTCCGTTAGGCTGCAAGCCATAGCTTCGGCTTAGCTACAAATGAATGACCTCTCAAGAGGCAATGTAATTCTTAACAGCGATGCTGTGCAAGCTATGGGCTTGCACAGCATCGCTACGAGTGCTCCGCCATCCATCCAAGACTCCACAGGTGGCGATGCGCCACAGCGATTAGGCAAGCCCCACCAGCGAATGTAGCTGGTGCGAGCGTTAAGCGAAAATTCTGCTCGGCGATGTGCAGCTCGAGAAACACGTGAGAGAGATAGAGAGAGAGAGAGAGAAAAAACGAAAAGACAATAAAAAAGAAAATGTAGTGACAGAGAAGAAAAGAAAGAGAGAAAGAAAAGGAGAAAGATGTAGATAGAGAGTGTAAGCGATTAACGAAACAAACGAAGAAGAGAGAAACAGAGCAAGACAGAAAGAAAAACTAAGAGCGAAAGAAGCAGAGACATGAAGAAATAAAAAGAAAGAGGAAGTGATGGATTGAAAAAGAGAGAAAGGAAACGATGAATAGAGAAATATGTTTTCCAGTTTTGTATATATAAACAGATACACGCACATATGCAAACGTGTGCAAACACGTGCTAACAGTGCATATTGATTGGTTGAACAGAACTTCCTTACACGCCTGTTTAATGGCTGCGATGAAAGCAGCCCATCACTCACCATGTCAGCGGTCACATTCTTTTGCTCCGGAAAAACGCTCTTGCAAAACTCGTTGGGTGCCACTTCCATGCCAGGGAATATTCCCGGTTTCGTATGCCCTTTAATGGTCGTGCTCACTACCCAGCAGAACTCTCCTCGCAATCTGAAAATGCATGATCGAAATCGAACTGATCTCTCATAATCATCATCAGCACCAAAGTTTTCGTCTTGTGCAGAAAACACTGGTCTCTGAACCAGGGCCGTACCCAGGAATTTTTTTCGGGGGGGGGGGGGTTGCGTGTAGAACGGCTGCCATTTTTTAAGATTTATACTGGCTTATTTTTGTGAATAAAAAACAAGTACATCGCTTACTTGTAATAATTCGATGGTACTTTTCAATTATTTGTACCCAAATAAAGAAATTGGTATGTCAACCTCAAATTCTGGTTAAAGCAAGAAATAAGTTTGGACAATAGCACCACTAAAGCCGGGGACACCGCGACCAACGGCTCCTGATGAAGTAACACAATGTGACCGCGGTACAAAAACGGTATGTATGTGTTACAAGCTGCCACTCTAGCGTCGCCAGCGCGAAGTCGGCGACGGGAATGGCAGCCGGTTAGGTCGTTCCATACGTAAGCAGAGACAGTGAAGAGATCAGAGACGTATGTGGGGAAAAACAAAACTCTAGTGATATTGCAGCACTGCAGAGGAATCTAGGAATATTGCAGAGGAATCTAGTACAACACTTAATACCAACTAACAAAATACATACAAAATCAATAAATAAGCTTACCAGAGAGAAGTATTACAAACTACACAAAACTAACCAACAATAAAACTACAGATGAGAAAGTCCGAAGGTATAAACAGGTGAAGGGATACCTGTAATGACCGGCAGCGTTGAGTCCACGACGATCGGATGCGAGAAGTCAGAGAGAGTTCTGGCACAACTGCGATGTCGGCGGTGTTGCAGCGCTGGTGTTTCCGGGAGGCTATAGTGTTTGAAGCCGATCTCGAGATTGAGCTTACTCGAGATTCAAGTACCGATGCCTTCGTTACAGACGTTAATTTCACGTCACAACTAGACGAATGGCTAAGTTTAGGTGGGCCGCCGACACGGAGCCACAACCACTTAAGGGATACTTCTTGATCTCCTTCTACACCATGTTCGTCAGCAACTAGACTGCTTAGCAAGGCGAAATCCTGCTCTTAAATCGACCTCCGTGTCCCCTGATTCTCGTCCTGAGGGAAAAGAGACCTCTACATGAATCCAATCATGCACGTTTCATTGTTGGAAACTCCACTCTAAAAATATATTGACCACATCCCTTTTTAATTAGGAGAGGGTCCTCAACTGAGCGAGGGTGACAACCTGTTGGGGTTCTCTCATACGGCTTGTCCACAAGCAGTTTTGCCCGTGGGAATGGTCAGTTTCCTTGGTTTCAGCCGGTGCGTCTTGCAGTCTACAGCTAGTTCGGGGTGCATCGCGGCCTTTGACGACCCTGCCGACGCCGCCGTAGGTACAAAGGATCAAACATCGGCGACTAACGTTTGAAGAAGAACACCCCATTCCGTACTTCCCTGCACTAAAGGCCAGTCTTTTTATGAGCGAACGGTTCCACCGGTCAGTGGGGGAGTGCGGCGCCCGTTAATTTGCCGTTACGCCGGGTCGGAAAAATGGCAGTTCGTGACAGCATGTATGCAAGCAAACAAACAAGTCGCCCGACATTCCGTTCTTCTTGTTACCGTTCGCACATTCTGCTTGCTGGATAGTTTCCTCGTAATTGCGAAAGGATAGAAGGGTTGAAGCTTGGACTAGCTGCAGGTTTAGCTTTTAATTGACTCTTGAAACATAGAGGGAGGTTTAAACGAGGAAGTTTTTTCTTCTCGGCAACTTGCAAAATTCTGTGAGGACTTGTTCTGGGGTCACTTGAATTTCTCGATGGATGCTGAGCAGTGCTAGTCCGGTCAATCTGTCGTTGTTCATATGATTTCGAAGGTAGCTCTTCAGCCTTCTCAGTGTGGAAAAAGTCCGTTCCAGGGTTGACGTCGACACGGGTAAAGTCGCCAGGATAGAAAGTAGGCTGTGGATGTTCGGAAAAAAGTCGCGGTTGCACATCTCTAAGGCCTGTAAAGCACAAGCTGGGCGATTTTTTTCTTCGATCTGGCAGTATTTGCTCACCCACAGTGTGAACTCTGCTTCGATGACATTAGCCGAAGGAATGTCGCCAAGGTAAAACTGCACTGCATCATCAATATCAGAAAGGCTAGCCGATGCGCAGAATTTCGGCAGCAGCATGTTAAGGCCAACCACGACCTTCTTATGGGCATCGAACCGGTCTCTTAATTGATTTTCGAAGTCAGCCAGCAAAGGCAAATACACATTCCTCCGGTAGTACTCTTCGGGAGTAGCAGAAAGTACGTTGCTCCTTTGCATCTGCCTTCCAGTGATACGTGGTAGGGCCATCTCAACATTTGTGATCTTCAGCAAAGAGAGCGACTTCAGAAAAATCTTATTAAATTCCGTTTCCGCTCTAACCCTTTTTGTATAAAGAACGTCTATAAAATTCTTTACGTGATCGCACGCTTGAGCCAAGTCACAGTCAATTTTTTGAAGAAACTTGCAAAGTGGCAGTGTCAAAGAGAAGAAAGAGGTCGCTACAGATCTGAAGCGAAACGACAAACTCGGACTTCGTAATGGCATTGAGCAGTTGAGAAGCTTTTGATGAAGTATCAGATGACGCGGCCTCTTCTTCCAAATATTCCAGGAATTGTACAATAGGCACGTACAGTTCAAGGAAACGCTGAAGTGCATCGTGACTCTCTACCCACCTTGTTTGGCAAAAGGAGAGAACTGATTTTCTTTTTTCTTGTGTTGAATCTTCTACTTTGTCTCGCAGTTGGTTCGTCCTCTGTGGCGAAGGTCTCACAAACGTACAGGTTGAAGATACAGTTCGCAAACAGTTGCGGATGCTGGGGAGTTTGCATGCGTGAAGCAGAGCAAGGTTCAACGAGTGGGCGCTACAATGCACATACAACGCTTTGGGCGCTGTTTGACGAATGAAGACTTGAACACCGTTAAGGCGGCCGCTTATTGATGCCGCGCCGTCGTATCCTTGCCCGAAAAGTAGGTTCAGGTCAAAGCCATGACCTCTAAGGCTGTTCAGGATTGTGCTCGCCAGCGCAGTGAGATCGTACACGGGAACGAAATCTACAAAATCTTCTTTAAGAATGAGCACTCCCGATGTGTCGTGTCCAACGTACCTTACACATAGGGAAATGTGGGCGGTGCGAGATATATCAGTGGCCTCGTCAGCTAGAACTGAAAAACACAAACCTGAGTTGACGTTTTCCACTATCTTTCTTTGTATGATTTTACCACAGAGGGTGATCAACTCATTTTGAATTTTTGGGCTCGTGTACGGCGCATTCGCCGGAGATGTTTCCATGTGAGCTCTCAAGGCGGCATCTCCACATTTTGCTCTCATCCTAAGCAGTGCGCGGAAATTTCCATCATTTTTGAATGGCAGCACTTCAGACATATTTATCGGACCAGAGTCGTCTGTGCCGCGAAGCGGCACTTCTTGCCTGCCACAGAAAAGGATTGTTTCTATTACTGGCAACAAGTTCTTGCGGTTTTCTTCCGCCTGCTTCTTAAGGCCGTGGTCAAGTTGTGTTAAGATGTCATGCTGTGAGCGGGACCGGACTGCTAAAAAGTTCTCCGACAGCGTTGTTGACATGGCGTGATAACTGCTGGATGCGTGGCTCTTAAAGACGTCCATGGCTTTCTTGTAATTGGTGAACTCCTTAGTTACAAAACAGCCCAAGCGCTGGTGCTCCCCTTTTCCTGCACACTCGCTTGCGAGGACTACGCAATATTTGCATATTGCTCCTTGAAGCTTCTCTGAATAAACAAGCCATGGGTAACGATCTACCCAGTGAGGTTGGAACTTCAGATTCCTTTTCCCTGTGGCTGGATAATCATAGTTAGCCGGAGGGGTCCACGGACTGAGCAGCAGCTTTTCCATCGTCTCTGGATCATTTACATTATTGCTTTTCGAGACAAACAGTCCCAAGTCGAAAATATTCGCACTCGTCGCACAGAGGGGAAGCGAACCAGAATGTGTAGGTTCCATGCCACTCACCTTCCTTGGGCATTGCCCAGTAGTAAAGGCGTCACTTTGCCCAGCGTTGACTGTAGAACAAAGATCACTTAGAGTTGCACTGCGGCCACCATCATTTCCCAGCGGCGCATGGGTGTCCTGCTTGTGTTCGTTCTCAGGTGATTCATATAAACCGGTGCATTCTCCTGAGTCGCTACAGCAGTTCGGACGCGCTTGACTTTCCACCAGTGCTTAGGAGGGCGAAGTTTTATCCTTCGAAGAAGGCAGTTCTTCTCCGTCAGCTTCATCGGTTCGAACTTTCTTGAAGTAAGACACAAGACTCCTTTGCTTCGTTGTTGCAGAGTGTCTTTTCATTTTGCTGCCGCAATCCTGTGCACGCACACAGAAGTGGCCAGTGGCTCCAAAAAGACGTTTGCGACTGCTTCGACTGCCTGGCGTGAACGGCGGGCGATGTTTTCTTCCTCTCTTATCCACTTTACAGTGGCTAGAATGTAGAAGTGTGATGAACGCGCCGGCTCCCGCGTGGCGCATGTGTTTTCTGGACGCCGCTACAGCTGGTGTGCATGCAGGCCCATTATTGTACTCCAGCTGCAGCAAACTGGATTAATGCTACTTAAAGATCTTTTCACAGAATGCTCCATGGGCACTGCATACTCCCCTTAATATACGTGAACCCCCAAGAATGCACTGCCGAGACATTTGCACTCCTGTGGTACAGTCCAGAAAGGAGGTGTTGCTCCGTTCCTGTGAAAAAGTCACCTTTTCACAAACGGCTCCCTGGGCGCCTGCATAATTCTCTCTGGGCTGCGCTAATTAAATAGCCGTGACCCCCCAAAAATGCACTTTGTAGGCTGTGACGTCAGCCTTTGTACTCCCGCGCGCAGCCCAGCTTGGCTGGCATTTTTTTTTCTCCTGTGAAAGTTGACCGCTGGTGCCAGATTGTGTGCCGGCTGTATCCTCGCTTTGTGCGCTTTGTAGGGAGGCGCATATACCTTCTGTGTACAGAAGAAGTAGATTTCCTTGCGTGTGGTTAAGGTTGTTCGAAGTTGCTCGGATATGCCAGTCTTTCAGTAGATGTCATCTTCGATGATTCGTTTCGGTGGCCAGGACTACAGTTTGAGAAAAGTTTGCCCTGCAGCCTGCGTCCTCGGAATGCGCTGCTGAGTTTTTCCGCTGAGGGGTTTCGTTCTCTGGCAAACCTCCGCACGTCGTGTTGGTGTTGCCGTTGCTGTCGAACTGTTTACCTTCACAGAAGTAGACGCGTTTTTCGTAGGAACCCAAAGCTGACACGTGCGGTCCGCACAGACGGATAACTTCTCCAGCGGCAATGCACAAGGAAAGCATCTGGAATCAATAAAGGAGCTGCTACGGTGTGAAAGACGAAAAAAAAAAAGACTCGAAGGAACGCGAGGGCAAAGTGCAAAGCTGTACAAATAGGGCAGGTGCGCGTGCGGGGGAGGGAGCGCTGAGGTGTTCTGGTAAAAGGGTAGGTTTGGAGAAAGGAAGAAGAGGGAAGCAATGCCAGGAAAGTTGCAGTGTAACTTTGGCAGCTGGTGGTCGCTGTGAAGGCGTGTAAATATTTTAGTATCACCCCCCCCCCCCCGAAAAAAATTTCGGGGGGGGGGGCAGAACCCCTTCAACCCCCCCCCCTAGTTACGGGCCTGCTCTGAACCGTTCTCGTTATTGCGATGCCAAAACGCGGTGTTGCTCGCGTAACAAGACAGGGTTTAAACAATGCAAAGTGAAGGGGTTTTAGCATGAGAAGGGATGTTCCCAGTCGGTGATCCAGGCATCATTGGGAGGCCGCCACACATGCTCACGTTTATTGTAACGAAATTACTTGTTTACCATACGAAAGTGAACATGCAGCTATACAGAATGTGCGTAAGAATGGTTTTGTTTGTAGATGTATACGTGTTAATTTTTTATCGATATGTAAGCATGCAGGTGAGTGCAGTAGTTTCTGGCGATTATACAACCACTGTGAATTACTTTCATTGAGTTAGTTGTGTATGATCTTTCGCTCGAAACCTAGCAAGGATAATTCTTTTGTAAACGTGCTGCGATTACATAAATGTCGTCGTAGCAAGCAAAATCTCCAAATTAATTAAATAAGCTGACCAGAAAGTTATTCATTGAATGCTTATACTACGTGCTGCTGTGAAGACAAAAGCGATTAAATTCGCTGTCACATGAATCTCGCTAAACGTAAGGCGTTGCATGAAGCCTTAGGAAAAACAGTACAAATGTAATTAAGGCATGACGATAGTTATAGCGCGAGAACTATAACTATCGTCATGCCATACCAACTAGCCCAAGCTGCCACACTTCTAAGTAATTAAGGCATCGCAGCGATAAAAAAGTCAATGACTTTAGTATATACACACACAAACACACGCTTCGAGAGCTCCAAAAGACTGAGCACGCACAGGCTTGCTTAAACTAGCAATGGGTGCTGGGGAAGAAGTAAGGGCCGTTTCGTTTCGTAAGTGACTGCAAAACTGACGGCAAACGTAAAGATGCATTATGCACAAAAAGAAGAACTGAAAGTGTCTCACATTACGACGTTTTGAATTTGCTCAAGACTGCACTTTGAAAACTGGTGATGTCTAGTTCCACCGTCGACGTAGCTCATGATGTGACCATCTTTCCAGGGACAGCGCAGTGATCCTGGGTCTTTAGGAATCCACGGTTTTGGCTGGCTTCCATCGTGAGAAGCGCCGAGCCTTGAAGAGACAGGTTGAAAAAATTTAACCTTTACATTCGGCGAGTCAAGAAGGACTAAACTACGCATGGGGAATATTTAAATAGCCACGCCTCAGAAATCGCAATCAAGTCGCATGAGTAGTACTCGGTTCAGCAGATACATGGGGAATATTTAAATAGCCACGTCTCAAAAATCGCAATCATCTCGCATGAGTAGTACTCAGTTCAGCACATATACGGGAAATATTTAAACAGCCGCGTCTCTGTAATCGCAATCATATCGCATGAGTAGTACTCAGTTCAGAACATACATGGGAAATATTTAAATAGCCACGTCTCAGAAATCGCAATCATGTCGCATGAGTAGGGCTCAGTTTAGCACATACACGGGGAATATTTAAATAGCCGCGTTTCTGAAATCGCAATCGTGTCACATGAGTAGTACTCGGTTCAGCAGATACATTGGGAATATTTAAAAAGCCACGTCTCAAAAATCGCAATCATCTCGCATGAGTCGTACTCAGTTCAGCACATATACGGGAAATATTTAAATAGCCGCGTCTCAGAAATCGCAATCATATCGCATGAGTATTACTCAGTTCAGAACATACATGGGAAATATTTAAATAGCCATGTCTCAGAAATTGCAATCATGTCGCATGAGTAGTGCTCAGTTTAGCACATACACGAGGAATATTTAAATAGCCGCGTCTCTGAAATCGCAATCATGTCGCATGAGTAGTACTCGGTTTAGCAGATACATGGGGAATATATAAACAGCCGCGTCTCAGAAATCGCAATCACGTCGCATGAGTAGTACTCAGTTTATCACATACACGGGGAATATTTAAATAGCCGCGTCTCTGAAATCGCAATCATGTCGCATGAGTAGTACTCAGTTCAGAACATACATGTGAAATATTTAAATAGCCGCATCTCAGAAATCGCAATCATGTCGCATGAGTAGTACTCAGTTCAGAACGTACATAGTAAATATATAAACAGCCGCGTCTCAGAAATCGCAATCACGTCGCATGAGTAATACTCAGTTAAGAACATACATAGAAAATATTTAAATAGCTGCGTCTCAGAAATCGCAATCATATCGCATGAGTAGTACTCAGTTTAGAACATACATAGAAAATATTTAAATAGCTGCGTCTCAGAAATCGCAATCATATCGCATGAGTAGTACTCAGTTCAGCGCATACATGGGGAATATTTAAATAGGCGCGTCTCAGAAATCGCAATCATATCGCATCAGTAGTACTCAGTTCAGAACGTACATGGTAAATATTAAAATAGCCGCGTCCCAGAAATCGCAATCATATCGCATGAGTAGAACTCAGTTCAGCGCATACATGGGGAATATTTAAATAGGCGCGTCTCAGAAATCGCCATCATATCGCATCAGTAGTACTCAGTTCAGAACGTACATGGTAAATATTTAAATAGCCGTGTCTCAGAAATCACAATCATGTCGCATGAGCAGTACTTAGTTCAGCGCATACATGGGGAATATTTAAATAGGCGCGTCACAGAAATCGCAATCATATCGCATCAGTAGTACTCAGTTCAGCGCATACATGGGGAATATTTAAATAGGCACGTCTCAGAAATCGCAATCATATCGCATCAGTAGTACTCAGTTCAGAACGTACATGGTAAATATTTAAATAGCCGCGTCTCAGAAATCGCAATCATGTCGCATGAGTAGTACTCAGTTTAGAACATACATGGGAAATATTTAAATAGCCGCGTCTCAGAAATTGCAATCATGTTTCATCAGTACAGCACATGCATGGCTTTATTTTTTCTATATATTCACATATATTTACAATCATACACTCCTTGCGTCGCTTCAAGCTTACAAGTTCTAATTTACGGCAATTTGAAATGGTTGTTTAAAGCGTGTATTTGTAGTGCCATTTGTAACAATTTCTATTTTGTATAGACAGGTGCTCGTGGACTGCTTGGTAGAAAATAGATACCCACAATTCGTGGTATCTGCTCGAATTTCTATTTGTTTCTATGATGGGTTACTGAAATGCGCTTGCAGACACAAGGAACGAACTTATGCAGCGGCGAAATGTGGTGGTGGACTGTAGACATAAGTTTACTGGTGAATAATGCTCATTTGTGTGTTGAAAGGCATGCGTGAAACACTTGAAGGAGCGGCACAAAATTTACATAAACCAACGGATACCACCCCTCCGTACGCCAAATTTCGTACAGAAAAATAGATACGAGTAAAAGTAAGGTATGCTACATTTCAGATGTCTCCATTGAGATAACCATATAGAGTACGTCAAGAAAACAAATGTGGGAATATTTAAATAAGTGCCGTAACGCTGAATCACAGCGGAGCTTTTTGCTTCTGAAGCAGTCCCACCTTTTGCGGACTCGAATGCGCTCTTTCCGTAAGCAGTAATGTAGGTTACAGCTCGGATATTTTCGACATACTGACATATTTTTCGACATATTGATCGGTTGTCGATCAGTATTCGTTGGCCGTCGATTTTGGATCGAATTATTTAAAGAGCTTAAGCCCACTGAACTATGTGCAGGCTTAGCTCATGGCTTACTGAATATTTAGTAAACGAATTACTGTAGATTGACTATTGATTACTATCGTCCGGCCTTCGGTCGGCAGTGATCGAAATTGTTTGGGTCCCAGTCATTTGATCACAAGCAGATGTTTTACTTTACTAGCTTAATTAGCATAATTGACACACCTGTCTTGAACATCTTGGTTGGGTGTAGCGTAGTCATCCGCAGCTCAATTAGTCTCACGCCATTGCCAAAAAGAGTTGCTCTCGACTTTACGGTTCACACTGTTGAGGAATACATTGAGCCGGCGGTAAGGTGTTACAACTGCCAGAGATATGGGCATAAGGCTGACTTGCAGGGGAACCAAGAGATGCAAGGTATGTGGGGGCGCACATAATTACAAAGAATGCACTTCGAAGCGTCAACCTAAGTATGCCAACTGTGCTGGACCACATCCGGCGTCGTTCTCAGGCTGCTTTCGAAACCGTTTGGCATCAGCGGCACAAAGAGAGAGAATTGTAAAAGGGTACCATAAGATACAAAGAGGTCCAGCACCCAATGCGGATATAGTCGAAGGTGTTCCTGCGGCACAAAGAAATGCAAAACATGGCACCACGACTCTTACTCGGAAGTATTGAAGCGCTCAGCACCAAAACATCGCGTTGGCAAAGAAGTCCGGGCCCAGGAACATGCTGAAATGGAACTTTCTGCCGGGCCAGACACTGCCAAGGAGCCACTGAATACCAAAGGGGAGGGTCACAGCAGCTTGCTGAGGAAAAATTCTTCAAGAAATGCGATCTTGGTGGAGACAGCCGGAAACGAGCAAGTCATTTTGCCAATAATATTTGCGGCTCTTAAAGCAATTCTACGATCCCTGCCACAAGCAGGTTCTTTACCAGAAGTGAAATTGCTGCTAGATGTTGAGCATCTTCTTTTGTCGTAATCATGGCTACTGGACTATCAAACTGGTACAAAAGAAGTGCAATATTCCAGTGGAACTGCAATGGTTTGCAGAATAAGAGTGGAGGTTTTCGGAAATTCGTCGCTCAGCACGGGTTTCCGATTTTGTGTATTTCCGAAACAAGAGTATCCAATAACTTTCGCTTGTCCAATTATGTGGTGTACCAAGCAGAACGTCCTGCTGCAAAAAGCAGAGTGATGCTGTGTGTGAGACGCGATATTCCGTCAACACTTGTGGCTACTTCAAAAACAGATGCGCCAGAATATGTTAGATGCAAGGTAAAGTTTGGTAACGTTACTGTAACTGTAGTTAGTGTTTACGTGCACCCTCAAGCAAACGTTTCATACGCAGAGTTGGCTGCAGTGTGTATATCTGACCATGATCCCATAATTATATGTGGTGATTTTAACGCACACCATGAATTGTGGGGTAGTGAGCGTTGTAGTGTAAGGGGATCTGCTATAGTCAAAATATGCGAAGATTATGGTTACACTATACTAAATGATGGTTCTCCGACGTTTCTACGGGGGCATAACTACTGCAGCGTACTAGACATCACTGTGTGCTCCTCTGAATTAGCGGCTGGAGCAGACTGGACTGCAGACGCTGATACAAGAAGAAGTGACCACTT
This sequence comes from Rhipicephalus microplus, assembly GCF_013339725.1. Classification (NCBI taxonomy): domain Eukaryota; kingdom Metazoa; phylum Arthropoda; class Arachnida; order Ixodida; family Ixodidae; genus Rhipicephalus; species Rhipicephalus microplus. The sequence continues at coordinate 164,634,440 of NC_051167.1, forward strand.
GCCAGTATTCATATATCACCCAAAGTTGAAGAAAACGAGAAATAACCGCACAACAAGAATTACAAATTGGGCAATCTTTCGAGAACTACACAGACAAAATCTTGAACCTTGTTCTGACGCAGAAACGTATGCATCAAAAATAAAAAAAATTCTAACAAAAGCAACTCGTGCAGTACCCATTCCAGATGGGTATTCGGGTGTTGACGCTGAGTATGAGAGGCTTCAGGCAATACGACGCCGATCTGAAAGAAGATATCGCAGGTCGTGTAATTTAGAAGATTTCAAGGTTGCACAGAAAATACATTCTGCAATGCATAACCAACTGCAGAAGCTTTCAACCACAAGGTGGCAAGATTTGTGTGCCTCACTTTCTCCATTTACCTCGGCGCCTCAACTGTGGAACATGATACGCGCCCTCCGACAGCCAGTAGTCCACTCGAGACCACTACAGGCTCTAGCGCTGTCTCGAGGAGTTAGCGAACGTGTGATTGCCGAAGAATTTTGCGATCTTATACTGAAAAATGGAGAGACCGCCCAAACTAGCGAATATAAATCCTCAGCAGAATCAGCTTCGGCGGTTGTAACAAAGTTCTCTGCGATCAGTTCATCAGATCTGGATGACAGCTTCACACCAGAGGAGCTCCAATATGTGCTGTCGTCAGTAAAACGAACAAGTTCACTAGGAACAGATGGAATTACATGCGCTGATCTTGCTAATTTGTGCAAAAAAGGAAAATTACACCTGTTGGACATCTATAATAAAAGTTGGCAAGAAGAAAAAGTTCTGGAAAGTTGGAAGATATCAAAAGTAGTACCGTTGCTAAAGCCAGGGAAGAGCCCTATGCAGTTGGACTCGTTTAGGCCGGTTAGTTTGACAAGTTGCTTTTCAAAAGTGATAGAAAAAATGATCAATGAACGAATTTTATGGTGGTAAGACATAAAAAAACTACTACCAGAAAGCATAGCCGGCTTTAGAAGAGGTAGATGCACAATGGACTGCATTCTGGATTTGGTCACAGATGCGGAAAACCAACGAACGCAAGGAAACACCACTGTCGCTGTATTCCTTGATGTACACCGAGCATACGACACAGTAAGTCACGTTCACGTTCTGGAAGGCCTAGCGTTACAGGGATTCAAGGGCAAGATAGTGCGTTGGATCGCTGACTTCCAGAAGCACCGGAAAATTTTTGTAGTTACGCAGGAGGGCCCAACGTCAGAACATGTCGTCAACCAAGGAGTGCCACAGGGCAGCGTACTAAGCCCTACTCTCTTTAATGCAGTCATGGCGCAGCTCCCGTATAATCTTCCACCTAACATCAGATGTTCAGTATATGCTGATGATATAAGTATATGGACGTCTGGTCCATCGTTTTTGGATGTACAAGAAACTCTACAAGAAGGATTGGATTATGTAGACCGTTTTCTAAAAAAAGAGGTATGGCACTGAGTCTGGCTAAAATAGCCATACTTCCGTTTACCTTAAAAAGACCTGGAAATTTCCAGATTATTCTGCAAAATCAGCCTATTCAAATGGTTAAAACTCATAAATTCTTGGGAGTAATTTCAGACCTGAGACTAACATGGTCGCCTCATGTCCCGTCCCTGGAACAAAAAGTGAATCAGGCCATTCGAATCCTCCGGCATCTCTGCGGGGTCAAATGGGGTGGTACTACAGAGTCGTTATTAACCCTACATGTTGCCTGGATACGCCCCATCGTAACTTACTCATTGCCTCTGCTGCACGGACTCCCAGCCTCCACCGAAAGGAGACTTCACTTGTTATTGGCAAGGAGCTTGAGGGTATGTCTGGGTTTACGGTCAACTTCCAGTGCTTTAGTGTATGCGGAGGCTCGAGAGCCACCTTTGGAAGTACTCCGAACTAATGAAACATCTCGAAATTTATTTAGAATTTTCACGCAACATGAAAGTCAGTGTTTATCTGGTGCACTAACAAAAAGGACGGCAACGAGACTACAGGATATTATATCATCATTTCAAGCAGTAGTTCCAGAATTTACACAATGGAAACCTTCAAAACCACCTTGGACGCTGCCACTTCTTAACGTTATCCGTGAAATAGACGGCATAGAGAAGAAAGCTGACATGGCACCTCTAGTAGCGGCACAGTGGGTACTTCATCAGCTTCATGTAATGCATAATGAAAATACGAAGATATATGCAAACGGATCATGCACAGAAGAAGCGTCAGCCTGTGCGGTCTTTATACCCGAAATTCAGAAAAAGAAGATGTACAAATTATCGCACAAAACTTCACCGACGACAGCAGAATTGGTGGCTATCTTTGAAGCAGTTAAGCTTATCTGCGAGTATTCTGAGCCACCAAAAAGGGTGATAGGCACTGATAACAATCCTGTTCTTCAGCTAATCAGAAATGTGAGATCACCTTACAAAAATGGTGAAATAGCACAATGTATCGCAGAAACTGTAGAATATGCGTCATCGCAGGGTCACAACATCGCATTCCAATGGATACCCAGCCACATTGGAATAAAGGGAAATGAAGATGCTGATAGTCTCGCGAAGAAAGCATTGAAGGAAGGACGGGATTGCGCAATCCCTATGTCTGGGCCGGATATTCGACATTTTATATCGCAAGGAGCTAACCATCGTTCGATAGAGAAGTGGTTTGAGAGCTTTAAATCAAAGGAAATGGTACTTTATGAAGTTGATCCACACAGAAAATTTTCCATAGCGACAGACCTCCCACGACACCTAGAGACATTAATCCACCGACTTAGATTGGAAGTAGCATACACAAACAGCTTCCTGCACAAGATACATCGATCCAACTCACCGGAATGTCATTGTGGTCATGCAGAAGAAAATGTTCACCATATTCTTTTGAAGTGCGTTAAATACGCGAATGAAAGAGAAAAATTAAAGAACGAATTAGCAAGTTTGGACAGACGGCCCCTCACAATAAAGAAACTAATTGGACCATGGCCTGAGATGCATCTCCAGAAAAAGGCAATAATCTTCCTGACAGACTTTTTAGTGGAGACTGGACTGGACAAGCGCCTATGACTGACAGCCAGAAATGGGTATTATATAAAATGTGGTCATGTATATACTGACATTAGATTAGTAAGGTGTGCATGTAAGTAGTTTATGACTGTGTGAACTTCGCGAAGAAAACTGTATTGGCATGATATTTGAACTGGTTTCAGTGTGCTATTATGTTTTTTCTTTTCCATATTGTTAATTTTTGGGTACCGTTCTGTATTGTTATTTTATTTTTCGCTGCAGAACTTTGTAATATGGAGTAGCCGAGGCTATAGGCACCCCAACTTCTCCACAGCAAAACAGTTAAAACAGAACAGAACGGATCAATCTCACTCAGTGTTGCGGAATGGGCACCTCCATTCCATTCCAATTCCGGGGAATGAGGACTTGACGCTATTCCATTCTTTTTAATTCCTTGGAATGAAAAAAAACTTAGCCTAATGAAAGTTTGGGCGCCATCTATTGACAACCCCGTAGTGTACATTCAGCATACTTTGTGGGGCGCAAAAAACAAACCAGTCTCATGTCACAGCACTTCATTTGCTGTAGCCGCTATCCTTTTTTTTTTTTTAATTCTTCATTCTGCCATGACTTCCCAATGCTGCGTGCTCTGATAAGGCAACGAAAGAGCCCTGAAAATACCGGGAACAAGGTAGCGCAAGTTTTAATCGAATTTGAGAGTTACCTGAACTCAGAAAAATAATGTACCAAGGTGAACCTGTCTCATAACAAGTTGGGCGCCGTGCTTAGGTTCTAAAATCACAGGCGCGTTCTTATTTCTCCGTTCAATTTAGTAACTCGCCTGTAACGTAAGCTAGTTTGGAAGAACAATATTACAATATATGTATTTTAAAACAAGCACCGATGCCACGCGTGTGTGCGAGAATCATGTTTGATCAACATTAATTTTTATCGGTGTTGCAGATCGCCGAAATCGATTATCTACGTATGTACGAAAACCTGTTTTGCTACAGATGTTGCTGCGTGCGTCCACTGGCTCAATTGCCGCAAAGATCCCAACATACATCTCTTGGCAAGCTTCACAAGGCAGTGTGCTCCGAAACACATAGTCCGCCTACTGCACCTGCCCTTCGCTTTGCCCCGCCGCGGTGGTCTAGTGGCTAAAACACTCGGCTGTTGACCCGCAGGTCACGGGATCAAATCCCGGCTGCGGTGGCTGCATTTCCAATGAAGGCGGAAATGTTTTAGGCCCGTGTGCTCATATTTCATCATCATCATCATCAGCCTGACTACGTCCACTGTAGGACAAAGGCCTCTCCCATGTTCCGCCAGTTAACCCGGTCCTGTGCTTGCTGCTGCCAATTTATACCCGCAAACTTCTTAATCTCATCTGCCCACCTAACTTCCTGTCTCCCCCGAACCCGCTTCCCTTCTCTGGGAATCCAGTTAGTTACCCTTAACGACCAGCGGTTATCCTGTCTACGTGCTACATGCCCGGCCCATGTCAATTTCCTCTTCTTTATTTCAACTATGATATCCTTAACCCCCGTTTGTCTCCTAATCCACTCTGCTCTCTTCTTGTCTCTTAAGGTTACACCCACCATTTTTTTTCCATTGCTCGCTGCGTCGTCCTCAATTTAAGCTGAACCCTCTTTGTAAGTCTCCAGGTTTCTGCTCCGTAGCTAAGTACCGGCAAGATACAGCTGTTATATACCTTCCTCTTGAGGGATAGTGGCAATCTACCTGTCATAATTTGGGAGTGCTTGCCGAATGTGCTCCACCCCATTCTTATTCTTCTAGTTACTTGAATCTCGTGGTTCGGCTCTGCGGTTATTACCTGCCCTAAGTAGACATAGTCTTTTACAACTTCAAGTGCACTATTACCTATCTCGAAGCGTTGCACCTTTCCGAGGTTATTGTACATTACTTTCGTTTTCTGCAGATTAATTTTAAGACCCACCTTTCTGCTCTCCTTGTGTAACTCCGTAATCATGAGTTGCAATTCGTCCCTTGAGTTACTCAGCAATGCAATATCATCGGCGAAGCGCAGGTTACTAAGGTATTCTCCATTAACTCTTATCCCTAACTGTTCCCATTCTAGGCTTCTGAAAACTTCCTGTAAGCACGCGGTCAATAGCATTGGGGAGATTGTGTCCCCCTGCCTTACACCCTTCTTGATTGGTATTCTGTTGCTTTCTTTATGAAGCACTATGGTAGCAGTTGATCCCCTGTAGATTTCTTCCAGAATGTTTATATATACTTCATCTACGCCCTGATTCCGCAGTGTCTGCATGACGGCTGATATTTCTACTGAATCAAATGCCTTCTCGTAATCTATGAAGGCTATGTATAGAGGTTGTTTATACTCTGAGCATTTTTCTATTACCTGATTGATAGTATGGATGTGGTCAATTGTTGAGTAGCCTGTTCGAAATCCTGCTTGTTCCTTTGGTTGATTGAATTCTAATGTTTTCTTTACTCCGTTGGCAATTACCTTTGTAAATAGCTTGTATACTACAGAGAGCAAGCTGATCGGCCTGTAATTATTCAAGTCCTTGTCATCTCCTTTCTAATGTATTAAGATGATGTTAGCGTTCTTCCAAGACTCTGGTACTCTTCCCGTCAGGAGACACCTCGTAAACAGGGTGGCTAGTTTTTCTAACACAATCTGTCCTCCATCTTTCAGCAGATCTGATGTTACCTGATCCTCACCAGCAGCTTTGCCTCTTTGCATGCTCTCCAAAGCTTTTCTGACTTCTATCATTACTGGTGGGGTGTCATCTGGACATATTTGGGTGCACGTTAAAGAACCCCAGGTGGTCGAAATTTCTGGAGCCCTCCACTACGGTGTCTCTCATAATCATATCGTTGTTTTGGGACGTTAAACCCCACAATTCAATCAATGCCCTTCGCTTTACACCTCCTTAGCTACCCCATTTTACTCTTCGTTTGCCCTCTTTGGTTAGCGTGCTCTGGGAACACGGGGCTATGATGAATACGGAGCCGTGTGCAGTAGATGGACCTGCTCGTTCCGTAGATCATTTCGCTCATTTTTCCGCTCGCGGTAATGCACACCTCCGCGCCATGCGACGTGAAGCAAAGGGCGCAATGAGCGCACACGTGTAGCGTTAAAAAGAAACAGAACCGCAACACTAAATCCGCACGATAGATTACGGATTGAAGGCATTATGAACAACCATGCACTGTGCAGTAAAAGAGCATGTCTGGACACTCTATGTATACAATTGAAGTGCACGATTAGTATTTTTGTTTGGTTTGCGGCGCACCAATATTGCACGTGTGCATGCTATACTATTTCTTACTTAAAAAAAAAAAACTACGACATACGCTGTTGCGAAAGGGTCCAGAGGTACCTATGGCTGAATAAGTGAGCTGAGGAAATTAACATAGCTTTACACAGGTCTTGGAGAAACAGCGTGGTGTCTTAATCTGACGAGTGTTCGTGACGCGCGTGTATAATTGCAGCGAGAAGTACAATAGAGATGTTTTGCAGTGCAAGGTAATCTTAAAGGTTTGATGGTCGCATCTCTTCAAGAAACACGCTTTCTTCAACGCCTACACTTATATGATCGGAAACGCACGGCCTATATAGAGAACGGAAATTCGGTTTTGCGATACGGTGCGCCTATCGCAAATGCCGTGCGGATAGTTTCGAAGTGCGCATAGCTCGGATAATGAGTTCTCGTCGACTTGTGACAGCACAGTGAGGTCCGCTGACCTTGAGATGCTGGATGACGAAAGAAACGGGCCACAGAGAAACGATGCGGGAGGATAGAGACCATGTACGTGGAGAAAGTACTGCCACTGGTTTGATGAATGTTGACTTTTTCCTGGTGCCTATATATCACATTCATGTCTTCTCGACCTGCAGTAAGGAATCGGCTCTCCAATGTTGCGCGTGTTTGCAAAGTGCTAAAACAGAAACAAGCGCACATTAAGTTGACGTGAGCTCTCAACTGTTTCTGAATGCTAATCGCATATTATTGCAAGAACTGAAGAATATGGTTTGACAAAAACTCGACAAAAAAGCATGGTCGAAAAAAAAGCGTACACTCGCCAACTAAAAAAGAACACAAACAACAGAATTTGGCGCCCAATACGGGTGCCTTGTTCACTTAGTGAATGCGCTGTGCCCGAGCGGTTCCGAAGCAGAACTTTTAAAGCCAAAAGTCAACTCTTACACATGGCCAGCCTCATGGGTGAGCGTGTGCATTCCGTTGAAGAGACCAGCGGCGTCTTCACCAAGGGCTACGAAGTGATCGGTGCACAAACCACCCACGAAGCCGATTCCTGCGAGAAACGAGGAAGTTTGAAGGTGCACTCGTGCCGGATGCTACGCGTGTTCTTTGGAGAAAAGTAGCTCTGAAAGTACTGCTTTATTCTTCACACTAATACAATACTGTGGTAGCGCGAGTGGAGCTCACAACACAAAGCGTTTCACTGAGACAGAATATTAAGCGACAAATACACTTTCATTGAACCTACGTCGTAAGGGACGAAAAAGGAAAAAAGCAACACCTCTCCAGTGAAGAAGACGCACTGTGTTTTTGTGTATTATTTTCATTTGCATATCTTGTTCTGTAGATATAAACCATAGCATACAGTGAATCCAAATAACCGACTTCCAAATTCAAAGTGTTTCAGGAGTTACTTAAGTATAATTTTTTCTTTTCTGTTTGCGGGTATGCGGTTACGAGAAAGTTTTCACTATACGATGACTCAGCAAGACTCCATGTAGGATTTAAGAAACCTTAAAATTTGAATCTACATTCGTGTTCCCATGTGACGTGTCAACACCCTGGAGAAGTTTCTCTACTCGCGTTGATCAAAAAAGGTTTCGTTATGAAATCACAACGATGCTTCATACTGTTGCGACGCACAGCTCCGACGACGTTACGAAGGGCGCTTCGAAATCTCACCGCTGCAACCACTGTTTCGAAAGACGGTGACGCCAACACGGTCCCGAAGGCGCCACTGCTTCGAACTCCACCGGGAAGGTCACCAGCCGTTTGGTTGCGTAGGCTTCTCAGCTCGCGACTGCTTCTGCGCAGAGCTGATAGACGAGCGGACGAGACGACGGTGAGTTAAACAAGGTTTATGTACAGCATATATACAGAGGCGTTACAAATTCGGCACTGGGGCCGACAGAGACGCGAAGACTCTTCTCTCTAACACATAGCTCTACTCTCAAATGCTTCTGCTGTAAGAGGGGTCTCTCTCGACGCGCCGCAGGGCTTCTTTTATATGCCCCGGGTCCAACCCAAATGTCCAACCCGAAGCGCCGCTGGTCGCGAGGTCAGAATCCTCCAATGAGGTCACCGCTGGGCCGCGTCCTTCTTTCTCATCGAATCTGGAGAGGCTGCGCTGCAGGTGGCTGCACCCAAGGACGAGTGACGTCGCCGCACATTGCGTCAGCCGCCAGACAGGAAGACGCCGGTTGTTTACTCGACGGGCTCGCTTGCGGAGGTGACTCACTGCACGTGCGCGCCAGAAAGGCGCCGTGGCGTGATGACGCCGTTGAGTTGTTCGCGTCAGGCGGGCTGGCCTTGACACAGATTGCCTTTTTCAGAGGCACGGACGTTCGCTGCGAACTCGCAGGCATAACAGCACCCCCGCCGCCTGACAATGCGCCGGAAAGACGAGCTGCTTCTACGTGGCTCGGATGTCAGGTGCGCTCGTCCGCCAGGTCCCTCCAGGTTCGCCTCCAGGGCCATGGGGAGAATGCATCTCCAGACTATGTTCCGGGAACACATCCCGTTGTTGAGGACGGATCCAAGCTTCACTGGCTTGTCGCCACAACTTGTCGACCAGCTTCGCTCGTCTCTTCTGACAATCTTTGGTTTCAGCACTTGTCGATGGTTCTGCAACTTGCAAAGAACGGTTCGACAACAGACAACACACGACACAAGCAAGTGCCCTCGGTCACCCGACAGACCACCAGACAAAGTATAGTACAACATATACCTAGCTACGTGTCTATCGGAATTTCGTTCCCTCTACATCAAGAGGCACATGTGGGACACAAGACTCTTAAATGAGAACTCATTTTTTACACGTACAACATCGTAACGAATTAGAACACAACATAAAGTTGGCTCCTTGAGCTCACTCTGGACGAGAGCGCTCAGCTCAGGTCGTGGTGAGGTCAAAATTTTGCCCCGAATCGCCAGCGAGAAACCGAAAGGTTGAGAAGGTACTAGCTAGAACGCACTGCTAAATGCACCTGCATTAGCGTATAGCTTTCTCTTTTCTTCTTTTTGCAGCGAACGTCAAAGTTGTGCTGTTGGAGCATGATGCTCCATCTCAGTAACCGGCCACTTTTAGGCGACGATACCTATGCGGTACCAAGAGCGGCTCACACTTGCGACGTTCCACAGGAGAACAACGATACGGCTTGCTAGGGATTGGCTCCTCACAAGTTAGCTCGGTATCGTGTTCGATCACCGTCGTGTTTCGGGGACGGTCCGAACACACGTCTCCAATCTCGGAAACAATCTTTCTCGGGTCCTCGTTTTGGACTTCACTTAACGTAGGCTCTAGGTTCAACTGCTCCAAGAATACCTCCGATTCCCTTTCGATTACCTCACTAGAACTAAAAATTTCTGCTCCCTCTTCCTCTGAAGCATTCAAAAGCAGATTTACGACTGCTTGACGTTGAACGTATGGTTTCCTCAAGTTAATGTGGTAAATTTTGTTCGGCCACCTTCCTAATTTCATTTCATATTTCGTATCGGAAAGCTTAGATATTACTTTGGCGGGCCCTTCCCAATGAACCTCAAGCTTGTTCCTTTTGGACGGCTGCAGCAGCATTACCTGACTTCCTACTTCAAAAGCGCGCTTCTTCACCGATTTGTCGTTGTACTCTTTCGACAACACTTGTGCAGCTTTCATGTGGCTTTCCACTAGCGCTTTAATCGAGAGGTCCTCACGCTGCTCTTGAATAAGCGTCTCTCGATCAACCCTCGACAGCTCGCTCTAACTTTCCGCTACAGGCGAGAGCGTTGCACTCCCCTCGCTCTGACTCAATGGCGCCATGTCGTCTCCCCCTGCTACGGAAGCCGCGCCAGTCGCTTCGGCGACAGGCCGCTCGAGTGACCGCTCAAACGACGCACACGGAGAATTTCGTGTTTGAGGTTCCGTCGACTCGCCGCCAAGATCACACAGATCTGCTGCTTTTGAACTTGTTTCACCACACAGAACAAGATCAAGCGCCTGCGAAAGCTTCCGCGCTTGCGATCGCGTGAGGGCCATGTACGCTAAGTTGGGGAAGAACGATTTACCCTGCTCTTTAAGAAGCTGCTCTGAGTTGTTGGAGAAAAGATAAGGAAAACGATCGTTTAGCGCGGCAGACACAGCCGCTTCAGTGCGAAACTTACCGAACGGGCCTTCAATGACAACCGTGGCGATTGGTAAGCAAACACTCTGCTCCTCGGCGACTTGCCTGATCCGCGCGCATTCTCCTGTAAAGTCATCCGGAGACACCAATGAAGGATGGCATCCATGGTTGCCGCTGAGTCTCTAAGTGCTCGGCACGTTTTCCCATTCACCCTAATTTCTTGGAGATACGGCTCCAACAACCGCATGTTTTTTTCCGATTCTCAAATTGTTGCAAAAGCAAACTTTTGCTTACAGTTTATCGCGATGTGCCCTTCCTTTTTGCAGTTGTAGCAGAATAGCGGCTTCCGTGATTCAAACGCCCGTGTGGTATCAGTGCGTTGTTTAGAAACCTCACTCAATTTCTCCGCTTCTGTTTGCCCTTCCCCTACACTGTCCTTCGTAAGAGACGGGTCCTTCTTGAAATTACGGTGCGGAGCGGGTTTCCGTTGATCAGGTTTCTTTGAAAAGCCCTCTTTTCTTTCATCCTTTTCCACGCGCACTGCCCTGCTATGCAACTTTCGGCGAGTATAATACTCCTCAGCTAACTCTGCTGCCTTGTTTAGCTGTACTTCCCCAAGTTTGTCCTGCAGCCAAAGTTTGACATCCTCCTCGATGCAGCGGTAGAATTGCTCTAATGCAACGCATTCCACCACTTTATCGCGTTCGTCATAAACACCTTCGCCCTTGAGCCATTCAATTAAATCGGCTTTAAGACGAAACGCGAAGTCAACGTGTGACTCATTCCCCTTTTTATCATACCGGAACCTTTGCCTGAAGGCCTCGGGTGACAACTTATAACGTCTCAAGAGCACTTCCTTAACCTCGTCATAGCTCTCAAACGCTTTCCTCGACAAGCAAGTTATCGCGTCGGACACTTCGCCGGGAAGAAGAGCTAACAGGTTCCGCGCCCAAAGAGACCGCTCCAAAGCGTTTCGCTCACAGACGTGTTCAAACTTGACGAGATACTTCGCCATGTCCTCGCCTACTAGGAACGGTGGCAATCGGTCCTGAATTCTAAAACCGCTGACCTGAATTGTTGGAGAAGCTACGCTAGGCGCCTGCGAACACTGTAGTATTGACAATCCTATTCGTTCCAACTCGAGGTGCTCCTGTCTCTCGGCCTCCTCGCGGCGTTCTCACCTTTCAGCTTCTTCACGAGCTTCTCGCCTTTCAGCTTCTTCACGTTTGCGAGCTTCTCGCCTTTCAGCTTCTTCACGAACTTCTCGCCTTTCAGCTTCTTCACGTTCGCGAGCTTCTCGCCTTTCAGCTTCTTCACGTTCGCGAGCTTCTCGCCTTTCAGCTTCTTCACGAACTTCTCGCCTTTAAGCTTCTTCACGTTCGCGAGCTTCTCGCCTTTCAGCTTCTTCGCAAGCTTCTCGCCTTTCAGCCTCCTTGCGGCGTGCTTCGATATCCACCCAGGCCTCATCGACTTCCTCAGCCGACACTCCCTCATCCTTCATGATCTCAAGGATCGCTTGCTTTCGTTTCGCACGGCCCAAAGTAATGCCGAGTTCCTCACAAATTTCGATGAGTTCCTTCACATTAAGGTTCTCCATCGTTCACACTAGCCTCTTGCTGTTTGCCCCTGTTAAGAATCTACTTGCCGTACCCACTATAAGCCTACTAGCAAGACGCGCAAGCAATTTTAAACACTCCCGTGTTTACCTCCTCCGCATTCACTTTGGTTTCAAAGCACTTCGACTTGGCTTGAAACGATCAAAGCTCACTTCAAATGCTTCACACAGCCCTTCTCTAAACTACTATAACCTGAGCTAGAGTAGTCTGGTGAACTGAGGGGAAAACATGAGGCACTCACCGCATCGATGTCGCTGACGCCGGCCGATCCCGCAGCTGCCAACCACTGTTGCGAAGCGCACCTCCGACGACGTTACGAAGGGCGCCTCGAAATCTCACCGCTGCAACCACTGTTTCGAAAGACGGTGACGCCAACACGGTCCCGAAGGCGCCACTGCTTCGAACTCCGCCGGGAAGGTCACCAGCCGTTTGGTAGCGTAGGTTTCTCAGCTCGCGACTGCTTCTGCGCAGAGCTGATAGACGAGCGGACGAGACGACGGTGAGTTAAACAAGGCTTATGTACAGCATATATACAGAGGCGTTACAAATTCGGCACTGGGGCCGACAGAGACGCGAAGAGCCGAGCTCTTCTCTCTAACACATAGCTCTACTCTCAAATGGTTCTGCTGTAAGAGGGGTCTATCTCGACGCGCCGCAGGGCTTCTTTTATATGCCCCGGTTCCAACCCAAATGTCCAACCCGAAGCGCCGCTGGTCGCGAGGTCAGAATCCTCCAACGAGGTCGCCGCTGGGCCGCGTCCTTCTTTCTCATCGAATCTGGAGAGGCTGCGCTGCAGGTGGCTGCACCCAAGGACGAGTGACGTCACCGCACATTGCGTCAGCCGCCAGACAGGAAGACGCCGGTTGTTTACTCGACGGGCTCGCTTGCGGAGGTGACTCACTGCACGTGCGCGCCAGAAAGGCGCCGTGGCGTGATGACGCCGTTGAGTTGTTCGCGTCAGGCGGGCTGGCCTTGACCCAGATTGCCTTTTTCAGAGGCACGGACGTTCGCTGCGAACTCGCAGGCATAACAATACTGAACATCCGTGCAGCAAATTGGTAATTATAACGTGATGCTTGAACGTTTCTTGCTGAGTTTCCGCAAATACCTCTCCACTCAAAACGCGTTCCTCTTATTGCAAGAGGAAGTTCTGAGCTTTATAAGCGTGGGAGCAGATACATGTGATACTAGTCCTTGATTTAAAAGGAGCATTCGACAATACCGTGCATAAGTTCATCCTAACAGAATTAAGCAACATCGGACGTGAGGCAAGCACCTACAATTACGTAAAGGCCTTCCTCACAGAGAGGTGGGTTTCAACAACCGTGTCGCAAGCCACGTTGGACGCTTTTTAAATGCCAAGAGAAGGTAGCCCTCAAGGAGCCATCATATCTCCCCTACTCTTTGTTACCACCGTTATAGGATTCACGTGAGCCTTAAATAATGTGCCGCAGTTAGGATACAACATTTATCCGGATGATATTACCCTGTGGGCAGCGCTTAGATCTCTGGCTAGCAAAGAGCAGACCCTTCAAGAGGCTGCAACATCAGTTGAAAAATTTGCCACGGCCAGTGGGCTCAGCTGCGTCCGAGACAAATATGAAATTGTCAGGGTACATAGAAAAAGATACAAAAGTAATGGAAACATCGACAAACGCAATGAAGTCATCAAATATCATATTTTGGGTTACTGGGTCTTTGCAGTGGAAGAGCGAACCACACAGTATACATATTAAATTCAGCTATGGAACAATTTGCGTGAATGATCCAGATATTAACATCTCACAAACGGGGAATGAACGAAGGAGACACAATCAGATTAGTACAGACACTCGTACTTAGTAAGGTTACGTACAGTCTACCTTTACACGCGCTAAACAGGTAAGAACAAAACATCGTGTCTATAATCAGGGATGCCTAAAAAGTGGCCCTAGGGCTACCGGTAAGCACACCAAGCCAAAAACTATTGCACCTTGGTATATATAACACATACCCTGAGCTGAAGGCAGCGGTACTGACTGCGCTGAAAAATTGCCGAAGTAAGACGAAAGCGGGGAGAGAGATACGCTCTATAAGGTAGGCTTCCCGCCATATCCTCGGAACCTGCACGAGGTTCTCGCGAAAATCCCAAATCCTGTCCGCAGCACGATCACCATCTTTCCGCTGCCCAAGAGTATGGGCTCCAAAACAAGGAGAAAGCGCAGAAAGGAGAGAATATACGATGGCTCCGAAAAACATTAAAAAAAGCAAACCAAATGTTTTGTCTGTGGACGCTTCCCGGTGCAAATTCAAACGGTCAGTTGCATCATTATTTAGCCGCCATAACAGCATGGTGACATGTGCATCGCTGTACACGTCCTTGATCGCCAAAGTGGAATGGTTTGCCATTGCCCTTGTGATCGAAGCGCAAGAACAGAGATATGAACAGCAGACAATTATCATTACTGAGTCGTGGAAAGCGTGCCGTTTCCTTTTAAAAGGCCGCCTTCTGATAAAAATAAGAAAGTTCCTAGACGGGTGGTTGACGAACAAATACAGGCTGATCTGGTGTTCAGGGCACGCAATCCTGGAAGGAAACGAAAGTGCACGAACCGAGCAGAGCCTCGACTGCACTTTCAATCCTTTGAAACACTCCAAAAGGAAGCTGACGAGGAGCATAACGACGCATCCAGAATGGCCCCTCGCGAATATTTTGCTAAGCAGTCAGGCACATGGGAATGCCTAGAGTAACCACCATATTTAGCTATTTTTTTAGGTCAGAGCAAGCTTTTAATACTTTCGAGCAACGGGAGCCACAGCTCGCCAGCCCTGACCGAAGGGTACAGCTTGCGATTCTGGGTCACGTGAGACAGGCGGCAGTAGCCAGCGGAGCCCTGGACTCCAGGGCCTCCTCACTGAGCCCATGACCCCTGTGCCAAACGCTTGTGAATAAAGTACATTCTGTTTTATTTTTCCGGTTCTTCGATGCTGCCACTATACTTTTGTACAACGGCTGAATAGGCTTACCTAGCACATTCGTGCTCTTCGTGCCGTCTCTTTCTATGGAGTATAATACAAACCTGAAAAACGTCATCCACAGTGAGTCGAAAACAAAAATCATTTGGTAATAATATGAAGTAAAAACTAAGGATTATATGGTGCACATACCCAGTGATTAAGAACACCATATCGGGTTCACCGTAGTCATATTTTCTGTTGTAGGCGTACTTCCGGAAGTTCTCAAGGGTCCCTGAGCTTTCCATTTGTGCGCCGGCACCTTTTTTATAAATGCTAAACTGAGCAGAAAATGAGAAATGTAAGTTGCTGACAAAAGGTGTTAGAAGTCTTTCATGCAAAACGATGTCACTATTTACCTGGTCTTTCTCAACACCCATAAGAAGGAACTTTACCGTCGGTTCTTTTGTGTCTGCGTATCTGATGTTAACCTGTGGGAACATGGTAGAGCACGTCTCAATTTGAACGCTCACTTGACCAATCACGGCTGTGCTGTACTTGATTGTTTCACTTACAGAATGGTACTTCAAACTGACTGCCCCAATGAAGTTTATCGAGCTTACAATAAAAATTGTAACCTTGAAATTGCGTCAACTGGTCTTTCTGTTGTGCCATCACCACATCAACCGTTTGTGGCATAGTATTGGGCATAAAAACCGGCAGTAAATAGACATGATATATAATGCACCATTAGTCTTGTCGGTGTTCATGTGACCTATCCCGTTTTTGCATCGGAGGCGTGTATGTATGTATGTATGTATGTATGTATGTATGTATGTATGTATGTATGTATGTATGTATGTATGTATGTATGTATGTATGTATGTATGTATGTATGTATGTATGTATGTATGTATGTATGTATGTATGTATGTATGTATGTATGTATGTATGTATGCATGCATGCATGCATGTATGTATGTATGTATGTATGTATGTATGTATGTATGTATGTATGTATGTATGTATGTATGTATGTATGTATGTATGTATGCATGCATGCATGCATGTATGTATGTATGTATGTATGTATGTATGTATGTATGTATGTATGTATGTATGTATGTATGTATGTATGTATGTATGTACCTACATTTCCCATTGCTTGATGTAAAAAAGTAAGTTCTGTAAATATAATGTTGATACTCACCGAGTTCATCATTACGCAGAGGTAAAATATTAACTGAATCGTTGTGTTGAAGTGCTTATGATGTGGCCAGTCAGAGACTATAAAAATTTCTATGGTGACTTCTGCGGGTACATATTGCCCCACATTAGCCCTCTCGTTTACGGTCCTATCACCTAAAACAGCAAAAAGATAAATAAAGGAAAGTCACAATTAAGTCTGAAGGACCTGTTCAGCAACAGCCTGTTCACTTGCCTTTTACAGGTATTGCTTTCTCGATGTCTACCAGTTCTTTCTTCTCGATTTCATGTATCATGTGTGGAATCAGGCCGTTTTCTGATCTCTCCATTGTGCGCATTGGCTCGATTCTGTGGTGCGGTCCAACAACACCTTCCTGCAAAAGGCAACGTGTCACTTGGAATTGCATTGCACGTCATCGAAATGTGAATGCGCGATTTCCACCAGGTTACCGCGTTTCACTAGGTAGCCTCACTGGAAGACGGTGCTGTTTGCGATCATTGTGGCAGCGACAAAAAGATAGAGCGCATTCTGCGTCACTGTCATCGCTACAGTGCGCACAGACTGCCGCCATAGCTGCTGCGTTAGCCCGCCTTTATGACAGATGCTTGTCAGAACAGTCAGTGCTCGAAACCTGACACGATCCGTCTTTGCACAGAAAGTCTATCAAGGCCTTTTTGCGAGGTAGGGGCCTATTTAATAGGCTATAGTACCTCCACTCTTCTTCTTTTCTTTTTTTCACTTGTTTCTACTTTTCTCTTCGCTTTACTTCTCACCTTTCTCCCACATTCCCCTCCCATTGGTGCAGGGTAGCAAACCGAATGCTACACTTCTGGTTGACCTCCCTGCCTTGTTCTGATTTCTCTCTCTCTCTCTCCTTTAGTGTAACACGTTATTTTGTTGTGTACTGCATAAAGCAGCTAACTTCAAGCAAACGCATCAAAGCCATGGAGCACTTTGGATATTTCAGTTACCCTGAATACTTCAACATAAGACCGCAATGCAATAAAAGATGACAATTTCGCCGCAAGGTTGAAGCAATGAATACGATATAGCAACATGTTAGCATACGAAGCAAGGCTAGCAGGTAACTCTATTAGGATGGCATCTGCCGTAACTCTACTAAATGCTGGCTTTTCGCTCGTGTAGAACATACTGTGCGGGGTGATAACATCAGCTTTAGCTGTCACCATGAAGTTCTGTATAAAGCCCATAGACTTTATACAGAACTTGACGGCGACGGCTAAAACCCGCCCAGGGTATCCATATAAGTGTAATCACAATACGAAACAGATCCAGCACTCTTTTTTTTTTCAAACTATATACGTGTAAACCGAAGCAATAATAAAGAGGTGATTAAACAGTATATATACATGTATATATTGATGCGGGCTATTGTGCGATGTTTAATGGTATTGGATGGGTAACTCTTTTTAGTAATTATATTTACACACCAGGAATATCACATCATGACTATCGTTTGAGCTAGGTTTTTCTAGGTTTTTGTATACCTTGTATGCAACAAACCTTGCGGTACACACCCGTAATACTATTTATATATAAAAAATTTCGCCAAAATGAAATTTTGGAACATTTAGCCTAAAGCTGCCAACTAAGAAGTTTAACGAGGTTAGTGTCTGTCTTTTGCATTCGCTTAAATATAGTGAGCTGATATCACGACGACGTATTTATGATCCCCATGACACCATTCTGTATCCTCGTAGATGCGATAACGTGGAGTAAAAGCAGAAAACGCATGATATGAATTTTTATTCGTCAATAAAATTTTGAAACTCACGACTTCGATCCCGTTGTCGGTTCTTGTGACGTGCACTGTCGCGAACTGTTTTTCATCTTCGTGAAGATTCCGGTCCAGGTCTCTACCGTCGAACTGAAAAAAAAGGGGGGTGAAGCAAAACTAAATTTCTTTTTTTTTGTCTATACAAAATTTATTTTAGTTATATTATCAATAAAGTAAGTAAACTGTACGTGTTTAGCACATACAGAAAGCCTTGGAAAATTTTGTGTTTCTGATCGCGATTTAGCATCACACAAACATTATTTATTGTTTATTTATTTGATTTGGATACACAGCACACACAGAGGAAACAGGTCAGGAAGAGGCTGACAACTGCCACTTACAGCGACACTATGCCTGCCTGCTCTTTTGAGAACAGACAAGCATTGAATAAAACAGGGTAGAAGGAAAGGAAACAAGAAAGAGACAAGTAACACAGACGTAAGTACAAAGAAGCAGTCGCTTAGACAAATGTCTATAAATGTGGGGCCAAACCCGTTTTGTTTACGAGCTTCTACCCACTGCAACAGTAAATCAAAAGAAAAAAAAAACTGAGAGGTGGTTTATATTGATGAGATAACTTTTTTTTGTTTAATGTGTAGAGTACCAAAATGGTTGTCTAAATAATTTATGAGATTAATGTTACCATACGATATTCGTAACTGTTGTCAAGCGTGCATGATACCGCTGCCACTGATCTATCTTCCTGCAAGCTAGCTAAATTACTTCGACGTCACACATTATGATTTCTTTTTTATGAGCTTATATGCGCTTGATTGTTGAGGCTCGATCTAAGTTTTATAAGGCAGTAAAAAGCGTTGAGACAAGAAATCTCAGAAAGGGTAGACTATTGAACTTTCTATCCAGTAATGATATCTCCCGTCATAAGAATGACATATCATAGGCAACTGAGTATGACAGCCTGTCCGTTACACGGAGAAAGTGATCTTGTTATTTTGGTCAGAGAAACGATTCTAACGATGTTTTTGTAGTGCCGTGATCTTTAACGTTCGTATGGATAGATAAACATAGTAATGAACTACCTGCTGCAAATCTTGTCGAGGCATTTTGTCAAGGTTGTGGACTGTTTCATGACACACTGTCAAGAGTGAGTTTAGACATCTTAAAAGTGAATTGTAGTTTTCATTATATTAAAGGCGTAGGGGTGTACGCACCATTAAGTAGTGTTCGCCTCGTGTTGCCCGAGCGTCGCAGTTATTGATTGATTGATTGATTGATTGATGATGCGGGGATATTGAGCAGAGATGGGGCGTATAGTCAGTGACGGTTTGTTTCTCAGTGGAAAGTGCGTGAGGACAATACCGTTGTTTGTTCCGGCGTACTCTCGTGTTTAGTCGAAGTTCGGCGACGTCGCATACACTACGTGCGAGGGCAATTTGCTGTTAGTGTGTGTGATATTGGCATTGTAGTGTGTTATTCGACATGTTACTTTAGTTTGACATGATAATTCAACCGGTGAACTTGCCGTTGCATAAAATCTGTTAAGATACCTCATGTGTTCGCTGTACCACTGCGTCTATTGTGTCTGACCATAAGTATCTGTGCAAGACGCCAGAAGAGCTTGTAAAAAAATGATTATTGATATCGAGGGGTATATTAGGGCTGAAATATAAAGCCAATGTGTCGTCGCATTGATTCACTCACGGTAACTATGTTCTTCACTATTTCCGATGGAGGCGGAAATGTTGTAGGCCCGTGTGCTCAGATTTGGGTGCACGTTAAAGAACCCCAGGTGGTCGAAATTTCCGGAGCCCTCCACTACGGCGTCTCTCATAATCATATAGTGGTTTTGGGACGTTAAACCCCACATATCAATCATGTTCTTCACTATATACTGCCAACACACTTTATGCTCTAATCATATGGCACAGACAGATGATCATGTAATAACACATTCTAAATGTGCATGGGACACTTACGTTTTCTTTTAATACTATTAGCGCAATGTCATGAGAATGACTGGCATGCCAATTTGGCCGTCATTTTCAAAAGCCACGCTTTAGAGATCATAGCGTGAGTACTTACAAAACGTGTCACTTCGCGTCCATCTTCATGTTCCAGGACTCGGAAGTTTCGGGCCGCCACCGACGCCTTTCTGAGGTTCAACGTCAGTTGTCGTGCAGGTGCATCACCATTCTTCCGTCGGCTGCACGTTCCTCCAGTAGGCGTGGGTAAACCAGCCTTGGTTGTGGCAATCCTGTGAAAAAACGATTGGAACATCCGACGTTCACATACTTTTACAGCGAAAGCGTTTGCAAGATCTCAACAACGGTCGATTCAGGTGACGTCAATGAGAAAAAAAATTGGCGAAGCTTTCACCTAGCAACGCAAGCCTTGAGACAACAAAACTGGACAATTTAGAAGACTAGCTTAGTTGCTTCTGGATTGTTTTTTAAAAGAAACAATGCTGGAGGGTAGAGACGAAGAAGATGTACGTGGAAAAAGTACTGTCACGAGTTTGATGAATGTTACCTTTTTGCTGGTGCCTAAACATTACATACATGTCTTCTCAACCGGCAGTATTGGATCTACATTGTGTCGCGTGTTTGCAAGTTGAGGTGCTAAAACAGGAACAAGCACACATTAAGTAGACGTGAGCTTTTAATTGTTTCTAAATGTTAATCACATATTATTGCAAGAACTGAAGCTTATGGTTTGACGAAAACTCGACGAAAAATTATGGTTGAAGAAAACAAAACTGGACAATTCTGAAGACTAGCCCGGTTGCTTCTGGATTGTTTATAGGCCTCAGATAGGTGATGTACGTTCCAGGTTGCTTTTACGCTGTTGCTAGATGTTTGCTTGGTGATGTTAGGTTGTTTCAACGTTGATTCTCAGTGCAGACAGGTTCGAGTTAAACCACAGATGCTCGCAGACACGTCAAGGTCGTCCATACTCCAGAGACAGAACCTCACGCTGAAGCCGAACGTTCACGCCTCTGATAGATCTACGGGTACGTCCTCGTTGGCGTAGGCCTTCCAGCACTTCAAGTTCTTCTTGTAGCCACCGTTGCCTTTCCCTATCATTATCTTGTAGTACGTATTCGGGGTCCCCGGCTCGCCACTGTCGCATCGCAGCCATTCTTTGGACGAAAAATGGCGCCTTCTTAATTTTCAATAGACCAGTGTCGAGCTGTGGCACATGCCCATTAATGTTTTCTTGTGAGCTGCACAACGGCGCATACCAGTTAAGATCATAGTGATAGTTTTCGGTGATCGACACAGAATGAATGGTTCGCTAATCAGCTTCGCTGTTGAATAACAGTTCTATTTGAGCGCTATTCAAATCAGGCTCTTTGTGTGCGGCATTTGAGTATTCTACCATATGGTCTCGCCATACAAGTCCTCTACCACCATATAGGGCAGTGACATGTTGTTTTAGGGGTGATTGTATATGCAGTCAAATGCACAGTGCTTTCTTATATACATGTCAACGCAATTTTAAACACCTATATATACACAAGATGTAATCATTTACATATCTAAGCAATTATATACACGGATCAAATTCCCGATTACAAAGCTGTGGGACGCGTTTTTTTTTTTTTTTGAAGATTACAATTTTGTGGCCGGAGACGCATGTGGCGAGGGGATCTAGAGGTTGCAGTTGAAAGTTGGAGAAGGCAATGTCGACACAGGTCCCAAGTCGAGGTTCTCTCGCCACCACTTGCGTGCCACCTCTGGTTTGCCGGCTCTCATTTCGGGGTCCGCCAGTCGACAAGCCTTCTTCGCAGCACAAAGTTTACACGATGCCTTACAGACGTGTAGTGGGCGTTTCGCTTATCAGCAGACTGGCGTAGTGGAATAGTGGGGGATTTCCTCAAGAAAGTTATGGCAGGCGCATATTGGGTACATTGCACTAGCTCGCACGCCAAGAGACTTGCCCCGAGCATAAGAAGCTTGGCGAACAAACTCCTTAAGCACCTTGTAAACAGACGTCATATCGGGTATGGAATCACGTGAATATAGGTGATATTGCATTGTGAATGGGTAAACTAACAACCAGGCGTCACATAATATGAATATCGTAATGAGTGCGTATAGCTTGAAACTTGTACATGATGTCAGCTAGTGTTGCCGTTTGAAAGAAGACCTTTTTTATATTTCATTTCCTTGCTGGTTTCTCAAGGGCACTTCTTTCTAGATTCGATAAACATGTCAATACGGATTTCAAAGGTGTCTGACATCAACAAGCCAAATTTAAACTATACAGTTCTTATAGTACCACGACTAGTTTCCAATACGTGATTGACGCGTGAGGTACGTGCCACACGAAAGAAATGCTAGAGGCTAGTCATGTATGAGTATCTCATGAACATACTTATCAAGAGGAAAAAAAAATTCATGGGATGAAAACAGTCATGTGTGGGCCGCGGGCCACTAACGATGTCTGGCGGGTCACATGATACAGACGCCTTTCTGAAAGGGTGATCAATGGCAAGAGCTGATAGGGCTTTGAGTTACGGCTTCCAGGTTATGAGAAATATCTCTTGTCCTCGTACGGCTAAATGTTTTCTATCTCTCCCTCTTTCCCACGCACCGCTCCCAAATATTGTAGCATGATGCACAAAATAATTTACGACGGTGATTTCTAAATATAATAGTAATAATTGTTGTTGTTGAACGTACCAAAACCGCGATATGATTTTGACCAACTGGGGTTCTTTAACTTGCACCTAAGTCTAAGCGCACGGGCCTCAAACATTGTCGCCTCTGTCGAAAACGTGGCCGCCGTGGCCGGGATTCGACTTCGCGACCTCGGGTTGACTATCGAAGACCGTAGCTTCCGGACGACCGTGGCGGAATGGCTACCCTTGGCTACACCTGACACAGGGTTGCCTCGCTTAAGGAACGTCCACGTCTGGTGCAGGAAAAAATTTCATCTTATCTACAAAGGAATAACAAAAAAAAATTAAATATACGACATGTATTGGGAAGCCCCGCCGCGGTGGTCTAGTGGCTAAGGTACTCGGCTGCTGACCCGCAGGTCGCGGGATCAAATCCCGGCTGCGGCGGCTGCATTTCCGATGAAGGCGGAAATGTTGTAGGCCCGTGTGCTCAGATTTGCGTGCACGTTAAATAACTCCAGGTGGTCGAAATTTCCGGAGCCCTCCACTACGGTGTCTCTCATAATCATATAGTGGTTTTGGGACGTTAAACTCCAATATCAATCAAAACATGTATTGGGAAAGTAGTGTTTCTTACCTCTAGACGACATGACCAGTGCTGAAAATATGATTATGCGAAGCATCATGACGAATGGCTTGAGGGCTTTGCTGTCAGCCGCTTTATTTTATAATACGATTACAAGGCATTGACTGACATTTCATCGCCCGTTGAACTTACTGTGTACGTCTATTCCTGACTTGAGAGATACGCATGTACGACGCACTCATATTCGTCTGTAGCACTTACGTCTTTTATTTTTTTGAATAAGAAACGTTTTACTGCAAACAAGGCTTTTTTTTTCTGCCAAGTTCATTCAAATGTTTGAAGTGCACTTATATTTCCGATCTTTGTAAACAATCGCTATAATTCAAAACTTTTGAAAAACTTGACTTGGAACTCGACTCTAATTAGTAAAGATATCAATTACCATTTATGGTGTTTGATGGGAACCTAACTACTTTGTAAGGTATTTGTAATGCCATAAAATGTTTCACCCAAAATGAAGTAAAAAATAATAAGAACACCCCCCCCCTCGTAGCATAAAAATGCCCTGCTGTGGCGGTCTATTGACTAAGGTACTCGGCTGCTGACACGCAGGTCGCGAGATTGAATCCCGGCTGTGTGCTGCATTTTTGATGGACGCGAAAATGCTGTAGGCCCGTGTGCTCAGATTTGGGTGCACGCTAAAGAACCCCGGGTGGTCGAAATTTCCAGAGCCCTACACTACGGCGTCTCTCATATTCATATGGTGTTTTCAGGCTGTTAAGATGCACATATCAGTAAACCATTGAACCAATCAATTGCAGCGTAAATAGATAGATAGATAGATAGATAGATAGATAGATAGATAGATAGATAGATAGATAGATAGATAGATAGATAATAGATAGATAGATAGATAGATAGATAGATAGATAGATAGATAGATAGATAGATAGATAGATAGATAGATAGATAGATAGATAGATAGATAGATAGATAGGTGACTGTAACGTCTGCGATGCCTCACAGCTTCAAATTACCCTAATGTAGATGTCCCAAATTTGTGCTTTCTAAAGATTGCCACAACGTTTTTTTTTCTGGATATGTACAACGAACTAAAAAGTTTCTAAGTGCCGAAAAGCGTGCCAGGAAGGGATTTCCGAACCAACAATTTTCATAAAAAATGCCTTCTATACGAAACAACCCACACTGATCCTTTAAATGACCTTGTCGGAGCGAAATACTTGCGTGAAAAGAAAATAAGGAAATCGACGCATGCGCAGATGGTGTCGCGCACGTGCTTTTAGTGACACACTCGCCTGTGTTCTTGTTGGCCGTCTTAGTGAACCTTCACCAACCCTTGGGCAGCCACGGTTTTTTTGTTGGATTTTTCTGCTCCATTGTTTGCTCTGTGTGGCAGTCATCGTTAATATTGCACGACTTTAGTGAGTTTCCATCGCCGCAAAAGGTACGTACGATCATCTCTACGCGATGAACTAGCAATTTCGACATTTGTGTTGTGCGTGATAGTGGTGTAACTGCAACATTGCATGCAAGCGCAAAGTTCCATGTTCACCACTGCTGTCTACGTCCTTTTTACTATGCGATGAGGCGGAATTAGAAGCTTTTGTGACGGAAGGCTAACGTAAAAACTCGTTTGAAATTCTTTGTCACATAATTTCCTTAGTTGATTGATTGATTGATTGATTGATTTGTGGGGTTTAACGTCCCAAAACCATTATTTGATTATGAGAGACGCCGTAGTGGAGGGCTCCGGAAATTTCGACCACCTGGTGTTCTTTAACGTGCACCCAAATCTGAGTACACGGGCCTACAACATTTCCGCCTCCATCGGAAATGTTCCCTTAGTTGAGACTGTATCGATAGAAACAAGTACGGTCTTGCCCTAAGCTTTGTTCTGGAACTATACATCTTTTCCACACGCGCTAAGCAGATTATGATCACGTCTAGTTTGGTTTTCGCATCTGATAGAGCTTCTATATACACCGTTATAAAAAGCTAATACATACACCAAAGCTTGTCGTATCGGAAATCATACAAAAAAAAAACAAAATATGATGACATTCTTCATATGTTAGCTTCTGCTCACCCTTATGTGCGAATATATTTGACAATGCCTTCTTGATGCTCTGATTAAACGTACGAGAATGCTCCCGCTGCATATTACCGCAATCGCAGAGCGCGTGAAGTTGTTTTGATTGATCATCTCCTTTTTTCTAATCTTATGCTCACCTATACTACGTTCAGCGCTTAACGCCGAGTTTTAGCGCGATGCGTTCGCAGCAGCCTGATAATTCACGACCTACGTGTTCAGCCACGGGATCAAGCGCTTGTCAGGTGGTGCTATCGAGCTTTGTTAGTCGAACAGCGCGTACTTATCAGGGGCGTAGTCCCCGGCTGATATGTACAGCCGTCAGCACCTTTTACACGAACACTCCTCCGCGTGTCCTGCAGCAGTTTGATTGACACTGACACCAGGTACGTTTTGGGTTCTGTTGTCAAGATGCTAACCATACATGCCGACTATCCAAGCCTACCGAGGTATTATCTCGGCAAAAGCGCCAAGCACCTAGCGGCTGGTATCAATCAAACTAGCCCTGGCCACTCGTCGAAGTGTTCTAGTTAAAGGTGCTGACGGCTGTACGCGCTGCTCTACAGGCAAAGCTCGATAGCACCACCTAACAACCACTACACCTACACTACACAATTCTGCTGAGTGAGAGTTACCAGGAGCTATATGTAAAGCCAGAGCCTCAGGTATCACTTGCGTGCAGTTGGCGGAGTACTCTACTTCATTTGTAGCGTACAAGAGCAAGCAAACAAGAGTGGCAGTGAAAGATGGGACTTGTGCATACCGTTTATGTTCCTTGCAAATGTATGAGGTCGCGCATCACGTACGTCTGATAATCAGCTGATAGGCCGTAATTTTTTTTTCGCTATTCCTAAAGGCGCAGCCGTTTGCTGTTTGCATTTTCTATACATATTTTGTTGCAGCGTGTATAAATTCACTGCCTCATTTGGATTATGCAAAGCTGCCTTGGCAGCAATAGGTCACGAAAAAAGGCAGGAATAGTTATGTTACTTCAAAAGGATAAAGTTAAACCTGGATAGAACTGCAAGCTGCCGGAGCTATTTTTATTGATGTGCGGATTGTGTCTGTAAGTAAAGAATCATACAGTTAGGATGCCCCTCAACTACCTCTCAATATGCAAAGTACCGGTACATTATTTGGTGTTTCCGCACAATTAAGATATACGCGGGCTGTTCACGTCACACCATAAAGAATTGACATAACGATTGCTCTATATGGGAGGAAGTATATGAGTTGTGAATTCTCCAACGTTTGCTTTGCCACTTAGTCGCACGTCCGTTCTGCCTTTTCTCGCATGACTACCGGGTGCGATAAACCGATTTCGCTTCAGTCTTATGTGTTTTCGGCTGCGCAAGAGGGAGGCACCATCATGTAGTCGAAGAGCACGAGAAAAAATTGGGTGTTCCTTCAGCTTCGCCTTCAGGAGTTGAACTCAATAGTGATATCCTGCTGTCCCTAGTGCGTACTTCAAACATATGTCGCATGAAATCTCTTTTCGAACTTGCAATGAACCCACTATACCTGGCCTTGAGAGAATAGGCGCAGTAACACGTGTGCCATCTGTAGTGGTTGACTGGCTTCAAACACTAAAGTGATTATATAATCGCATGTACTGAGGCCCTATGGCAACCTACTCTTGTACCATGCGATATTACTGCGATATTTCATGCTGTATTATGAACCATGTATACAGGACGCGTGCATTTGTAAAACATGAGAGATACATTCACTGTATTTCCAAGCAGATGAAGTTGTTTTCATTGTATTCACAAGCTGATTCGTGACGCTGTGGTATAGAACAGCCGCTTGCCATGGAAACGACCCCGGTTCGATCCCCACTCATACCCAGAATTTTATTTTCGCCTTTCTCGATTTTTGGTCACTTACAAGATGACGATTTTTCGATGACAACCAATGACGCCGACACCAACGCTGTAATTTCTGTGAAATGAACTCTTTAACGCCATCGTGTTAATACTGATAGCCTCAATGTTTAGTGCTGATATTGTCCACGTGTTTTATGAGGAAGTGACTCACGAAGAAGAGAGAGCGCATTTATATAGCAGGGAGAACGAGGGCGAGAAAAAGTTGTCCGTTGGGGCTAACCATTCTTTGATGCGGGACCATGCTTCCCAGGCAAGACACGTCATTGAATTCCTGTCTATCTCCAAAAATTCTTCATTACCCAAGACCATAGACATGTGCAGGGTGCTCCTTCAGGCGGCGAGGGGTGAAGGTTTGTCGCAGGGACTCCTCCATAATCTCTTCCTATTAGGTCAATGTATGCGGCTGCCCCTGCACCTACCCCTCTTAGGGGAGTAGCAAAGGCAGCCCCCCTTTCCTTGTGCATGCCTCTGCACAAAGAAAAGGGGGGCTATTTTTTGTGTATTATTTGTAACAACTTTTTGTACCCGAGAGGAAGAGCCATTTCATCTGTGTTGAATTGTACAGTTGTTGTAAACCATGTATCCTTTTTATGCACTGCAACCCACCAGCTAAAATCCCTATCAGGGATTGCAGTATTTATAAATAAAAAATAATTAAAAAAGGGGAGGAAGAATACTGACAAGAAGAAGCAGACTGACAAGGTTGGGGAAAAGATTCTAGTGCTGGGTGGTGCTGATCTCGGCA
Organism: Rhipicephalus microplus; assembly: GCF_013339725.1. NCBI lineage: Eukaryota > Metazoa > Arthropoda > Arachnida > Ixodida > Ixodidae > Rhipicephalus > Rhipicephalus microplus. The sequence continues at coordinate 164,662,252 of NC_051167.1, forward strand.
AACATGAAGGAGGTGTTCTTGAGCCACACTTCACATGCTGTGTGGTTGTAGTATAGTTGCCGAAATCATAGCAGCTACTCTGCAGACCCCGTCGTTGAGGTGGGCAATGGCTGTGCGCAGCACAGATCCCGGCATCTGAACGTGGGCAGTCCAGCAATCTGGCGAGGTGGCGTTTAGGCAAACCTTTGTCATTTTCTTGTGGAAGACCTAAACCTGGGTCGCGTTAACCCTGGCCGGACGTTCAATAAAGTTGTATTCGTCTATTCGGCTCGGGTCGAAATTCTGCACAGAGCCTTCGATGCGCGACGCGGAGAAACTGGCCTTGGCAAGGAACCTCATGCGTCGTTCTCTTGAAAGCGACCAAGGGAAGTGTGTTGGTGACTGCGTTGATGTACTTAGGGGCGATGCCCGAACAACATATTTTGTATCACCTCTGTCATTTGTCAATCTATTTTCAAAGATCTTTGAATCTAGGAACCGGACAAAGAAGCCTGTACCAGTCGGTAGAGATCGCTCATTTTCTTTAAGGCGCTCATTCACTGACCTGTGTATAGGTCAGTCAGGCCGCTGTTGGATGAGTGCCTTAACAATCATGAGTGATCCCTGCTGACTGCTACAGGATCCCATTTAGCTCAGAACTGCAAAACGTGCAATTATCAAGCTTTGTTTAGATTGACTACCGTAAAGAAGAGTCGTGACTGTTTCAATGTACGACTCTCACTCAACAAAACATGGGTGGCACGTCGTTTATTCCAGATCAGCCAGGCCCCGCCGCGGTGGTCTAGTGGCTAAGGTACTCGGCTGCTGACCCGCAGGGTGCGGGTTCGAATCCCGGCTGCGGCGGCTGCATTTCCGATGGAGGCGGAAATGTTGTAGGCCCGTGTGCTCAGATTTGGGTGCACGTTAAAGAACCCCAGCTGGTCTAAATTTCCGGAGTCCTCCACTACGGCGTCTCTCATAATCATATAGTGGTTTTGGGACGTTAAACCCCACATATCAATCAATCAATCAGATCAGCCAGAGCTTCGGTGAACCCAAGCTCCTGTGCAGCACGAGCATCAAAGATGGGCGAGTTGCACTTTTTGCTTAGTTTGCTAGTGAACTTAGTTTACTAGTGAATTTTGTTGTTTGAATGCGCTATCATGACTGTGCTCGGGTCCCTGAGTTGAGGTTGTTGTACAGGTAGAATGCAGGTAGGACATGCACGACGCATGTCCTACCTGTATATGGTTGGTATAGAGTGGAGTGACGCAATGATTCATGTCCGTTGAGAGTAGTGCTGGGTGCTGTCTTCTTTCCTGTTGTGTCTTTTTGCGATAAATCAACACTATAGCTTACTTGACCTTTTACCACTGCCCTTTATTATTTGTCTTCCCAGTGTTTCGAAAGACAACATTTGCGGACTTTTTTTTTGTGAGCGTGTTATTCAGAACAAAGTTTTCCAACTGTCCTTCTACCTTGCGCCGAACTTTGAAGATGGTCACTGCACTCCACAGCACTTGAAGTTTAGCGATGACGAGGTTTGCCATACGGAAGTAAAATCAGACGCGTATGTTTAAAAAAGAGATTGATAACAGTTAAAGAAGAACACGTTTTGTCCACAGTAACAATGATCGTGCAATGGACGAGAATAACTGATGCACGAACAAGACAACTTCAAGACTGGAACAACAATAACACAATACGAAGCAAAAGCTTTGACAGTCATGAAGACGCACATTTAGTTTGCTCTTTTAGGCAGCGGTGATATGTTAAAAAGGCGACTGGAAACAAAAGACGAGAAAAGAATCACTTGGGATTGGACAGGGCTGTCCATCACGTGCACAAATCATCATTGAGACTTTCGAGTTAAGAGTCAAAACAGTATGATACTGAATGGATAACATTATTGTGTTACTGAGGATCTGTCCAGGACTGACGCTGGCTGCTCCCACTTTGGGACAGATCAGTCAAGCCCCTCTGACGCCACACGGGTTCTCTGGGCAGCCCTGAGTTGGTCCGCCAGCACGTCATGGAAGCATCCGCTGCCACCACTGTTCATCCTAAGAAGCGTCACCAGCCAACGTCAAACAGAGCCGGAGCATATGTTCTAAATCGAGCAAACCCCTGCACTTGCCACAATAGACCGAAACCTTGCAGGGCAGTTTGATTATATTTGTGAAGACCGGCTTAGGGCACGTTCGCGTCAGCAGAAGTGTCAATGTAACCGCCTGTAGCCTGTTTAGTCTAGAATGTGGCGATAGAAGTGCCCTGCCCCGAAGTAATACTTGGTGATCTCGTTGTACGTTGACAGCTGGCCTCTTAACACGGGATCAGGAGATTTAGTCCCCTCAGGGAGTGCAGGGTACACTAATCCTCGAGCCTCCTTATGCGCCTACTTGTCTAGCTTAATCGGGGCTTCCTCCAATAACCCCACGTTCACCAGAAACCGAGTATTTCTATACGCGTAGTGGTGCCCCTACCCTGGAGCCGTCTGCAAGCTGGTTCTGCAACTACTCCCATCGAGCAGGCTTTAATCGCAGAGCGAAAGTCTCCAATGACTTAAAAATCTGCCAGAATCAATGTGTGCTAGAGCAATAGCCACCTGCTCGGTGACCCCTGGATCCTTGGTACAAAACGGAAGTGGCATTTCGAACGCTCCCTTCGACCTCTACTACCACCACCGAGTAAGCATCTTTACCTCTAATACGTGCCGTATCAACTAACGCAAACTATTCGTAGACTTTGTTTCACTGATTTCTTAAACTTTCTTGCCTTCGCGCATTTCATTTCTCTCTCTTTCTCTATCTCGCTCTTTGGCACTGTTGCAGACATCGCCCGAATTATATTTGCGAGTTAGGCATAGCAGCCGCTTTCGCATAGTAAAGAGAAGGTAGTTGTGTTTACTGGGGAAATGGGAAAATTGATTGTGTTTCCGCTTCTTTTGAGCTTCTTTTAATTGCGATGATTATTCGCTGGATTGCTTGGTAGAATCTGGCAACAGTGTTGTGCCACGAGTTTCGCCTTTTAGACAGCTTTTACGCAACGCAGCTGGATGTACTTTAAAAAAAATTGCAAATATTGCCACAGGCATGGAACGAGGTTTAGCCATGCCAATGCGAGTATGTGCCATGGTGTGAAAGAAGAAGAGGACGGTTGGTGTGCTCGTGCTCTAACGTTCGGTTCGGCTCGACGTCCAGGGCTGCTACTGTGAACAGACGTTGTGGTCGTTCTGTGATCACGTGACATTTTCTGGTGGAGGTGCGGGGTACTGTTGTATGCACTGCAATCAGCAGCAAGGTCCCGACACTAGTCGCGACTTGGAAGAACCAGCTGACCTACGGCGTAGCAGGCGACAACTAGGCCTACCTCCTGAATTCGGACCATTTCCACAACTCGGCAGTACTATGGCTAGTGCGGGAATGCAAACCCAAGAAACATCAACGCTGCCTCCTCCATGGTTCTTCAACGTCCCGCGAACTCCGAAGCCGTTCCACGGTGACCCTTACGAGGACGTCGACGACTGGCTTGACGACTACAACCGTTGCGGCAGCGTCAACGAGTGGAACGAGCAGCGAAAGCTTCGGTATGTCTACTTTTATCTCGAGGACTCTGCGCGCACTTGGTTCGAAAACCATGAAGCCACTATGACAACCTGGCCAGAGTTTTGCAACCAGTTGCAAAATACCTTCCGAAGCTCTGACCGAAAGGAGCAAGCGGAACGGCTCCTCAATTCCCGAAACCAGCGTCCGAACGAGAGTGTTACCATTTGGATTGTGCTCTGCACCGGCAACGTTCCAAAGAATGATGGACACCGTCCTGTCCGGTCTGAAGTGGGAATCCTGCCTCGTGTATTTAGACGACGTCGTTGTTTTTTCCAAAACATTTGAGCAACATTTACAACGACTTCAGTCCGTCTTCGTCGCTATTCGATCCGCAGGCCTATCGCTAAAACCGGAGAAGTGTCATTTCGGCTATGAAGAACTAAAGTTCCTCGGCCACCTTATCAGTCACGATGGCATTAGACCAGACCCAGAAAAGACCATGGCTGTTGCTGCATTTCCTCCACCTTCGAACAAGCGGGATTTGCGCCGGTTTTTGGGTCTCTGCGCCTACTACAGGCGCTTTGTCCAGAGCTTTGCCAACATCGCTGAACCCCTTACCCGTTTAACGAAGGAGGATACTCCTTTTGTGTGGGGTCCAGAGCAGAGAGCCGCTTTTTCCCAGCTTCAGCAGTGCCTGCAGAGTGAACCCTTACTAGGGCACTTTGATGAAGATGCCCCCACCGAACTTCACACTGACGCAAGCAACATCGGTCTTGGTGCAGTACTCGTCCAGTGGCAAGACGGCGCTGAACGTCCCATCGCTTATGCTAGCCGCATTTTGTCATCTGCGGAAACTAACTACTCGACCACGGAGAAGGAATGTCTTGCTGTTATTTGGGCAATAACAAAGTTCCGACCGTATCTGTATGGCCGCCCATTCAGAGTAGTTACGGACCATCATGCCCTATGTTGGCTGGTCAATCTCAAGGACCCTTCAGGGCGCCTCGCGAGGTGGAGCTTATGCCTTCAAGAATTTGAGGTTACAGTCGTCTACAAGTCGGGCCGCAGGCACACTGATGCTGATTGCCTTTCGCGCGCACCCCTCGCGACGACATCGAGGGACGATGATACCGATGGCCATTTTCTTTGTGCAGTCAGTGAATCTGACTTGACCCAACAACAGTGGAATGATTCAGAGATCCAACAACTTATCAAATACCTTCAAGGTCGCAGCTCGAGTCCACCATCGGCATTCGCACGTTCAGGGTCATCTTGTTTCCGCAACCACATCGTCTACAAAAAAAACTTCGAACCTTATGCGACTGAGTACCTCCTCGTCGTTCCACCAGGGCTACGTGCTGACATTCTATCTGCCTGCCACGACGAGCCTTCCTCCGGCCAGCTAGGATTCGCACGTACCCTTGCCCGGATTAAAACTCGCTACTATTGGCCAAAGCTCACCAAGGATGTCAAGCATTACGTTAAAACGTGCAATCATTGCCAGTGCCGTAAAGCCCCACCTGTGCGCCCTGCTGGTTTATTGCAGCCTGTTGCAACCCCGTCACAACCATTTGAACGAATCGGCATGGACTTGCTTGAGCCCTTCCCGAAGTCACATGATGGCAACCGCTGGATCGTAGTCGCTACTGACTATTTAACGAGGTACTGCGAAACGAAAGCCCTACAACGAGGCACCGCCAATAAGGTTGCGTATTTTTTCATCTACAACATCGTCCTCCGCCATGGAGCGCCAACAGTTCTTATCACTGACCGTGATGCAAGACGTCACGAGGCTTAGTGGAACAGCTCATCGCAAAACAACCGCATACCATCCACAAACCAACGGTCTGACGGAGAGATTAAACAAGACGCTCGCTGATATGCTATCTATGTACGTCGACCGTGATCACAAAAACTGGGATGCAATTTTGCCATACGTAACGTTCGCTTACAACACTGCGGTTCAAGAGACTACGGGTTTCACTCCCTTCCGGTCGCTTCACGGCCGAGAAGCAATTACGATGCTTGATGCCATGCTGTTGCCTGACACGACCGATATTACTACTGATGCGAACGACTTTATCCGGCTCGCCAACGCGGCCCGCCAGCTTGAACTCAAGCGGATCCGAAAACAACAACGAATCGACTCGCAGAGGTACAACTCCCGTCATCGCCATGTCATTTACCAACCCGGTGATCTGGTCTGGCTTTGGATCCCCGTTTGCCAAAAAGGCCACTCGGAAAAGTTACTCCATCGCTACTTCGGTCCTTATAGAGTACTACGGCGCCTCACCGATGTCAACTACGAAATACTGCTTGAAGACACAGCTCGGCGATCTCGATGTTCCCAGCAGGCCGACATTGTTTATGTGTCACGGATGAAGCCACACTACCCCCGAGCCACCTGACACTGCTTCACCATGCGTCTTTGTGCGTGTACGCGACTACTTTAACTTTTAATCGGCATTGGTCATTGGGGTGGTACTTTTTCTCGAAGGGGGGGGGGAGGGTAATGTCACAGGCATGGAACGAGGTTTAGCCATGCCAATGCGAGTATGTGCCATGGTGTGAAAGAAGAAGAGGACGGTTGGTGTGCTCGTGCTCTAACGTTCGGTTCGGCTCGACGTCCAGGGCTGCTACTGTGAACAGACGTTGTGGTCGTTCTGTGATCACGTGACAATATAATTTTAGTAAATTATTTACAGTCAATGAGACCTTTTTAATGTGCTTGAAGTTGGAAAATATTTTATTGTTTTCTAGAAGTATTCGAAAACTTCAACCTACTTAAGAAAATCAGAGCCCACATTATGCGCCGAGGTGTGATGAAGCAGTCCTATAAAATCTATGAAACAAACATGTAAAGCAGTGTCTGTTAAGCTCAGGGTGATGTGCTGTATATGTCATTTCATAATAGCTGGACATTTATGTTGATCAATAAGTTCACTAAACGTGATGGCTTTACTGGTGTAATAAGGCTTACGGACAGCTTCGTCACTGAGTATGGTGAAAATTATGGCAACGTGAGATTGTTGCACCAGCAAGGAAGTTACATGCACTGCATAGTGGTCCCTTGAATGCGAGCAGCCCGCATACGAAAAGTGTTATGCGCAAAGCCAACGGTGCTCTCTGTTCTGTTCGTTCCGCTAAATGTTGACCTTATTGTCACGGCTGTGTTTTCTTTGTTATTTCACACTGATGTATACATATTAACCATTATTGCAATAAATGAGGCTAGTTGTTTCATGATGCCTTAGTGATGTGCTTATGGAAGTGTAACAAAGTGTCATGGGGTAACGCTGTGTTACTCCAGGACACATTTGGGTAACCCTGTTTTAAAATGTGTCTGGTGTGTTCTTTGTAGTGTTACCTCACCATAAGCGCGTCGCTAAGCCGTATAAATCTTGGCTTAAAGCACAATTATTTAAAAAGCTTCCTGAATAGTATTTTTGGACGTTATGCTAAATGAAGAGTGCCCCTAATATGATGAATAATTTGCATGAACTACACGCCAACAGATGGACACATATTTTTGTGTAGAAGCTTCCAGCACTGCGCTTTCATTACATGCAATTTACATGTAGACTTTATTTATACTTTTCTTATAGTTCCATGCCTGACGTCGTACTTTTTGTGTGTCCGGCACTGTTGACCCTTAAGCTTTGGAATTGCTTACTTCATAACAATAATAGAGAGGTTCACAAGTGGACATGCAAGAGGCGCAGAGATCCCAGAAATTCGCGACATGTAAGTGCGCCTGCACAATACTCGAGCCACTCTTGGCTCCTCGTGTTTGCATTTGCCCAAGACCCAACAATAAAAATAAGAAAAAAACTGGTGCGGGTTTTCAAGGCATCATCAAGCGAACAAAACGACGTGGACACTGCGCAGGCCACGGTGCACAGCAGCCCGAGTATTACATATACTATCTTGGCTGAACAGCGCACACGGGACAAAGACGGAAGAAAAGAACACAGACAAGCGATGACTCGCAACTAACATTTATTCGGGAAAGGAACAGATGATATATAGGAGAAGTGCCACTTGACAGAAAATGCATAAAGCACTAAACAGCAAAACCAACCAACACGCCGCAAGCAAGGGGAAATTATAACACTGGTATCATCTTCTGCAGGTGCTACGCAGATAGCCGAATTCAAACCACTTCTTCCAGGTTAACCGCCCTGACTCTTCCGTTTATTTATTCTTATCTCTCTCTCTGCGTCGCTTAGCGCAATTGACGGCACACTGACACACTTATCGTTTTATTTTCTTCGAATGTGGAAGGCTTAAATCACTTTTCTTGCTAGTTGATTTCCTTGACGCGACACTACCATTGTGTCGTTGAATAAGGGAACGCAGCCGCATTCACGACGATGAGCGGCGAGAAGGAATGGTTTTGACTCTGATAATGAGCGTTGGTGTTCTCGCAGGCGAACGTTGATGCATCTTCCGCTTTGGCCATGCCAGGATGAACCCATACCAACTCGCTCAAGCTTCCATTCTTTTGGATATACTAAGTTTCCTCACGTTTGATGTCCCGTTCGTTAGACCCGTTGTCGCATGTGTTTGACTCAACACACATAGTCTGCTGTTGCTCTAAATAGAGTGTACTAGAAATGCTTCTAGTACGCTCTGCTCTTATCGCAAGGGCCTACTCAACGCAGCCTACTCAAGACGCTGGCTCTCCAATCTCAGAACTCGCTAGTGGCAAATGGAACTTGTGACACTGTTGAACAAGAAAGCACATTTATTGTCCTCGATTATGTCCGATGCCATTCCTGACTGGGCCCGGCCGTGCCTTATACCTATTATTGGGGCGAGTCGTCGTGGAGCTGCAATCGCAGTGACATTCGCTGGTGCTGGCTACACTGGGCGTTGTCCTTTGTGTTGATGGGCTAGTGGGGACCGTAGTTGGCGGTACTTTGACCGCGCTGCCTCCGCACACGCCTCGGACGCAGACCTGCCGGAAGGAGAATGAAATTTGGAAGGACACGCTGCCAGGATGGCTGTTCAGAATTTAATACAAGGAGCAGCGAGACGCGACAGTGACTGGGAGAGAAAAGGCACAGGAGCTGCACTAACTTTTAGCTCAAAGGTTAGAGTTGTGTCTTGTCTCTCTCGGCCCTTGCCTAGTTCCGGTGTTCCTTGTAACGAAGAAGTGGACACTCGAGGTTCTATTGTTACTCACGTACCCATGCAAATCGATATCAATGAATCGAACTGCCTTATGTTTCATTTCAGTGTTACGGACCGTGAAAAAAATTGATTTTTTTGAATCAAAGCTCAAATGTAATGAAATCAAGCCCCCAACCAGACCTGAACCTGTATAGTTTTTCCGGTGTAGCCCAGCTAGATTTTTTCATGAACGTTAAGCAACTTGCTCACATCGCTATTAGACATCGCGTTCTCAACCTCCATTGCCACATTGACTGGAGAAGATTCACAACCAAAAGTTAGGTTGTTTGTACCCAATTTTCCCATTATCCCAGCTATCACTCTGAAACCGTATATAGTATGTGTCTTGAAGAAAAGTGTAAAATTAAGGACTCATTTTCTTTGTTAGGACAATATTAATGAGAACTAAACGACAATAATTCCAGGGAAAGTATATAAATGTTATTAGAAGTAATTTTAATGTAAATATGAAGAAAGAAAAGTGAATGAAATGATAAATTGCTGCTCGCAAATTATCTGTCTGTCAGTTCTCATTAATATGGTGGCGATTATCGCTTATAACGCGTCTGGTTTTGAAAGTAAACATGTTGTTGCTAGTACCGCTGTGCGGCGTCCATGTGTGCCGTCTTATGTCTGTGTGTCGTTTAGCGCTAAATCAAAGCTTTTGAAGTGGTTTAGGGGCTCTTTCGAATGTTATGGGCAGTTACCTCCCGATCTTTTTTTTATGTGTGCATGGAGTACTATTTTCCCGTGAATGTTACAACCTACGTCGATATCTATCAAGTTCAAGCGAAGGCGCGCGAATGCCTCTACTGCGATTAAGGCCGTTACCCTGACGGGACGTGTTGAATTAAATGGCTCTGTTCGTGTGTGCACCATGGGTACTTTTGACTTTATATATATCGGGCAAAGTAAACACAAAAGGTAACTTCAATTGCCTCAATGATATAATGACAAAGTACTTCATGCGCAATTAAAAATACTTTTTGTTTTAAAAAATTTTCAACCAAAGCAATACTTTACTACATACGTTATTACATGCCGGGTGGCAATATCTGAAACTTTTTCCAAGGAGGACAGTGAGAGTTAGTTAACCGAAATCGGGGACGTAAGAACAAAATTTTGCCTTTATATAATAATTGTGCTAAGTGCAGACGCACGTTCACAAACAAAACAATTGCATTTATTCTGTATGTTCTAGCTCTTGCAAAAAACTGGTCCCCAATCGAAACATCAAAAAAGAATGTGAATTTTTGTACGTGTGGCTGCACGTCTTATTACTTTCTGTTCACTGGCTCCGAAAAAGTGAACTCACATATGCGTATTATTGTACACACACACACACACACACACACACACACACACACACACACACACACACACACACACACACACACACACACACACACACACACACGCACACGCACACGCACACACACACACACACACACACACACACACACACACATATATATATATATATATATATATATATATATATATATATATATATATATATATATATATATATATATATATATATATATATATATATATAGCACCTAACAGACAACAATGCCAAAGAAAGTATAGAGGAAGTTATTAGACTGAATTGTAATGTAAATGTAAATAAAGAAAAGTGGGTGGAAAGATAACTTGCAATGGGCAGTTCTAATCCACTTTTCTTTCTCTACATTTACATTGCGATTCGGTCTAATAACTTCCTTTATACTTTCCTTGGCATTGTTGTCTGTTATATATATTTAATATATATAGACCCAGTTCAAATACTCTGGGGTAACAATTACGCAAAAATTAACATGGAATGAGCATATACATAACGTTTGCACGAAAGCCTATCAAAAGTTATATCTATTGAGGAAGAAGCTGCAGGATGCATTGCGCGACGTAAAACATATTGCATACACCACCTTCATTAGGACAGTACTAGAATATTCATCCGTTGTTTGGAGTCCCTATCAAGCTACTGTTAAGAAGAAGTTGAAAAAAAAATACAGAGACTAGCGGCGCGCTTTATTTGTTCAACGTACCGAAGGAAGGAATCAGTCACACTGATGTTACGAAGATGCAACCTAGATCCTCTTAAACTACGTAGAAATAAATATAGGCTGAAAGTATTGTTCGAAATAATGCACGATCAACTGAAGATAGATAAGCTCAAATATTTACGTTCTCCAGGCAAAAGAAATCCCCGAACTAACCATGATTGCGTCATAAAACCATACCGTACAAATATTGACACATTTCGATATCATTTTTTCCGGATGTCATAGAAAATGTGGAACAAATTGCTGAACGAAATTGTTGTTTTAAAATATGTCACTGATTTCGAAAATGCTGTAGAAGCGCATTTACGTGACTGCAAAACTAACTTTTTTTTTCATTGCCAAGTGATGTAAGCGACTTTATGTTCATAGCAAATATTTTGAAAAATGACTGTGAATTTCGAATTGTTCTTGAATTGTTATGTGAATGTTGAGTCGTTAATTAAAAGAATACCAGTTTGCATTGTGAGTTGTCAAGATATTAAGAAGCTTGTATGTCCTCTCTGTTGTGACCCTCTATGAGGGTTTACAGTATTACCATATATATATATATATATATATATATATTGAAAAGGGGTTTATTGGTGACTGTTGCGACGGTGGTCCTACGATGAAACACAATCGGGAAAGAGCAACGGTCAAGCAGATGCCGGCGATGATCGGCACGAGCCGAGCGAGAGAAGCCCAGCACCCAGTACCCAAGCGGTGGCGATGTTGCTTGCCAACGATGCGTTTTCTTCTTCACAATTTTCCCCCGCCGAAAAAGAGCCATCCTGGCGACCTAAGAGTTTGGAGGCAGAGGGCTATAATATGGCTTAAGGCGGGCGACGTGGACGATGTCCCGTCCACGCCGGCGCATGCCGTCAGATGGGGAAAGTGGTTCAATGAGAAAATTCACCGGCGAGGTTTGCTCCAAAACGCGTTATGGGCCCTCGTACTTTGGAACGAGTTTTGAGGAAAGGCCGGAGGTTTGGTAAGGAACAGCCAGCCATACAAGTGATTCCGGGGAGTAGCTGTGGCTTTGTGAAGAGTCGGCGTTGTTTTTTTTTTTTCTGGCGCTGCTGTTCTTGTGACGTAAAGGTGCGTGCCGGTTCACGGTACTCTTCCGTATTTCGGGCAGCTTCGGACACAGATGGGCATTCGGGTGCGTCAGGACGGTATGGAAGGAGAGTGTCGATGGTGTGGGACTGTTCACGTCCATAAAGAAGAAATAAAGGTGAAAATACAGTGGTAGACTGCCGCGGTGTTGTATGCGAACATGATGAATGGAAGAATGCGATCCCAGTTAGTATGATCGGATGTCGCATGCATCGCGATCATATCGCCAAGGGTGCGGTTAAATCTCTCCGTGAGCGTTAGTATGCGGGTGGTATGCCATGGTCTTGCGATGAACAACATGGCATCCAGAAAGCAGAGACGTGACGACTTCTGATAGGAAAGCTCGACCTCGGTCACTTAGTAGTTCTCGAGGTGCACCATGTCGTAGTGTGAAGCGATGAAGGACGAAGGATGCTACTTCCCGCGCAGTGGCGCTTGGAAGGGCGGCGGTCTCAGCGTAGCGTGTTAAATGGTCCACAGCGACTATGATCCACCGATTTTCATCTGATGTTGTCGGTAGAGGGCCATAGAGATCAATTCCGATCCGATCGAAAGGTTTGGCACGGCACGGAAGTGGTTGAAGCGCACCGGACGAGTGGAAAGGCGGTGACTTGCGGCGTTGGCAGTCAGGGCAGCCCATAACGAATTTTCGAACAAAATTATATCAGCTTTTTTTGGCAGCAATGATTTTCCGCGAATTCAAACGTGATTGTACCATGTTCTCAAGCAAATATCTAAATAGACAAGTGGCATATGACCTTCGCACTATTTCATTAACGGGATCAAGACCAAGAACTAATTATGGTACTAAAACTATAGATTATCAGATTATTTCATTGTTGAATGCATACCCATCCCTAATCAAATTGGCTAATCAGAACTCAAGTATGTCTCGTTTTAAAAAAAGAAGTAAAGCTACTTTTCCTGCCTCCTTGAAATTACAATTATTTTGCTTTCAACACGAAAATATGTAATTTTGTATATTTATGTAACTTTATGAAACTTTTAAACCTGAACAATGTAAACTTTGTATAATTTTTGTCCGAATGTGTTTTTTTACTGTTCGTTTTTTGTTTATATAAGCTGTGCAATGAGCATTGTACTTATTTTCTCTGATTTTGCTCCTGGCTGTCCGACGTGTAAGTCCGCGGTGAAGTTCTCGTCAGGAGACATACGAGTCTCCTTTTGCCTTGCCTCGTGGACATATTGCATGTCATGTAACTATGTCCGAAATAAACTGAAACTGAAGTTATACATTCCAACGCTTGCCAACGATGCGTTTTCTTCTTCACAATATATATATATTATATATATATATATATATATATATATATATATATATATATATATATATATATATATATATATATATATATGTATATATATATATATATATATATATGTATATATATATATATATATATGTATATATATATATATATATATATATATATATATATATATATATATATATATATTATAAAATAAGCTTTAAATGAACAGTTTATAATAGTAGGGCACCTGTAGCTCTTGCACTCAATCTTCTCGTATAGGCGGAAATTCTTTGCTGTAGTTAGAATACACTTTAGTGATTAACAACATTGTTCCTTATTTTTATGATGGCCTTGTGAACAGTATTTATATTAAAATCTAGACGTTTATGACAATTCAAGGACCACGCGTTGTTCACAGATCACACAAGTTACAAGTATATCGAGATATTCGTCATCGAATTTCAAGGGCGAAATCGAAGTTGACTATGAAGGCACGCAAGATATATTATATATATTGAGTGAAGGTTTTCTTGTGTTTATCTGACATGACGTTATCAACATCCCTTAATTTGTTTTGTTATCTCGGTAAATCTGTTCCATCGAAATAGGGACTACTTTATGTGGGCACGTACGTCTACTACGCCCACCTTATGGCTCATAAAGCTTACAAAACGTTCGAAATATTTGTTGCATATTGGGCGCTTTCAGTTTCTTACCTTGGTTGTTGTGCAGTGCATGTAGTCCAGTGCATGTTTGTACGTGTATCTAATTGACGTATACGTATTGCAATAACCGTCATTGAAGCAGTGCTGTCGAACAACTGGATATTGACACTTGACCATGCATTCTGACATACGTTCCGAATTCTGAAAGGCAAAAAAAAAATCGAAAATATCACGAACTCCAACTTGTGCCTTGCAGAAAGATGATGAAGTGGGAAACAGATACACGTAGAAAAGTAGGAAGTGAGCACATTAGACTGTTTAGGTATTGAACCTGAGTGCACCAAGGTGTGGCAAGTTGCGCAGGCTGGAGAAAATGACCCAAAAATGTTTCGCGTGTTGAGATGGCCACAAAATGAAAGAAAGTGGAACTAAGTTATATCGTAGTTTCGGCCAAAAATAGGCCAAGGGTAATGCGCGCAACAATCCGATATTGATTATAAAGAAAAAAATAGGCAAGGGAAATACACTATAAGATAAAGTGAAACCTAATGTCAGTTTGCTGATATTGAAAATGTCTTGCTAAGCATTTTGCACTCACTGCTCGAAGTAGGGTATAGTAAATAACCCACAATGTCTCTTTTGGCGCAAATTTACTGCCTGACTCGCATATTATAAAAGTGGTAAAGCTGGCTAGCTCTTGTCTAATGCTGGTTAAAAGTGGACCAACTAATGGCTAATGCTGTGGGGCAGTGCTGGCTTCCTGTTGTTATAACAATGATATTTCCTTTAATGAATTTCTGTCGGGAAATGGCACTCTCTATCTTAAGTTTTTTTTTTATTTCCAACAAGTATATAGTGTAGCATAAGCACCTCTGAAGCATACAACAGGAAAACTTTTTTTTTCTTTTACATTCAAGCGTAAGGTGTTAGTTGAGCAATACAGGGCCACCAGTTCCACTTAAACTTTTAGAAAAAGAATTTTCAAAGCAGTAGAAATACCTGCTAGTAAGAGTGAAAATTTTCATGTCATGAATTTTCATGTCATGAAGTTCAGTTGTATGAGCTCAGAAATGACAGAACCGCTATATTTAAATAAACACAACGTTTAGGCACCCGCTTTTCTCAGAAAACGACGAAAGCTTCACTCACCATGTCAGCGGTAACGTTTCGTTCGTTCGGAAAAACACTTTTGCAGAATGCGTTGGGTGCTACGTCCATACCGGGATACTTTCCCGGTGCCGTGTGCCCAGTGTTGCCTATGCTCACTCTCCAACAAACTTCTCCTCGCAATCTGTAGAGCATACAAACACGACGGTTATTGCTTTGTATTTGGCGGCAACGATATAAAAGAAAGTACACGCGCATGTGGTGCGTCATTATCTGTGCTGCCTGTTTTAGTCCACTGTATAGGACGAAGGCCTCATGCCAGTGATGTCCAGTTCACTATAACCTGTGAGATTTGATTACATTTTGTGCCTGATAGCTTCGAGACTCCCATTTCATTCTCTTCTTTTTCCAACAGTGTTTTCCATTGCCTGGTAACCATTGTGGCACTCTTATGGTCCACCAGTTGTGTGCCCTATACGCATCACGTGGTCAGCTCAGGGTGATAGTTATAGCGCGGGAACAGAACGACGACAAAGAGACAAGAAGGACATGAAGGACACTTGTCTCTTTGTCGTCGTTCTGTTCCCGCGCTACAACTATCATCATGTCATACCAACTAGCCCAAGCTGCCACACTTCTAGGTCAGCTCAGGTTTATTTCTTTCGCTTTTTGTCTACTAGGAAATCTGATACCCCTGTTTTTATGTTTCCTCATCCCATATGCCGTGGTCCGATTTCTCTACTTTTCTCTTATCATTTTAGGAGCGAAGCTCCTTAAGGGGTGGGCTGTGCGTCCCCTGTATGTAGCCACCTCTCGTTCAGTTCTAAGTATTACGCTAGCCACCGCCCGATCTAAAGGGTACAGCCATATCCATCCGTCCATCCGTCCATCCGTCCGTCCATCCATCCATCCATCCATCCATCCATCCATCCATCCATCCATCCATCCATCCATCCATCCATCCGTCCATCCGTCCGCCCGCCCGCCCGTCCGTCCGTCCGTCCGTCCGTCCGTCCATCCATCCGTCCATCCATCCATCCGTCCGTCCGTCCGTCCGTCCATCCATCCATCCATCCATCCATCCATCCATCCATCCATCCATCCATCCGTCCGTCCGTCCGTCCATCTATCCATCCGTCCATCCGTCCGTCCGTCCGTCCATCCATCCGTCCGTCCGTCCAAAAGATGCAAGATGTTATAAACTAGACGGCGGTACGTGTAGTTGATTATGAAAGATGCGAGGTGTTATAAAATAGGAATGATGCCACATATGGCACGTGTCATCGTTCGATATAGTGCGGCGACGTACGCTAGGGGGAGCGTTGCAATAAAATCGAGTGGGCAAAATGTACGGAGGATTCATGGTTTACCAGGTTTACCTCCGGAGCTTCGCCCACTCATCGTCATTCACTTCGTGGATATGGCGGCATTTTTTTCTTTCCTTCGCACACTGAATGGTATTCAACCTTTTCTGTAGTTACCTTGTTATACACCAGGTTTCAGCCCCGTAGTTAGAAAGCACAGTGTGCTGCTCATCCAAACAAACAAACAAACAAACAAACAAACAAACAAACAAAACTTGTAAAACAAGTTATGAAGCGTCAGAACTTGGGCAAGTTTGTGGGACATAAATGAATATACCTTGAAGTAGTTAGAGCGTAACTACGGAAGCGAAAAAACAAAGGTAGAAAAGAGATGACATCGCTGACATTGTTTCGCAGTGATAGTTAACTGCAGCCTTCTACGCATGCCCGTTCTCTTCTTTTTTCACCTATATATGTAACAACACTGCATGAAAGTAAGCGCTTTTTTCTATTCTTGTATTTTCGCTTCCGTAGTTACGCTGTAACTACTTCTAGGTTGCGCTGTTCGTACATTCCGTTCTAACACAAGCAAGCAACACGCCTGCACATGAAATGCAGCACCTTCGTAATCAAAGTCTCTTAGGGTGCCCACTGAAAGTATACAGTTGCGAGGTTCCTACTACACCGTAAAGCGTCATCATTTTGCGAAGCAAAAAGATTACGGTTTACGGTCATTACTCTTATGCAAGTGACAGATGACGGTCACTACCTATATGCAAGTAAATACGTGCATCTAATATAGTTGCTCACTTTGTTGATTCTATGGCGGAGGATTATTTAGAAGAATAATTATGGTTGTGCCCTTTGTACTGGGCGGGAATCTTTAAACTACATTCGTCACATAATTTACATCCTGGGACACTATACTCAGAGCTACTCAGACTCAGATCAAGCCGTGAGCCTGTGTGTGAGTGAATCCTGGTAAGGAATCTATTGGTGAGTTTGAGTCGGAGTGAGTCAAAGTTGAGAAAACATTCGGCAGATCCCACGTACCTGGGAATCGACATTACGCGAAGCATGCTGAGGGAACA
The DNA here is from genome assembly GCF_013339725.1 of Rhipicephalus microplus. NCBI lineage: Eukaryota > Metazoa > Arthropoda > Arachnida > Ixodida > Ixodidae > Rhipicephalus > Rhipicephalus microplus. Next base: position 164,679,556 of record NC_051167.1, read on the forward strand.
TGACCATGGTGCAATTTTTTTTAATTGAGCGACACGTTATGAAATGACGCTAAATATATGTACAAATGTTTCACGCACAGACATATGTTGAAAAGTTGCAAATGTTTATATAACCAGTTTTTGCACTTGCGCAACGATGCCAACTGGAACGTGCGTATTAGACACACCAGAAGCTGATATGAAGCGCTGATGCTCGCGAAGATGCTGGCCCCGAACAATGCTACATAAATTAATTTCGGCGCTTGGTAACTAACCGCAATTGACGTTAACACGACGTGACGGCTGTAACAAAGCAGTACATATGTAATGTTTATAAAATTGGGTAGGCAGCACCGCAATCACTAATGACGTTTCACGAAGATAAGCGTCTATTTTAAAAATGGTTCCAGAACCTGGCTGTGGTAAAATGCTCCATTGCCACGCAGAATGCTTGGGTTAGATTCCAGCTGGGACCCTGGCATTTATCCTTTGCATTCATGGGATAAACACTACCGATGTCGGGTATTTCTTAACGCTCATGCGTTAAAATTGCTCATGTGTGTTCTCGTCGTTCCTGAGTAGATACAAGTGTCAATCACTTGTGACACATACCCACCCGTGGGTATGCGCCACTGTCTGGCGGTAAGTGTTTGACGACTTATTCTGACGACTTATGGCGGTGAGCGTTTGACGACATTATTCGTGTGTTGACCAGCGCGTCATATTCGTTAAACTTCCTTACCCTCCCATGCTAATTTTGGTTCCCGCCAAATTAAGGGGGTGACCACGAGAGCACCCAAACGTAAATGGTTCGATAGATAGATAGATAGATAGATAGATAGATAGATAGATAGATAGATAGATAGATAGATAGATAGATAGATAGATAGATAGATAGATAGATAGATAGATAGATAGATAGATAGATAGATAGATAGATAGATAGATAGATAGATAGATACGCTCAAAGTCACCGAAGCTCACCAAGAAATGCTTCGCATTTCAAAAATCTAGCGAGTTTGACTCCGAGTGAGTCCTGAAGAGAAAAAGTTTAGTGAATCTGAGCTTCAGTGAGTCCGCTTGAGGAAAAGTTTGGTGATTTTGAGTTCGATTGATTCCCAAGGGCAAAATACATTTCATGAGTAAGTCTGAGTGAGTTCTGCAGCTTCTGCCGGCTGATGCTAGCAGCGATTTGGCGTGCTCTGAAGGCACGCCAATTTAGGGGGAAAGGCTCGATTATGCAGTATATACGAGAAGGAAATCGAAAGTGCCTCACATTATGAGATGCTGAATTTGCTTCAGACTGCACCGGGAAAAACGATGGTGTTTCGCTCCTCCGTCGACGTAGCTCATGATGTGACCATCTTTCCAGGGGCAGTTCAACGATCCTGGGTCTCCTGGAATCGATGGCTTTGGGTTACTTTGATCGTGAGAAGCGCCGAGCCTTGAAAGAAAATTTTGGGAATTTTGTTACATTTCTCAATGAAAAAAAAACGCACCACAATCGAGGGAAATGTAAAAGAATACGTAATGAGAAATTGTTCACTGATTCCAGTATATTGGTATGTATATTCAATGCTTCCCTTTACCTGTTAGACATGAAAGTACAAACATTTTCACGAATTCACAAATGCTCACACGCACACATCAGGAGACCTATACAATCACCTAAATTCAATGTAAATAGCAAGTCCATGACAGCGCTAACAGTTAAAGCTGGGTATAAAGTTTCATGAAGACTTCTGAGGTGCTTGTTGCAGAAACTTACACGTGACCGCCCTCGTGGGTGAGCGTATGCATTCCGCTGTAAGTACCAGCGACGTCTTCACCGAGGGCCACGAAAAACTTGGTGCACAAGCCACCTACATAGCCTAGTCCTGCGAAAAAGAAGTAGGTTGAAAAAAAATCATTAAACATGTAACTTATTTCAGAGCTGCGCATTGTGAATCGTTCTTTGGCTCATTCGGAAATAAGAGTGCAAGCAGATGGTTCTGTCCCTACTTCTCCTCCTCTACAGCTACTATACTATCTATTTACTACTACAGATTTAATTACTACTACTAGTACTGTACACTACTACCATACTACTCTTTTTCACTACTGCTGTGGTGTGGGCTCTACATCTTGCCTAGCCAAATAAGAAATATGCAAAGTCAGCAAAACCATTTTCACGCCGAGCAATCACAAGTCAAAATATAAAGTAAAAGAAAAAAAAAAAGCAAGGCGACTTAGTGCTAGTGTTGCAAACATAGCCTGAAAGAAATGCGGACCTAGGCAGCCGTCTCCATTTTCTCTTTATGTTTCCAGTTTTAGATGCGGAGCATCTTATACTCGCGCCTTGTAGTGCGCCGTCCGCGCCGTCCGCACCGCTTCTCGAACATTCGACAGCTGACGCGCGCGCATGCGCCGTCGCGCCGTCGCCCACTCTTCCACCATCTGTGCATCCCTTCCTCCTCTACACACCGCGCGCGCTTCACTCCTCCACCAACTGTGCACCCTTCCTCCTCTACATACCGCGTTCGACATCTACAATTCTCCTGATTCTCCAGTGGACGCGCATGTGGCGTCGCGCTTCGAGAACATTCAACAGCTGACAGTGCATGCGCCGTCGTGCTGTATATATACTCAAGGTCGGCGCTCGCTCGCTCAGTTGCCGCTCGTCGGTTGGTTTGTACGGCGCGTCGACGTCCAAGGTCGCGGTGAAATGAATTCCAACGAATCCACAAACACAATGATCGACGTCCCTTCGACCAGCGCCGCCCTTTCGCATACGTGTGTACGTGTTCGCTCATTTAACACCCCCCTCCTACAACCACGTTAACCAATTTAGCCATTGACCCAAGTAAGTCGCAATTTAACACCCCATTTCACAACCACGTTAACCAATTTAGCCATCGACCCAAGTAAGTCGCACTTTAACACCCCGTTAACCAATTATATGGTCCGCATCCTCCTCAGTGTTCCCCCGAGGGAAGCTGCGGGCAATTTTTTTCCTGTGTTTTTCTTTTTTTTATTGCTGTTTTTCTGTTTTTTTTCTTTTTAATCATATTCCTGTTTTTCTTTTCTTATATATTTATCTCTCGCATTTTTTATCTTTCTTTCTCTTTCCTCTTTGTCTAATTTTTGTTTCACCTTTCATTGTACCTCCAGGTGGTTATTTCGTTCTATTTTTTTTGTAGAAGGCATTGGGTTCGGGCTATAGTTGGTACTGATTCGTAACTTATGTAAGCGCTGAAGGCACGTACGCAATACGAGCGAAGGTCACAGGGCAAGCGCTTGGACTCTGTCTTGCTCTCTCTTTCTGTCTTCCTTTTTTTTTCTATCTTTGCTATGCTTTAATATCTCCCTCCCTCCTCCTTTCCTTCGTTTCTCGTCATCACCCTCACTTCAATTCATAGTGTGCCGTATAAGTCTATGCTATAGACTCTGGCATCGTGCCTGGAACGCCAAGTGGTACGGCGCTAACCTCCGGATAACGGCTATGCGGATTCGAATCCCACGTCAAGAAACTTTTTCGCCAAAAACTTGCTTCTCTCTCTCTCGTAATTTTTTTTGCTCTTCTTTCTTCCTCTTTCTCTGTACTTGCACTTGTTCTAGCGCCCATCAAATTTATAGCATCCCACGCCGGACAAGTCGACACACGTGTTCTGGGAGCGAAACAGAAGAGGAGGACGCAGAGAAGGCGTGTCACGGCTCGTGAGGATGATAGTTTTCTATCGACGACCAAAGGCATAACGAAAGCCCTAACTACGCTCTAATAACAACAAACAATAAAAATTATAATTATACACGGGGTTTTACGTGCCATAACTGCGATGTGATTGTGAGGCATGTCGTTGTGGAGGGCGCTGGAAATTTCGGCCATCAGTTTTGTTTAACATGCACTCACATCGCACTGTACTGCCGTACATGTCAAGGAGATAAAATAAGTGGGAGCGTTGAGTGACAGTCTAGAAGCCCAGCCATAAAAAAATGAAACAGGACATGCTGGGAATTGTTCCATGAACAGGTGTACGACTTCGGAGGAGGCACGCTTAAAGACGCTAGAAGCGCCCCCGCTTAGTTTGATTTTCCGCCGTAGTACGCGGGCCTCTTGTGTCGTCTCAATCTGTATGAGCTGACCGCTGCAGCCGAGATCGTACCCTCGACGTTTGGGCCAGCACTCGAACGTCGTAAGCACTGTATCACCGAAATGAACATGGCGCCAAGTGAATCATTAGAATTAAATCTGCATTGCATACAATTACGGCGGAACTGTTATAAAGCTGTTTTATGGGAAAACCTAATGAAGACCGACAGATATTGAAGCAGAGGAAGGTGTAGTGGACGTGCGTTGTGCTTTATTAAGTGTATTGCTGTAATTTCTATTCAAGAAGGTATACCATGGACGAAAACACTGCTTGCCGCAGGCAGATATCGAACTTGCAACCTACAGATACCGGGCAAGTTTCAATAAATTCGGTAAATTCGGTGACAGAGCAAACTGCTTCCAGCAGTTTGCTTTGTCACCAGTTTTCTGTAAGATAGGCTTACCTAACACATTCATGTTCTTTGTGCCGTCTGTCTCTAGGGCGTATGCATCATACCTGTGAAGAATGAATAATGCTGAAATTAGCCTACGCAGCCAAGAAGCTTGGTTAAAAAAAAAAAGAAGCGACGAGAAAAATGCAGCAACACACCTGTATGATGAAGAAAATGTGGGACCATGATAACCCTCGCTTATACACGTCACTTCATCATTTAAATGACGAAGTGATGTGTGATGCGTCGCTGAGGTGCGTAATGAAATTTCGTCATGCCCCTCAGTGAATATAATAACACTAATAAATCATGCATAGATGAAAATATTTGAGATTGATTGATTAATATGTGGAGTTTAACGTCCCAAAACCACCATATGATTATGACAGGTGCCATAGTGGAGGGCTCCGAAAATATTGACCAACTGGGGTTCTTTACCATGCAGCCAAATCTGAGCGTACGGGCCTAGAGCATTTTCGCCTCTATCGGAAATGCAGCCGCCGCAGCCGCGATTCGATCCCACGACCTGCGGGTCAGCAGCCGAGTACCTTAGCCACTAGACCACCCTGGCGGGGCGAAAATATTTGAGAGGACCCTCAAACTTCATCTTTCAGAGTTGAACGCGATAGCGATATCCTGCCCCTATAGTAGATATTTAAACCGCTAAATGTATAATTTTTATTTTATGATGTTGCTTCAGAAGTTTAAACTGCGGATACCCATAAGCTGCGGATACCCAAGGTATCCCCAAGGATACCCAAGGATACCCAAGTTTAAACTGCGGATACCCAAGGTAACCCATAAAGCTGAAGGGAACTTGTGCCAGTAAAGCTTTTGCATATGACTCAATTTTGTGTAATGCGTAGCATTCTTTATACCGCTAGCAATTATGTGTGTGAAATGTTTTTGAAGTGGCTGTGCACCCTCTACGTGGTTCTAATGCGCAGTAACCTGTGTGCATTTTGTAATAGGTCATCAGCTTTAGATCACGATGTTGGTACGATACTCACATATTTTGACGCACGATGGCAATATATGCTTGTACCACGCAATATTACTGCGAAATCACATGCATTGTGAAGCCGGTGCGCAGGGTGCGTGTGTTTTAATCCTAACACGTGGCCGTGTCGTAGAACACCTGCTTGCCACGCAAGTGGCCTTGGTTCAATTTTCACTCGAGCCCAGAAGCTTTCATTATTTATTTTATTTACATCTTTCTTTATTTTTCGGCCACGGACAAGATGATTTTCGCTCACAGCCCGACAACCAGAGCCGGAATTTCTGGCAAACGTACTCCTTACAAATTTCGCGTTAATATGTTTATTTATAGCAGATGGAAATGTCAACTCGCAAGAGATAAAAGTGCGCCATTTTTTTAAGCACGGTACTCACTAAATGCGGCACCATACACGATCCTACCAACGTTCACAGAGTGCTATGGCGCGAAGTCCGGGAGTGAAAAGAGATAAGTACGTGTCCCGCCATACCACAACGCCGCATCGCATAGCAGGGATATTAGCTTTTTATTTTTGTCGTCCTCAAAACTTAGCGCGAAAGGACCTTGTCACCCCATGAATTAGTTTCTTTTGGTATTTGCGCTATACGAGTTCGACCAAATATTCGTTAAAAAATCCTCATTTCAGCGATTAGGAACTTGTAAAGTACTTCATTAAACAGAACGTTACTGTAACCAGGATATTGCTGGTTTTCATTAGGCTTGAGTAAAATAAATAGACAAATAAAAAAAATTTCCTTTCTTATTGCATTAAACAGGCAAATTTACTGTACTAGTCCTTATTTATGTATTTATTTATTTATTGTTTACTTACCTGTTTATTTGTTTATTTATCTACCTATTTGTACGTATCTTACATGCCTTGCAGAGGCATTGTGCAATGGGGGTCGATACGAAGTAAACCAAATTGGGTTAGGAACAATCTAGAATAAGATAACGAACAACGGCAAGCACAGCTAAATAATTCGTAGTGCAGAACTAGTGATATTTACGTCGCGCAAATAGGCAAGTTTGAAACAAAAAAGAACAGCAATACGCACAGGGAACTCAGGAGTACGGCCAGGCCACGTGGCATGTTTTGTACTGCAAGTTCTTTCGCAATAAAAGCATTCGTTGTAGCGGCGATAGACTGCGAAAATGAGTACTAAATGGCGTACCTACCCGGTAATCAGGAACACAAAATCGGGATGGCCGTATTCGTATCTTTTCCCATAGGCGTACACCTGAAACATCTCCAGAGTAGACTGACTTTCCAACTCTTTGCCGGTACCGTTCCTGTAAGTGCTAAACTGAAGAAAAGATGTATGCGACCGTGGTTTGTAAATGTTCTCAGGAATACATTAGGTATCATCCGAGGAAGAATAATACTTACATGGTCTCTCTCACATCCGACGAGGAGAAATTTCACCTTTGGCCCACTTGTGTCCGCATACCTCATGTTAACCTATAGAAGCGACGCGTTTTAATGCAAAAGTCTATTCAAGAGATGAACTGCTAACCCATACGTCAGATTCCCTTTATTATGATTAATCATACATAGAATCACAGTAAGATTTGTGCAGATGTGAGCATCGCGAAGCATGGTCAGCGTGTGCGACGCTTCGACGCGACCACCCCTAGTTGATTTCTGTTTCTATTCATACTAAGAGCTAAGGGATGCTTTCAAAGGCAACGTTTTCCTGTTTGGTCTACTGAAATGTTTGTTATAGCAAGGTAGTCATCAAATATCTATTGAAATGATATGAATTTTAAGTTTGTGTGGATGCTCTTCAACCCCAATTTTTCTATAAATTGGTACCGGCAAAACGCACGTGACATGCTAGGGTTGCATTTGTTCCATGCTAACTCTGAAATTAAAAAGCGAATAAAGAGCAGTGCATCACAAGCGTATCTAGTGTGACATGCAGTACTTGTTAAGTTCTAGCGTGAATTATCTTGAATCATAGAAGCATGTTGAAATTTGTGAAAATATTTTTGTCTACATGAACATTGTGAACTTATTGGCTGCATATTGGCGGGTAATGTTTATTTAAGGTCAGTTAACTATTTTGACTAAGTAACATTTTCGTTCAGCAACCCGGTCAATCGCGCAACGCCAACGATATGCAAGAATCACAAAAGTTTAATTTTCAATGGGTGTTCCGTTTCGATGCGAAGCATAACGATTTATGCTTTGAACCACTTTCTTCTGCATTGATAACTGATGACAGAGTTTGTTCTGCGGAGCTTTTCTAGGCCTGGGCCCGATGACAGGCTAGTGCCCATCGCATGCCATGCTCCGGTTTCCAGATACGCCCATAGATGGCGTGACTTCTTCGGTCATGGTAGAGTTCTTGTTTATGCTATACAGTGACTATAAGTTACGGAAAAGCTGGGGTCACGGTAGTTCATAAGCTGACTTCAACGCTCACATGCTTATTACCGTGGCTGAAAGGTCGACGATCCAGGGAGGACCACCAAGGCGTGGTATCCCTGTGCCGACCTGTTGAGGTGGCATTTTAAGGAAAGTCAGTTACGGGCGGCACTTTTCTGTTTCATAACCACTTAGAGAGAGGATTGTCCAGCGAGCTAAATAGGCGAGATCAAGTGCTCCCCAGAAAAAATATGCCAGCACAGAAACGATGTCAGGAAGATAGAAGTGCGACGCAATGCCCTTGCAGAGCATTGGAAGAAGCACGACTTCGACGGTGCTTCTGTCATAGAAAAGAAAATAATATGGAAACCAGGTTCTTGCTGAGTACACGCACATACAACACACACCGGGGAATGTGAACCGGCTTTTAGGAAGAAAGCCTCCGCAGTGTGAGGGAAAGGGAATACACGAAGCCTAGGATAAGGCATGTTGACGCTTCCCTGATGACGGGACCAAGCCGGTATCGAAATGTCGGGTTTTCTACAAAATTGTGGCTGAAAGCAATTCAAGTTCCTTATTTCATCCACCCAGCCAGAGAGACTTCTGTCAAAATTTTTATACTTATACCTGTATAAAGTCTTCGTTCTCTCATCGTCCAGCGTTAAGACGTCTTCTTCCGGAGCCATCGAAGACGGTGGCGATCTCAGTCGCGAAGCTCGGCCCGGCGTTGCTTTGCCCGAAAAGAACTTAACATTTACATGGAATAGCTTCTTTTTTATTGCAACAGCAATTGTATGGACACTCTCGTCTGGATTGTGCCGCCAGCGTCGTCGTTACTCACCATATATATATATATATATATATATATATATATATATGTGTGTGTGTGTGTGTGTGTGTGTGTAAACGCATGTTCGGCGCGCGGAATCGAACTTGAGACCTATGAATCGTGAGGTCGAGGCGTTAACCACAGAGTCATGAAGAAGTTCCTCCTTCAAGGTTCAAACGGCAAGCTATCTATGTCTACCACTTACCGCTGCTGTCGGGCATCTTGAGGGGAACTCCCGTGTTTTCAGCGTTACCAGCGAGATGGCACAATGAGCGTGCGTCGCCACATCGTCACGACGTGGTGGCGCATGCTCTCATTTCCCCCGCGTACTTTGCGCCGCAGAGAAGAGGGGCCGACGCTCACTCGCACGCCCTTATCTCGCGGTGGAGAAGATCGCACATCTTGGCAGGCCTTGGGCCTCCATTGGAACAATTTTGTTGTAGTCACCGGGCGCACAAAGGTCACTGCATTCGTTGCACAGTCTCCGTTTGTGAAAAGAGGTGCTTTTCAGACACAGTGAAGTAACAACTGAGACGCTTGCTCGCGTTCATCTGTACCTGTGAGTGCATTTCGTGCGTCATTTGTGCGTAAGAAACACGGGGCATACTTCGAACTGCTTGCCATTCTAAGCGTGAACTTCCAATTTGTTGCTATCGCAAAGCCGTGACTTTCTTTTTTTCATCTCTGGTTCGCTTAGGGTCGAGCTAGGGTCTAGAACTATAGGTTTACCTCATCAGTCAGTTCTTCCGAAAGTTCTATCAGCAGCATGGTTTTCGTTCCGAGGTTGAGTTCAGTTCAATTCCACCATAAAAATAAAGTCCATATTTTTTCTCGGGTCTCGTCTTCAGAAGTCAAGTTTTCAAAACTTACATCAACGGTTCAACCACGTTTTGGAACATTATGTTTTCTAACCTAAAAAAATTTTTGTAACTGAAAATGATAACTACCGCAAAAAAAAATATTCACAATACGCAAAAACTTCCGATGGCAGCCATTACTAGTACGCCAAAATAAAATATTAAGTGGTACTCACTGAGTTAACATGTATGCAGAGGTAACTTATTAATTCCACACTGGTCTGGAAGTGGCCGAAATGCATAATATCGCTGACAATGAAAAGTTCTATTGTAACTTCTGCGGGAACGATTTCAGTGCCAGAACTCCTCTCATTCAGGGTCAGAGCATCTGCATCAATGTGCGAATATGACAATGTAGAATATTTGAAAGCATGTCACAAGAAACAAACACGAATAATCTATGCACAACCAATCAGTAGATATTGTAGCATAGCAATAATTCAGTGCTTGCTAAGCTTGAACTCGGGTCCACTGCATGCCAGTCCAGTATTTTACCTCTGAGCCACACTGTAGGCCCATGTGCCCAGATTTGCGTGGATGTTAAAGAACTCCAGGTGGTTGAAATTTCCGGAGCTCTCCACTACGGCGTCTCTCATAATCATATGGTGGTTTTGGGACGTTAAACTTCACACATCAATCATGAGACACGCTGCTGCTTGGATATTGTTCACAAACTTGCTATAGGCAGGCTTGATGTCAGGAAAGAAATCCCGTTAGTAAGAGTAATAAGGCACTTTAGAACAGCAAAAAAACAAACAAAAAACAACCAGGCGTCACACAATGCAAATAGCGTAATCAGTGGGTCGTCCGATGCTCTAAACCATTACAAAAGCTTGTTCTTGATCACCTATTAATTGTGGCGCATACTCACATTATGAATAAGTACTCATCGTCGTCAGCTACTGGATGAAAATAGGCACGAAATTCCTTTCAAGTTTTAAGCGGATACCATGCTTTTGAGAAGAATGACAAAAGATAGCATATCAAATGCCGGCTTACCATTTAGTAATTATTATTATAATGCCATAGCGGGTTCCCAGCAAGTGTGCTTGTAGCAGTTACCCAATGAGTGTTGAGAAAAGGCTCTAAGAGGCCGCTCTTTCAGATTTTGCTGTGACTGTGCTGCGCCTACCGCGCAGGTCTGGCGTTTTTTTTTTAAATCAAAACGATGCATAAAACATTTTGGCATGGGAAATAGCTTTAACATGTACATGCTCTTTTTCAACCCTTTCTGTCGTAGAACATGTCCCTTACAATGTAGCACACCGCAGGCATTTTTTGTATGACACAGCGGCACAGTATCCTACTACATAAAGTTTATTTGCTGAAAACTTGTCACTGTATTGATTGATTCATATGTGGGATTTAACGTCCCAAAACCACCATATGATTATGAGAGACGCCGTATAAGAGGGCTCCGGAAATTCTAACCACCTGGGGTTCTTTAACGTGCACCCAAATCTGAGCGCACGGGCCTACATTTCCGCCTCCATTGAAAATGCAGCCGTCGCAGCCGGGATTCGATCCCTCGACCTGCGGGTCAGCAGCCGAGTACCTTAGCCACTAGACCACCGCGGCGGGGCTCGGGCAGCCCTGCCTTACATGTGGCGTCACATCACGACCACTCACTGAACTAAGGCAGACAGATGGCTTCCATTCAGGAGTGCATCTTTGCACTGGCATTTAAAGAAATAAAGGAGGCGTTGTACTGAAAAACTGCCCAAGGTGCAGAAAGCCTGAACTGAATGTAGTGCAAAGTCGCGTTAGTTTCGTAAAGCTTTTGGAGGACCGCAAAGGAGGATCAATACATCAAAGTGTTTCCTAAAACTAACTAGAGGGTACTCTGGCACTACGATCATTCAGCAACCATGGGAATGAAGGGCAGCACATCGATTTGCATATAGTCTTCGTGCTTGAGGGCTGCGAACGGGCTTGATGCTTGGTTTATTGTACTGCTGTTTTTTTTTTTGTAACGAAAAAAAAAACAAGAAACCGTTTTGAGCGTTGTCAACTGATTTAAATTGGCGAGCCTAAAAGATTGATGTGGTGAAACGTAACTGATAATCTATTGCTGATTGTTGTTTCATCACAAAGCAGTTTCAAGCCACACAAAGCCGAACGGAGACGAAATTACGAAAATCATGCCAATACATGCTTTACCCATCATTCCCATCCTAGCTGAAGCGCTATGCATTGCAGCTCCCTTAGACACTAGCGCCAGAGTTTCTTGTAGTGTATTTATAGAAAACTTTGTGAATAAATGGACTGATATGAAAAAGAAGATGGCTTATTTTTTCTTTGAGTTCATGCTGCAGAGCGTAGCGAAGTATCACATGATCCAAAAAAAAAACAAGAAATGACACAACGTGATGTGTTGGCACCCTGTGTTGTCTCTCATTTTTTTTTTTTTTTGGTCTGTGTCATACCTGCATGGCTGCGCCTTACACCATGAAGACGTATCAACAAACCCCGCTGCAGCCCTATTAGTACATATTTCTCTTCAAGTGCACCGTCGGCACATGATAGACTGTGGTTTCTCTCCACGGACTTGCACAACTCTCTTCCGTTCTGATTCAGTAAGGGTTAGCCTAACCACGGACGTCGTACAGTATTGCAGGATACCTATTTTGTTTTGTTTTGGTCCTGCACTTCTCGCCCTGATTTTAACGAAGAACATGTTTTGTCCTTGACTTTTGCTTGACGTCTACTTCCGCGTAATAGGGTGCAAGATCTACAAAAGGACAGAGAACATACTGGAAGAGTGAAAAGTGTAAGCGATAGCGCCGACTGCGCGAAGTGCTAGTTTTGTGAAGCGCAAGGTAATTGACATGCGCAAATTTATCTTGGCACGTGTGACGTATTTCGTAGCAGAATCGATGACATGACTGTTTAATACTGACAATAGTGGTTGCTCCTATCAGCTATAATCACTGGCGCAAAGAATCAGGAGCTGTTGCTACGCAGCACTGGCCTTATTAGCGGCGGAGAGGGGAGGTCAGAAATGGTTGATGATTGATACGTGGGGTGTAACGTCCCAAAACCACGATATGATTATGAAAGACGCCGTAGTGAATGGCTCCAGAAATTTCGACCACCTGGGGTTCTCTAACGTGCACCCAAATCTGAGTCCACGGGTCTACAGCGCTTCCGCCTCCGTCGGAAATGAAGCCACCGCAGCCGGGATTTGAACAGAAATGGTCCTATGGCCTTCTTTGTGCACGAGTAGGGGAAGGGAGGTACAGAGCTTGCACACCTGTCTCCCCTCCCCCTTTTTTTGTAATTTACGCTTCAAACATCATATTTGATTAGCCTGATATTTATAGGCTATTTAATGCCTGTTTATTTCGTGGTGTGTACCTGTGTTTAATATTCATCACTTGTACCACACTATTGAAACCGAAACTGCCGTTCGAGCCCATTCAGTGACTTATCATAGCACCCAGAAATTACGCGAGTCAGGAAATCATGCACCGTATTTAATTGTACTTGAAATCGTGAATTTAATTTTAATTTTATTAACCAGAAACGAACGTTTACTTGTGAAAACAACCTGGCCGCTATGGCGAGATGTATACGTCCCCTCACAGAATGTGAGGCGTGAACCACAGGGCAACAAGACTGATTCCCAGTGTCCTGTAGTTCGCGCATCCTGTGTACACGTGCCAACTGGCCAACACCGCTATTTGTGCTGCTAATACCCATTTTGCTGTTGGCATCGCTACACAACAGTACACACGCGACTGTTTTATATATGTCTGCGTACAGCATTTGTTCATATGTTTAGCATCATTCAGTAACGTGAGGCTCAATGAAAAAATTACAATGCAGTCACCTTCCGTCCTTGCTTCGCATAACATTGATTCCCAGGGTACGTGGGATCTGCAGAGTTTTTTTTTTTTTTCAATTTAGGGTTGAACAAAGACCGTGTGAAGCGTTGCATGCGAATGGTATTTACTTACAAGACGCCTTCGCTTGACAATGCACTCATTCTCTTACCTTTTTCAGGTATTGCTTTCTCAATGTCAAACATTTCTTTCTTCTCTATTTCGTGTATCATGTGGGGAATGAGACCCTCTTCAGATCTCTCCATTGAGAGCATTGGCTCGATTCTGTGGTGGGGCCCCACCACACCTTCCTGCAAGAAGAGACGCAACGCGTGTGATATAGGATTGCGTTACCTGAAATTGAAATGGTAATTCAACGATAGATCCCGCTAATAATGTGTCGCCACGGGGTGCCAGAAGTGAACACCGTACAAATCAGAACGAAGCTTTGTGATCTTTCGTGCAGACTGTGTTCAACCATAATTTTTTCTATAAACACACCAGGGGGAACTTTTGCGTTAGTGTATGTGGGAGCAGAAATGCCCGGCGCTTCAGCGAGCATGGGAATTATGGGTAGTACACGAATTTCTTTGAACTTCTTACTTCTGGCTCCGTTGTACTTCGCGTGGGTCAGAGCGGTTCTTTTACACAACAACAATAAGAAAATTTTCTGTAGTCGCACTTCCCCACTTTAACATTTTAGGCTCACCAAGTCACGACGTTCACAACACTTCGTTCATTTATTTGAGACAAAACCAAAACAGTGCAATAAACAGTCACATGTGTGTTAGAAACTCACAAGCACAAATAATAAGCAAAGCTGTGTTCTACCCATCATTGCCATGGTCGCTGAACGATCACAGCGCCAGAGTCCCATCTAGTTAATTTAAGAAAACTCTATGGGCTCCACCTTGTATACTGGCTTCCGAGGACTGTAAGTACACTGTAAATATTTGCAGCTCTTAGAGTGTGCGTTGTAAATAAATCTCAAATTGAAATTGAAATTGAAATATACTTTGTAAAAATAGAGTGCAACAGTTTTTCTGCCCCTGACAAAAAACATAATATATCATAAGAATATTTGACGTGAGATAGCACGAAAAGTATAGAGCACGAAAGCAGAGAAATTTTAAGGTATCTTCTTTTTTCTTGTTAGACACAATAATTAAAATTGGTAAGAAAAACAGCTAAAGTATGGAGGGTGTTAAAGCTAAATATGTTAAACTGCCAAAGTATGATGGAATTGAGGTGAAAATGTAAAAAAAAGTAAAGCAGAGGAAAAGATGACTTCGCGCTAGGAGAATCCTTCGAACATCGAATAACACGTGATTTACATCACTATCACTAGAAATAACTTCACCTATACTTTTCTTAGCATACTTGTCTGTTTCTTTTAATTAGTGTTATGTCTGTTATAAGAGGTTGAGGCGTTTTCTAGGTGCTTTTGTGACTGCGCAAAATTAAAAAAAAAGAATGATGGATTGTTGATATCGGTCCTCAAAAATGAATGAATCTTGGCATTCATACAGAATTGTGCAGCAGTGTTAATGTCCTCTCCTTTTCCCTCCCTCTTTCATCGTTCTGTTCTTTTTCCTACTTCCTTACCGAGGTTTAGCCAAACAGATATTGTCCTGCTTAACCTTCGTGTCTTGGCGTTTCTGTTTCTTTCTTTCCTTCCTAGTTTTAAAGGAAATCTCTAAATACAACGCCAGCGGAGTGTGAAACAGATTAAGGCCGCATGTTTTTAAAGCAGCAATATCCTTTGGATTACTTTTTTATGAATGCGACATTTTCGTTAGTATGTTTTCATGTGCCCATGAGAAAGTGTTCCGTAAGGAGAACTCTTAAAACAATAATAAGCGCATTTTAGATCATTATTGGAACTTTTCTTGCTGCTGATTCGCGTTTAAGGACACATGGTATTCCTGTGTATAAATGAGAGAGGTTTCTTGTAAACGTTCTTCAAAAACAAAGTGCTCATGTAATGGAACACTAAGCGTATGTATTGTTCATCCATGACCAGTTTATCCATAGCAAAGTTATGTTACAGTTGGCCTGATCGCCCTGGCAATATGAACTTATTTTTGTTTATTGCCTCATTGTTTTGCCAAGAACAAGTCTGCTTGCCCAATAAGTTGGTAACTTTTTAGTTCACACTGTAACGCACTTTTGAAAAAATATTCTTTTTATTCGTGGTTTATTTGTATCTTTGCGATCAAACAGGTAATGCGAAATCGCTCAGTAGCTGTAAAAAAAAAGGAACACAACCTATTTCGCATTACTTTTTCACCTCTTCTTCTTTTTTATCGTCAGAGGACAGAACAGAGACCGCGTGAGAATGTTATCGCATCGTTTCTCTTTCTTTGTTTAGAATATCCTGCGTAATCAACTGGAAGAGCGTATAGGCCGGGGCGCATAATTTGTGTGTACGTTGCGTCATTATCATTTAGTACTGACGAAACGACGAGGTGCAGTCAGAACATAAAGGTTATGTGCAATAGACGAGAAAGTTTTGACACTTACAACTTCGATCCCGTCGTCTCGTTTTGTGACGTGGACTGTGGCAAGTTGTTTTTCGTCTTCGTGCAGATTTCGCTCCAGGTCTCTCCCGTCGAACTGGGAAAGCAGCGATTGATTAAAAGTGATATCATCCATCACGAAGTTCAACGTCTTGACGTTGCCAATATTGACCAAAGCGTGCGCAGCACAGTTAAGTAGCTCTCGGAAAAGTTTTAGCTGATCGTGATTTAACCCCTTCGAGGCGCTTTGTGCACAATTGTGTACACCACTTGTTATGCGTGCACTTGTTCTTGCGTACACCTCTTGTCAAGTAGCGGCTCTGAAGAAGCACGATGCGCAGGGAAGATTGGATAAGCTAAAACCCTTGCGTAACAAATTAGTCTTAATTCAACTTCATTTTGCAGTGTACTATTGCATAGGAACACTTCGCTGAAGACCCCCCTTTATACGACGAGTCGATGGCAGCGCTTTTCGTAATATATATATATATATATATATATATATATATATATATATATATATATATATGTTTTTCTTGTAGTGTACGTAACAATATTTTTTTGAGCCTGAAAATTTAGTTAAAAAACAATATGAATAGTTCATGATAAATACATGCCCAATAGACGCTCAAATGACAAATTATTATAAATCACATAAATAGGCTATATGACAATATTACTGAGGCAATATACGCATACTTCTTTGAAATAACATTTTTTTTTCATTGTGACGCAGTTGCAGACAGTTCTTCACGAAGGTCTTTTGAAAGGGTGAAAGCTCAAAAACCAGACAGGGTTTGATGTGTCAACTGTAATGATAAGTAAAAAAGAGAAGATAGAAGTGTTTTTTAAAAAAATTAGCTTAAGAGATAGATCACTGAAGTGGCTGTTTCAATGACCTGTCAGATGAAAGTCACAACGGAACATTCGTAAGTGAGCGTGTGTGACACCGCTAATACAATAACATTTCACTAACTACTGCGTGTTATTCGTTTATTGTAAGAATTGTTTTTATGTGATTGATATGCACTTGACTGTCGAGGCTTAATCCTGGTTTGATATAGTTGCCAAACGTTAAGTCAGAAAACGTAAGAAAGTTAGAACACGGACCTTTTGGCAAATGTCACTACCTGATCTCAAAATAATATATTCAAAAAAGTCATCGAGCACGGCAGACCAAACATTATCTTAAAGAAAAGACAAAGACAACAGCCTTCGGCAACGTCAGCGCTCCTCGACGACCGGCTGCTTTCGGAACGATCGACCTTCAAGCGAGATAACGAAAGGCGCTGCTGAAGTTTCTGTGGTAAACCGCACTCGCTAAACAACTGTGACAGTGCTGTGCTTGAGTGTGTGTTCGTTTTCTATTTTCTTCTCTTCAACCACCCCCTTCCCTCCTTTCTCCCACCTTACCTTTTCGTGTCCATTTTTCTTTCTCTTTGCAGGGTAGCAAACCAAAAATGTTCTTCTGGTTAACCTCCCTGCCTTTCACTCAACCTCATTCTCTCTGCCTCTTTCCAAAAAAATTATCACTTAATTCTGTTACTTATTCTTTAGAAAAATTACAATTAGTAAATTTTCTTGCGCCATGATCTATAAAGTGACTGTCGATGCATACACGTCGTTATTATTCCAGTGCTGTAAATGTGCATTATGCGTTTTTTTACAAATTTGGACTACTTTTTCTCACTGTAAACAGGAAGTGTAAACATTTCACAAATTAATTAGAGTTTTTATAATAGTAAGAGCTGAGTAAGAAGTGTTAATTTTAACGTGATGTGTTTTGCTGCTAAAATACAGAGCCTATGTGTCATTCCATTCATTTTCTGGTATAATTACGTTTATTACTAATAATTACGCTTATTATTACTAATAATATTTTACGATTAATAATTATGCTGCATTGAACTTTTTGCTTGGTAGTGGCCTATTAAATGGTCTATAGCACCCCAGCTTCCTTTTTTTATTCTTTTCCTTTTCGTGCGTCTATTTCGCTCTTCGCTTTCTTTCCCATCTCTATTCTCCATTCTTCCTTCCCATAGTGCAGGGTAGCAAACCAGGTTCTCCAATTCCTGGTTAACCTACCTGCCTTTCCCTCATTTTATTCTCTCTCTACACTTCATGCTATGTACTGCCAGTGTTTTTTTGTGCTATAATAATGTATAGACATACGATCGTATATAAACCTGCCTAAAATGACGTGAGAGTGTCATAAATGTTTTTTTTATTTCTCAGTTGCTTTAGCGTAATGTCAAAAGCATAATACCACAAGCGTGTAAATGCGTTGCGCTGGATATTCATCACTAATTTTCAAAGCCACTTTGTACGAGTCGCATAGCGAGAGTATACTAACAAAGTGTGTCACTTCGTGGCCGTCCTCGTGTTCCAGGACTCGGAAGTTTCGCGCCGCCACCGACGCCTTTCTGAGGTTAAGTGTCAGTTGATCGTGCAGGTGCAACACCATTCTTCCATCGGCTGAACGTTCCTCCAGTAGGCGTGGGTAAACCAGCCTCGGTTGCGGCATACCTGTCACATTCAGATTGAACAGCAGAATTTCACACACTGTAGAATTTCATCAGAATTTCACACACTGAACAGCAGAATTTCACACACGAAAAGTGTTATGCGATGAAAACAGTCACTTTTGGCAGCTTACTTTTCCGCCACCGTCGGTATACGTAACCGCTATCACTCACGTGAAAATAAAAAGTAGACTGAATGTAGTGGGATTTTGAACAATGTCTTTCAACGTGACAGCCGAGCATTAAACAACAGAGGCTGCCCAGGCTACGAACTTCTTCACAAAAGTCCCTATACAGGTGTCACGTTGGGCAAGCAATCACGTTAAGCGGATGATATACGGCGTGGTACAAGCGTAAAATGAAAATCAGGCGTCGCGTATTGTGAATGTTTTATGAGTGGGAGGCTTAAATAAAGCTTCCCACCTATTACAATAGGCGCAGCCGTACTTTTTTATCGTAAATAACCACAGCATAAACAAAGTGCACATAATGTAATATTTATGTGCATCGCGCATCTAGCTTTTACGCAAGGCAAAGATAAAGCGAAAAAAAAATGAAAAATCAAAAAGAAAGGAAACGAGAAAACATAGAGACAGCAAGAGAAATAAAGAAAAGTACCGAAAGAAATATAGAAGGCGTGAGCAAGATAATGAAATGAATGGGAAGAAAATGGCAGAATGAAAAAAAATTACACAATAAGACGTAGGAAACAACCAAGAAGGCGAAAGAAAGAGAGAAAGAAAGAAAAACAATAAGGCAGGCAACCAAGCTTCGCTCTTCTTACGGGCTTGCGACCATTAGTGAGAAGGGGTCTTAATTGTTTTATTTTTTCTGGTTTAGTAACAACAAAATGTTTGCTACTCTACGCGTTTGCTACACATGGACAGGGCGTTTCCTTCTCAATCATCTTAGGGGTGCGTCAAAGCATGCCCCGTACATTGGTAGGCCATGGTCATGCCGGTTATTACCATAGTAATTAGGTCATGGTAATGTGGGTTTTATATGACAGTTGCTCTCCAGGGCAGCCGATGTTGCATTCTAAGAACTGGTTACTTCACACTGTTTTCACGCCTCTGTGACCACGATTGGCCAAGGAGGCGAATGTTTCTAACTGTGCGTTAAGAAAGCGCACACTGACTGCGCACTGAGCTCACAAAATTGATCAAACGCTATATGACGAAAATTATTTTGGTAGTTGAAGTCGCTCACCGCGGTGGTCTAGTGGCTAAGGTACTCGGCTGCTGACCCGCAGGTCGCGGGATCAAAGCCCGGCTGCGGCGGCTGGATTTCGGATGGAGGCGGAAATGTTGTAGGCCCGTGTGCTCAGATTGGAGTGCACGTTAAAGAACCCAGGTGGTCAAAATTTCCGGAGCCCTCCACTACGGCGTCTCTCGTAATCATATGGTGGTTTTGGGACGTTAAACCCCACATATCATCAAAGTTGAAGTACTTAGGGATCTTGCAGTAATATCCTTTGCCAAGGACAGTATTTGACCAGGAATTGAACGTGTCATATTTTTGGCAGGGTGTGACATCTATGCAAGTACTATGGAATGATCTGGATTATCGCCACAAGCGCATTTTCAGGCTTGACTCTTGTCGTGTTTTTCGCCTTCCGTTCCGACTAAGGAGAGACTAAGAAACGCTACTACATAGACTGCGGCTGGGTGTTGCATACAGGCGACGATACTTATGCATGATAGGACAAGAGCAAAATCCTAACTGCAACTTGTGTAACACGCCAGAAACTAATAATGACACTCTGTGTGTGTGTGTGTCCTTTATACGCAGTTGAAAGACAATCTCTTAAGTGCCTCACAGATGACCTAGAATGCCAACCCCTTTTGGAAGAGAAACTTTTGCGTGCTTGGAAACGTGTGTATCGCGCTCAACGCAGTTTAGAGGGCCTGCTCGCACTTCTAAGCAAGATAGGTTTAGATTCCTGTCTTCAGAGAATCTGATAATGTAGAGACTTTTGTGCGTGTACTACACCGAACGAGATATTGTGTGCAGTGACTCATTGTGCTATACCAAAATCACCCCTCATCATACCCTCCTCTTTCTTTCCCTTTTCCCCTTACCTCCTTGTGAACTAGCAGGCCAGAAAACCGCTTTCAAGGTCGACCTCTCCTCCTTCTTCTCATTAAACACCTTCTTCTTCTTCATGGCAAGGTGAGCGGAGGCAAAGTCGACTACCAAAGGTGCAGAGCACCTTTTTCTCGTTCCTTCACCTTATGGGTGAGACCGCTTATCCGCTTGCGACGCGCGTTATCATTAACTGTCTGTAAATACTGCAAATTTACACACTCTGATTTCGAGGTTCTACAAACCAAGTTTACGGGACGGGAATGATATATTACAAACGAAAACGCGTTTTACACCAAGGAATTGTTATTACAACGTGAATTGTAATCTACTTATTATATGGCCTGTCATGCGATATTTGTTCATTAAGAGAATTAAACGACCCACTCAAATTCCACATGATGGTTATGGACTAAGAACATGAACTCTTAAAATGCTAAGACAATATTTTCAAGTTCAAGCAGCAGCTCCTCTCGTCCAACGCCTCTCTAAACACTGCACTACGTTCACCAAAGTTATTGCTTGTAGCAAAATATTTGCAGAAGTGATTTATATATAAAAAAAATTTGGTGACAGGGCTGCTCAATTTACCATTAGCATCGAACCTGTGGTCTCCCTTTTACTAAAGCGCACAAAAACGGCAAGTGCATATAAGTAGCGCCTCCAAATGAGGACGTCACGTAGCAAAGGGCAATGTCCAGGGCTGTTTCCTTAGCCGGTGATCAGCGGCCCAAGCGAATGGGGAACATGAGCTGTTAGGACGATCTCTTATCCTTGTACGGATGGAAGTTTTCTCTCTTTCACACATGAATTCATGCGCACTACTGTGAGGTATTCTAGCACTTTTGAATAGTTACTCCTTATTTACAGCTGACGACACAGATTGACCTTGCGTCAGCAACGTTGGGTACCAGAAAAAGTGCCCTTCTGTGAAGCACAGAGGAGTAATAAAAAATTGCAAGGCAGTCCATATGTACATATGATTTGACTTGCCTGCATGCACATCTACAACATGGCAACACATATCTACAATCTGTACTGGGAAAGCAGTGCTCCTTACCTCTAGCGGAAATTACAAGCAATGTAAGAATGATAATGCGCATCATTGTGAAGTACTGCTCGATGACTTCGTTGTTAACAGCTTCGTTTTATATGTGACGAGTGACTGACATTTTGTCGCCCACTTGACTTGCTCTACACGCGCGATCCTGGTGCGGCGCATTTGCGAGTCACTCAAAATCGTCTGACGCGCCTGTGGCTTTTCTTCTCTTCAGGCGCAATATTTTACTGCGAACAAGGTTTCTGCCGTGTAGGTTATTTACGCACTCGAGGTTCATTTGAGATTTACTATCAACGATCATGGATTTCATTGAAGCTAAGCGCTAATGACAACCTTGGAAATCCAACATGCAATATAAAACTGTATTATAAAAAGAAAAGTACGCTTATACTGTAAATTACTCATTATTACTTGTAAATTTGGTAGTTACACATACGCATTTGGAGATATTTGGTTTGTATGTTAATTTTAAAAGACGTATCGAAGCTCATTTATGATGCTTACTAATTATCGACCTATCCGCTTTTTCGGAACTTGTGTATTTACAGTTCCCATATAATGGCGTAGTAGAAAATTGCTTAGGCCGAGCCATCCTCTGTGTGCTTCACAACATAAGCTAGCGCATTGAAGCCCAGGTATAATTACCTTAAATATAATTGATTTCATAATGTGAACATATATATTTCAATAGTCTCCCATCAATGGTGCTTCGATTGAATCGGGTTCACAATTATTAAACTAAGCAAAGTTCATTTCATTGTTTTTGTTCTGACTGTGCTTTTCAGAATGTTCCTTAGAGGACCAGCGAGTAGTATTGGGCTGCGCATATTTATTCCATAATGTTTGCGTTCCCCTGTGTCTCCCCCCCCCCCCTTCAAAAAAAAATCTGCTACGCAGCTGACAGGCACCATTTAGAGTTATTGTTCAGACGGCAACATAAAAAGTTCGACTCATTTGATAATCGGTGACGTTGTTAAAGTTGACGCATGGTGCATCAACTTGCATTAGCGCACGGTCCTCCACAATCGCAGTACTGTTTAGTGCGTGGTGTTGCGTACTATTGCGTAGTGTTCCGCACTATGCCGCACTATCACTTGCTGGCGCCCATTGACGTATACTGTGCTTCGTGTGGCGGCCATTTTGTGTGGTTGCTTTTTATGTTTACTATAAATTATAATAATTTGTCACAACTTGATTGTATGAACCTCACCCTTTTTTCAGGTATTTGAGGGTGGTAAGAGTTGTTGTTGGGCTAGGTGGTGCATGTCATACAAGAAAATTAAAAAAATCTTTTCGCCGTTTTTTCTCCAGTGGTCTTGTCAACTAATTTTCTTGTAGAGTAGCTTTAAAGCGATTGTGTAAAAAAGAACTCCAGAGTTTGTCCTGTGAACATGACGTAGCCTTTAGTTTCCTGTACGATAGAAAAAGCAGACAAGGAAGGCACTTGCACATGCGAGCCGAGCTTGAGTGCGAAAATTTATCTGGTGTTACCATTACTGTAGCCGAGGGGTGGGGTCAGTCTTCGTCACTGCAATGCGCCAATTAGTCGAATAAGGTGCTACAACACTCTACAGTTGTTCAGTTGAAAATGTAATACAATATCTGTCCTTGAATAACGCAATATTTTACAAAAAGAAACAGAGACATGAAACGCAAGCCACACAATTTATTGAAGTTAGCTGCCTCTGTTTTGTCATTGCAGCATGCTTAACCTTAGACAAGCGCCGTTTGACCTTTGCCCTTTCAGTGTTTCTGCGAAAGAAGACGTCATCGTTTCGACCATCTTTCCGAAAGTGTCATTCAGAGTACAGTTCTTAAACTAACATTCTAGCTCGTGACAAGCGTTCGAAAATGTCGCTGTCTCCTGTGCCATTTAAAGTTTACGACGACAAACGTTACCACACGGAAGAAGCAATGGACGCATAGGTTAAAAAATAGATTGATATCGATTCAAAAAGAGAGCTTCTTGTTGTTTTCCGATGTAGCGATGGTTGAACAACGAGCAATTATTGCTGGCCTACGAAGAGAGCAAGTTGAAGACGAAAAAAGTTGGTATAACCGTAATAAAACACAAAGCAAACGTTTTTAAAGGTCTTTGAGGCGCATGCTGATGCGTGGATAGTATGGAAAAAAGCTGAGATAATCAAAATTCCAGAAGAGCACCACTAGAGCTTAGACAATGAGTTGATGTTTATTTCTCGCACAACATATGATTGAGTCACTTGAGCTAGATAACAAAACTATTCATCCGATGTGTTTGGCATGCAACGAAATTCATTACTCAAAACAGGTTTGTCAGCTTATCACAGCAGCTGGTTGGGCATAACAGCAAGAAGATATTGCTTATCATCACAACCTGAACTAAAATACTAGCTTACGTTTGGTTGTTACTGAAGAGCTGTTTCTAAGAGCTGTTTCTCGTATTCGGCTCGTGTGGCGGGCAAACTCGGCGTGGTGGCTGTGAGGAGAGTCTCTTGTCGGAGGCGCGTCTCTTAAGCAACAACGTAGTTTTTTCCGGACACCCCACATTTTACCTCGAACTATGGGAACTTCGCTCTTAAAAAAGTGAGTACGCCATGAATTGTTAAAGGTGCTATGTTTAATGCAGATAACTGTCCTAAAGTCAACTAACGAAGCCGACAGATAACTAAGCTGAAGAAGGCATGAGGAACATTCTTTGTGGTTTCTTACTATGCGTATTGTAATGATTGTCCATCAGTCGTTCTTCGTCAGAACTGCCCGAGGCTGGAATAGCCTTCCAAAAGATGCTGCACTTGTCCGTGATGCAGCACGCTTCCGATATACTATCGAACATACATTAATTGATGCCTTTGGACTTGCCTTTGTGAAATGAATTGTCTTATTGCCGCCATTTGCATCTACATTTTGTATTTTAGTCTAATTGATGTTTATTGTTATACTGTTTATTGTTTTCTCTTTACTTATGATGCCCACCCCTCACGTAATGTCCCTCGGGACCCTTGAGGTACCAATAAACAAATAAATAAATAGATTGTCAATTAAATTGAAGGAATTAAAGTGGGTGAAAAATTGCTCCTTCCTTCGGCGGGATCCAAATCCAGAACCTTTTCTCCTAATAACAGATGAAAAGAGGTCCTCGAACCAACTCACTTTTTTGCTGTCCTAATGTCGATAATTTAGACGCTAATTAACAAGCTTGTGTTAAGTATTACTTCGAATATGCTATTTTAGCTTCTGCTAAGTAGTGACGCCTAGATGTAGAGTTCATGAGATAAATATACAAGGAGCCTTACTGTTCTGGAATTTTATTTAAAAATCTGTCTTGTTCACAAAAAAAAAAAACGTCTTGAATATCTCAGGAGGATCACTCTTGCCTTCTGATTGCCTCATTTCGGCACTCGTTGGGTTATGTACCGAATACAACACTTCACTATGGCCCCTATTATTTGTGTTGAAATGAACATTTACTTTTTACTACGCCACCACCAGTTGCCGACCTGGCGAGGCCTTCTTGTACGCAGAGATGTAGGTTCCCTCCAATCACGTGTTTGTGTGCTAGACGCTGTAGTGCTACAGTCGCAGTGACACTCGGTGCTGGCAGTGGTGGGCGTTGTTGTCGTCGTTGTTGTCGTCGTTGTTGCTTCAGTATCAGCAGTTACCGTCACTGTAGTTGGCTTTTGTGATGGCATGACAATTTTTCCTTCCCCACAAACACCTTGAATGCACACCTAAATGAATAGAATTAAAAAAAAAGACAGATTACACTTTCATATAACAACACTGAGCTGTGGCTTACGCCAGTGCAGTGCTGGTAGCCTCTCGCGGGCGATCATCCTTAACATACACTCCAAGCAAACACCGTTTTTCTCAACTAATGGGCGTGAAAACGAGCTCTGGAAATGGAAGGAACGAGTGAACTTCTAACATTTCCCATCTTTACAGTTGAATTAGTGGTCGTGAGGAAATAGGGAATCCATTCATCTAGTATATACGTGGACTAACAGTTTCTGATTGTATCTATACCGTATCTATACCATGCTGTATCATGCCCGTTCTGCATTGTCTCGGATTAGTATATCATGCGAGATCAACTGATTTAACCTCGATTATACGTGTTCGACTGCGCATTGGAGAAAGCATCGTGCAGCCCAAAAGCCCGCAATACGCAGGTTCAATGCTTAACGCCGACATTGTCCACGCGTTTCATGAAAAAATGAGTGGTGAGGAGAAGATGGTGCTTGTTAGACGGACAGTGAAGGCGAGAAACTCGGAAACTGCTCTAATCGAAGCTGTTGAGGCATTTCTAACACTCTGGCTTGTCATCAAAAGCTCAGGATGTTGCCCTGTGGAGCGGCTCGCTGGTGCTGTCACATTCACCGAACCGAACTACTTGCTCTCACTTTGTCTGAATAGCGCACATAATCGATGACGGACGCACGCGAAGAAAACGAAACCTTCATCGTCTAAAGTTGCGTCCTCGAAAAAACCCTGAGATTGCTGCGTTTGCTCCTTCTCATGCTTGTTGCATGACTCGCAGCGATAAGAAAACACACGAAGTACATCATTCGCTCACACGAGCAGCTTATCCTCGTGGAAAGAGCACGGCTTGCAGCCATCGCCGAACATTCAAGAAAGACCACCACCGGACTTCTTGATTACATTATTTTGCCTCCCACAGGTTAATGAATGCTGATTTTACTCTTATTGTAAGGTACGTGGTCTGTGGGATGTTCGGGCTATATGATGATGATGATGATGATAATGATGATGGCCTATATGTATGGCTCCCACCCACTCTGGAGGATTGACCAAAAAAAAAAGAATAATTAGATAAGATAGACACCTTCTTCATTTTAGTGGACTCGAGGTGAGCAGGAACGCTTGCCGATTGGACGTAGGACATATCCACTATATATGGGCTAACTATATATAGACAGCTGCTTCGTGTATAGTACCAGGTGTGAATAGTGGAACTTGTCCAACTTTTGTGGTACGTGCCCACTGGGAGCTGAGAACAGCGTGGTGCCGATCGCCCCGGAAGACATTGGTCATAAACAACTTCGCTGTTAATACCCGATGTTTTATACACTTCAAGTTGAATGAATGGAAATATTCCGTTACTACAACAGCGTCGTAACATTAAAGTTCGTAATGATCCAAGTTTAATTGTGGTAAACTTACTCGCGTGCCAGTGAGCATGCATTAGGACGACGCAGTAATTGCTGGGCAGAATCGGGCCTACCAGGACTCCTCTCCTGCATCCACGAATCTTCCTAGTACAAGGACGTTCCAGACACACTGCTGTTATGAGCGCTGTTCTGTTTGAAGGAACTACTGTACTTGTGCACAGCGTAAACTGCTCAGAAATCGAGAAACACTTTTCGTGGTGTAGTGTTCAAGATGAATCGATTAGTCTATAAGTTGCGATGCGCCTAGTGCTGTATAAAATACTATACTTGTATTTCCGATGGAACGCTTCTGCGCACGGAACATGCCCGTTTGGGTTACATAGCGTTTCTACGCCAACACTTTGTCACTTACCTTGTTCCCGCCACAGGGCATGTAGTCTTGTGCATGTAGTTCAAGAGAGTAAGTCGTGACGTATGTGAAGCAACGGCGACTATAACAAACCCGGCGATATTCTGGATACTGACACTTCACCATACACTTTTTCATGCTATCTGATTCCTGAAAAAAAAATTAGAGAGGGAACTGTGATGCCGATTTTCATGGCATTCGGTTGCTACAGATATAAGCATACGGATAACTATTAGCTCGAGATTGATTGATTGATTTGTGGGGTTTAACGTCCCAATACCACCATATGATTGAGAGACGCCGTAGTGGAGGGCTCCGGAAATTTTGACCACCTGGGGTTCTTTAACGTGCACCCAAATCTGAGTACACGGGCCTACAGCATTTCCGCCTCCATCGGAAATGCAGCCGCCACAGCCGGGATTAGCTCGAGAGGCACATCAGAAGCTGATTGGTACAGTGTGTATATTGGGGGCGTAACCAAAAGCGATATGGGGGGGGGGGCGGTTGACCCTTTACATTTACGCTCGCACATGTCTATGTATGTGCGCCAGTACAAATACAAAGATTTAGGGGAACTAGTTGTGTCGTAATCAGCCAACAGTGGGAATTTGACAAAAAATTCGCAAAGAATAAATTAGCTGACTAGGCTAGTTGGTTATGCCTACTTAAGAGGTTAACAGTGTGAAAAAAACCCGTGGCTATGGACACGCAACAGAAGGAATAAGCTCCGACTTTCAACTGACATTTTATGGAAAAGAAAGCTTTTTTTAAATTGCCGAATGAACAGTAAAAGCATTGAAAAGGAAGATAAAGAAAACCGAGGCAAAGATTCGAAACTACTCAAAACATCAACCATCACTGTGGCATGCTACGCCGACGCTCGTATCCCAAGAAGCAGAGATCTTTTTCAGACAGTGCAACTGATGACTTGCTTACGCACGCGCTCCATTCACGCACCATCTGAGCAGCCTCGCAGATTATGTGCGCGTGCTTATCTTTAATCTTATCCAGAACTGTAGTTCTCCGAAACTGTGGAGTGCATCCACACGTGCTCACGTGTAACGCCAGGTAGCCATGCTTACCATTACGGACGTTTTTTGCGTGTTACCGTAAGCATCCGTTTGGGCATCTGCCAACTAGCCTACCTAAGGTGCCTAAGACGTGCCGTAAGACAATGTGATCCTGTACGCCATGCACACCACCCAGTCGATAAACTGCATCTTGTGTTTGACAAACGTTGTTCTTGTGGCGAAAGGAATAGCCACACGCAGAGCTGGCCTGGAAAGTGGAACGCGACACGTAACGTTCGCAGCTAATTCGACTCCTTCGTTGTAAATGCGCGTGAGAAAAGGTTGCCTTGCCGATGCTTTAGCTCTGGAACGTTGTGCCCCGTTCTCCTCACTTTTGGAGAATTTGTGTCCCTGGGACGCCTACTTTAGAGGTCTACTTTTTCCAAGTAAAGGAACTCCCTAGTTTTTGGCAGTTATCAATGTGACATTACAAAAGCGCCTAGAAACAGATCCCAGCAGTACGGGAGGGTACGAAAAAATATATATATTTTTTTTAATTTGGAAAAGAAAGTGCGCTTTTGTGATGACGATTGATTGATGATGGTGATCGCTTCAATGCTCTCTGTCTATCAACGAATCGTTCATGCAAACAATCAATTAGTGGTAATCTTAGTCATGTGCCAGCAACCTTTCTAATAACACCATGGCAGCTTGGAAGGGCTTCACGAGTTTGCAACGTGACGCTGAGCACGTAAGCTTCAACAGGGCGGGTCACGACATATGGACGTCCCCTCTAGATCTCCACGTGGTGGAGGAGAGTATACTTGTCAGTTAAAACGTCGATGAGCAAGCAGGTACCCTGCCACTATAGAGGGTTATAGCTGACGAGAACAGGTCATCATTTTGGGGCGAAAATCACACCGGGAAGAGATTACACGCCTCGTTATGTCACTGACGTACTATCGAAATTCTCACTCCTGATGTGTGGGAAGGCTTGCACGATATTAACTTATCTGGGGCTGCTGAAAACGTCATTCACCCCTGACAGACACGCAAATGACACCAAAACACACGCGGGGGCAGTTTGAGGCACGGCTGTCCAGCTATGGCCTGGTCAATCAGCAAGCGCTGATCAACCAGGTTAAACGGCCAGCTAAGACCAGTTGGGCCTTCGACTGAGGGTACCCTTATAAGAATGGCTTAAAATTCATCGAAACGTTAGTGTTGTTTTTGTTTCCAAAGTAGGTGCGTTTGGTGTAAATAAGTGAAAGTACCACGCAGTCATATTTCTATAACAGTAATGCTTTCTACTTGTAAATTGTTCTTGATCTAACAAACCCTTTTAGAGTAATTAGCTTGAGCGAAAAAAGTACTCTCACCATGTCAGCGGTCACGTTTTCTTTGTCGGGAAAAGCGTGCTTGCAGTAAGCGTTGGGCGCTACTTCCATGCCGGGATATATTCCCTCATTTCTGTGTCCTGTGTTGCTTAACTGCCAGCAGCTCCATCCTCGCAATCTGCAATGTGTTTTAAGCAAACACCTTTACCATGAAAACCTTAGGGGCGGGGATAAATTTGAAAAAGCTACAGGTTTCCCGCGCAGGTGAGAGTTTTCTGGCGCTTTACGTGAAAAAAAAACACTATATATTCACTAGGTACTCCAAATTATTCGGGGGCTACTGACAGTACGCTTAAATCCAATAAAGCACGTTTACTTGTGATGTGTTCCCATCCAACTGCAGCTGCCTTCGCCAGGAACGAAACACGTGTACTCGAGCGTAAAAGCCACACCTAGACTGCTCAGTAAAGTTCGCCGAAGCGTGGATGAAGCTTGGTAGCGTTTGTAGCTACAACGAACAGGCTTTTGTTGGTATGCTCCGAGGCAATGCATGGAGGGAGTATTTGTATTAAGAGAATCGAATGGAAGAGGGAAATTAAAATATTTAGGTAGCACGTATATGGAATAGTTTGAAACAGGGGTCTTCCCCCTTTTCAGGAGCAGGGATGAAATGCATAAAGGTTGAAAAGAGGTGGCCAGATTAGAAATTGAGGGAGGAAGAGGAATTATTGGGCGATTTTGATTGATTGATTTGTGGGGTTTAACGTCCCAAAACCACCATCTGATTATGAGAGACGCCGTAGTGGAGGGCTCCGGAAATTTCGACCACATGGGGTTCTTTAACGTGCACCCAAATCTGAGTACACGGGCCTACAACATTTCCGCCTCCATCGGAAATGCAGCCGCCGCAGCCGGGATTTGAACCCGCGACCTGCGGGTATTGGGCGATTTTACAATGACAAAAAAAACTGGCACATAAATTAGGTTTTCTTTCAGCACACATGTCACAAGCTTCGAATTTACAAACACTGGTTACAAGCAAAACTACATTTCAGGTCCTTCGATACGGTGTCCCTCATAACCATCGTGGCTTCGAAACGTACTACCTCACACATCATTATTATAAGTCAAAACTGCCATGTAGGCCTTCCAAAAAGAAGTGACAAGGGGCAGGGGAACACTTTGACGTCGTACCAGTGGCTGCTGTGTGCCGTCGGTTGGCTTAAAGCGCCCAAAAATATATATAATTAAGGCTCAAAGGCTGGACAGCGACACAAAAGTGTTAACTTCTTTCGTCGGTGCCATGAAAGGAGCCACACTTCTGTTTACTTTTTTTTATACTGACGTGTCGCGACCCACGATGACGTGCGAAGCAATGAAGTTACTTCGCATCTGGTTGTGGAGAAACTGTTGAAAAGTACTGCATAGTTGGAGAAAACCTGACTGTACCCCCGTACTCACATGTTATTCATGTCGCTGTTCGATTGAGTTAAACCATCGAAGGCTAATAATATTGCAGAGACAAGAAAACGACGAATCGTGCATGTTGTGATGAATGTGGAGGTATCCATTCAGATGAACGTTTGGGCACGAGCCTACACGAAGCCTTGAGATTTTGGGACAACGATGCAATGCTGAGCATGCCCGCGGCAAATAATAAATAAAAGATGGTCGGAATGGTGACAGAAAATTAGGAAGAAACGGAAAAAATAGGGGGAGGGGGGAATGAGGACATTTTGTTGTGAACGGGCAGATCACTAGACTGTGAGATCATGGTTTTTTTTTAACCTACAGTAATATTAATTTATCGAAGTTAACATGGTATTAGGCCAACAAGAAAAGTAAATATATATCGAGCCTGCTGGAACACGTGACATCAAAAAGGACGCTCAGAGCACGCCTCCGTCCGAATGGCGCACTGAACCAACGCCGCGGATTGGCCAAAGCGTAGGACAGACGCGCTGATGCCATCAGCTCGGCATAATTTTCTTGAAAGAGTTTTCATGAGTTTTAATTTTCTGGTAAAACAAAAAGAGAGTACTCGGCCGAAGAGCTTCGAAAAGGAACAAAAGCTTCATTTGGTACTTTCTGCACAAAGAATTTTCGACAGATCTCACGCATTGTGAGAATACGTTTCACGCGAAGCAGTTAGCTTGTAGTTGCGTATGCCGAGTTTTTTTTATCATTGAGCCGAGTATTTTTCGGGTGGGGTGATGTCTGCCTATACATTCACTATAGGTTTGTGCATATCGTGCAATTACCAAGCACGTCGACTTCACTACATGTTGTGTATAACGGATAACTTATCTAGTATGGCCGAAAGGCCGATTCACCTTTGGGTAGCACACAAACAAAAAAGACACAAAGGAATAAGAGGGGATGAGCACATGAACCCGTAGCCACGAAACGTCACCATTGGAACATGGCAATCTCTTTCTTTCGTGTCTGGATAACTTGTGGTCTGACGCGACGCCGGCAATGACGTCACAGCAAAGCCGTCACATTGGTCAAAACGAAGGGGGAGCACTGTTCAACTTTATATTTCAGCGGGGACGAGCTACGCCAGACAAAAGCTTCTCGGGCCGTGTAGCAGCACACATGTTTCTTACGCGTTATAACATGAAAATACAGCACTGATAACGCAACCGACGCTCGGCACGCATCACCACCACAACCGATCGGGATGAAGCGGCGAGTAATATTCCAAACTATGTGCGACGATAGGCCTTGCAGCTATTCTGATTTATGAGAAGGGAGAAGTTTACATCAGCTGTGTAAAGCTTTTAAGAAACAGATAAGCAGGTTTATCTTAGCGGATTAACGTGATATTCTTGGCCCATGCTTGTTCTAGCTGTTTCCTTAGCGCAGGTAAGGAAGAGTAACTACATACGGCATGTCACAGACCATGCGAGAATGTCGAAATTCGAGTACCAGAAACTAACGTGCGGAGCTTCTACTGACACTTCCAGCGGAAGCGAGGGCTTTACGTCGCTTGTACTCGGCTCGTGGGGCGGGCAAGTTCGGCGTGGAGGCTGTGCGGAGAGTCTCTGAAGGGAGGCGCGTCTCATAAGCAACAACGCGGTTTTTTTTTTTTTTGCGGACACCCGACATTTTACATTGAACTACGGGAACTTCGCTTTAAAAAAAACAAAAAAAACGAGTGCGCCACGAAATGTCAAGGGCGCTATGTTCAATGCAGATAACTGTCCTAAAGTCAACTAACGAAGCCGACAGATAACAAAGCCGAGAAGCCATGAGGAACATTACTTGTGGTGTCTTATTACGCGTAGTGTAGTGATTGTCCACTGAATTGAAGGAATTAAAGTGGGGGAAAAATCGCTCCTTCCTTCGGTGGGATTCGAATTCACGAACTTTTCTGTTAATAACAGATGAAAAGAGGTCCTCTAACCATCTCACTTTTTTGCTGTCCTAAAGTCAATATTTGAGGTGCTAATTAACAAGTTTGAGTTAAATAATACTTTAAATATGCTGTTTTAGCTTCTGCTAGGTAGTGCCACCTCGACGTAGAGTTCGTGAGATAAAATGACAAGGAGCCTTACTGTTCTGAAATTTTATTAAAATCTGTCGTGTCATAAAAAGAAAACGTCCTAAATATGTATGTATTGCAGGAGGATCACTCTTGCCTTCTGATTGTCTGATTTCGGCACTCGTTGGGTTATGTACCGAATACTAAACTTCGCTGTGGCTCCTGTTATTTATGTTGAAATGAACGTTTATTTTCCATAATACCACCACCGGTTGCCGAACCGTTCAGGCCTTTTTCTACGCGGAGATGTACGTTCCCCCTGATCACGTGTTTGTGTGCTAGACGCTGTAGTGCTACAATCACAGCGACACTCGGTGCTGGCAGTGGTGGGCGTTGTTGTCGTCGTTGTTGTCGTCGTTGTTGCTTCAGTATCAGCAGTTACCGTCATTGTAGTTGGCTTTTGTGATGGCATGACAATTTTTCCTTCCCCACAAACACCTTGAATGCAAACCTGGAGGATTAAAAGTAAAAATAAAGATCGATTACACTTTCATGAAAAAAAAAAAACACGTAGCTGTGGCTTACGCCAGTACAGTGCTGGTAGCCTCTAGCGGACGATCATCCTTAACATACACTCCAAGCAAACACCGTTTTTCTCTACTAATGGGCATCAAAACGAGCTCTGGAACTTCTAACATTCTCCATCTTTACAGTTGAATTCGTGGTCGTGAGGAAATAGGGACTCCATTCATCTAGTATATACATGAACTAACAGTTTCGGATTGTATCTATACCGTATCTATACCATGCTGTATCATGCCCGTTCTGCATTGTCTCCGATTAGTATATCATGCGTGATCAACTGATTTAACCTCGATTATACGTGTCCGACTGGGCATTGAAGAAAGCAGCGTGCCGGCCAAAAGCCCGCAATACGCAGTTTCAATGCGTAACGCGGACATTGTCCACGCGTTTCATTAAGAAATGAGTGGGGAAGAGAAAATGGCGCTTGTTGGGTGGACAGTGAAGGCGAGAAAAAAACCGCTCTAATCGAAGCTGTTGAGCCATTTCTAACAGTCTGGCTTGTCATCAAAAGCTGAGGACGTTGCCCAGCGGAGTGGCTCGCTGGTGCTGTCACGTTCCCCGAACCGAACTACTTGCTCTCACTTTGTCTGATAACCGTGCATCATCGATAACGGTCGCACGCGAAGAAAACTAAACCTTCACCGTCTAGAGTTG
This sequence comes from Rhipicephalus microplus, assembly GCF_013339725.1. Classification (NCBI taxonomy): domain Eukaryota; kingdom Metazoa; phylum Arthropoda; class Arachnida; order Ixodida; family Ixodidae; genus Rhipicephalus; species Rhipicephalus microplus. The sequence continues at coordinate 164,713,713 of NC_051167.1, forward strand.
CGTCTTCGAAAAAAAAAACTATGAGATTGCTGCGTTTGCTCCTTCTCATGCTTGTTGCTTTACACGCAGCGATAACAAAACACACAAAAGTATATGATTCGCTCATGCGAGCAACGCGCGGTACAGTTAAGTGAGCTTATCCTCGTGGAAAGAGCACGGCTTGCAGCCATCGCCGAACATTCAAGAAAGACCACCTCCGGACTTCTTGATTACATTATTTTGCCTCCCACAGGTTAATGAATGCTGATTTTACTCTTATTGTAAGGTACGTGGTCTGTGGGATGTTCGGGCTATATGATAATGATGATGATAATGATGATGGCCTATATGTATGGCTCCCACCCACTCTGGAGGATTGACCAAAAAAAAAGAATAATTAGATAAGATAGACACCTTCTTCATTTTAGTGGACTCGAGGTGAGCAGGAACGCTTGCCGATTGAACGTGGGACATAAACACTATATAAAAGCTAACTATACATAGACAGCTGCTTCGCGTATAGTACCAGGTGTGAGTAGTGGAAGTTGTCCAACTTTCGTGGTGCATGCCCACTGGGAGCTGAGAACAGCGTGGCGCCGATCGTCCCGGAAGACCTTGGTCATAAACAACTTCGCCGTTAATACACGATGTTTTGTACACTTCAAGTTGAGTGAATGGAAATACTCCGTTATTTCAACAGTTTCGTAATATTGAAGTTCGTAATGATCCAAGTTCAATTGTGGTAAACTTACTCGCGTGCCAGTGAGCATGCAATAGGACGACGCAGTAATTGCTGGGCAGAATCGGGCCTACCAGGACTCCTCTCCTGCATCCACGAATCTTCCTAGTACAAGGACGTTCCAGACACATTGCTGTTATGAGCACTGTTCTGTTTGAAGGAACTGCTGCACTTGTGCACAGCGTAAACTGCTCATAAATCGAGGTACACTTTTCGTGGTTTAGTGGTCACGGTGAATAGATTAGTCCATAAGTTGCGATGCGCCTATAGTGCTGTATAATGTACCATACTTGTATTTCCGATGGAACGCTTCTGCGCACGGAACATGCCTGTTTGAATTACATAGCGTTTCTATGCCAACACTTTGTAACTTACCTTGTTCCCTCCACAGGGCATGTAGTCTTGTGCATGTAGTTCAAGAGAGTAAGTCGTGACATATGTGAAGCAACGGCTACTATAACAAACCCGGCGATATTCTGGATACTGACACTTCACCATACACTTTTTCATGCTATCTGACTCCTGAAAAAAAAAAGATGGAAAAGTGATGTCGATTTTCATGAAATTCGGTTGCTACAGGTACAAACATATGGATAAATGTTGGCTCGGGAGCCACATCAGAAGCTGATTGGTAGAGTGTGTGTATTGGGGGCGTAGCCAGCAGCTATAGGGGGGGGGGGGGGGTAGCCTCTTTTACATTTACGCTCGTGCATCCTTGTATAAATGTGCACCAGTACAAGTACAAACAACTTGGGGAAATAGTTCTGTCGTAATCGGCCAACAGTGCGAATTTGACAGAAAATGCCCAAGAAATAAACTAGCTCATTAGGCTAGTTGGTTATGCATACTGAAGAGGTTAAGCGTGTGAAGAAAACACATGGCCATGGACAGGAAGCTGAAGGAAGAAGCGCTGACTTCCAAGTGATAATTTATGGAAAAGAAAGCTTTTTCAAATTGCCGAATGAACAGTGAAAACATTGAAAAGGAAGATAAAGAAAACCGATGCAAAGATGCGAAACTACTCAAAGAATCAACAATCCCTGTGGCATGCTGCGCCGACGCTCGTATCCCAAGAAGCAGAGATCTTTTTCAGACAGTGCAACTGATGACTTGCTTACGCACGCGCTCCATTCACGCACTATCTGAGCAGCCTCGCAGATTATGTGCGCGTGCTTATCTTTAATCTTATCCAGAACTGTGGTTCTCCGAAACTGTGGAGTGCATCCACACGTGTTCACGTGTAACCCCAGGTAGCCATGCTTACGATTACGAATGTTTTTTTTTGCGTGTTACCGTAAGCATTCGTTTGGGCATATGCCCATCTAGCCTACCTAAGGTGCCTAACACGCGCCGTAAGATAACGGGACCCTGTACGCCCCGCACTGCACCCCTGCAGTCGATAAACTGCATCTTGTGTTTGACAAACGTTGTTCTTGTGGCGAAAGGAATAGACACACACAGATCTGGCCTCAAAAGTACAACGCGTCACGTAACCCTCGCTGCTAGTTTGATTCCTTCGTTGTAAATGCGCGTTAGAGAAGGTTCCCTCGCCGATGCTGTAGCTCTGGAACGTGGTATCCCGTTCTCCTCACTTTTGAAAAATTTGTGTCCCTGGGACGCCTACTTAGGAGGTCTACTTGTTCCAAGTAGAGGGACTTCCTAGTTATTGGCGGTTTTCAATGTGACATTGCAAAAGCGTTTAGAAACGAAACCCTGCAGTACGGGAGGGTACGATGAACTATGTTTAATATTTTTTTTGAAAAGAAGAGTGCGCTTCTGTGATGATGATTGATTGATGATGGTGATCGCTTGAATGCTCGCTGTCTATCAACGAATCATTCATGCAAACAATCAATTAGTGGTAATCTTAGTCATGTACCAGCAACCTCTCTAATAACACCATGGCGCGCCTTGGAAGGCCTTCACGAGTTTACAACGTGACGCTGAGCACGTACACTTCAACAGGGCGGGTCACGACATATCGACATCCTCTCTAGATCTGCACGTGGTGGAGGAGAGTATACTTGTCAGTTAAAACGTCGATGAGCAAGCAGGTACCTCGCCACTTTAGTAGGTTATAGTAGACGAGAATAGGTCATCATTTTGGGGCGAAAATCACACCGGGGAGAGATTACACGCCTCGTTATGTCACTGACGTACTATCGAAATTCTCACTCCTGATGTGGAGGTAGGCTTGCATGATACCAAATTATCTGGGGCTGCTGAAAACGTCATCCAACCCTGACAGACACGCAAATGACACCGAAACACACGCGGGGGCAGTTCGAGGCACGGCTGTCCAGCTCTGTCCTGGTCAATCAGCAAGCGCTGATCAACTAGGTTAAACGGCCAGCTAAGACCAGTTGGGTTTTCGACTGAAGGTACCCTTATAGGAATGGCTTAAAATTAATCGAAACGTTAGTGTTCTTTTTGTTTCCAAAGTAGGCGCGTTTGGTGTAAATAAGTGAAAGTACTACGCTGTCATATTTCTATAACAGTAATGCTTTCTACTTGTAAATTGTTCTTGATCTAACAAACCCTTTTAGAGTAATTAGCTTGAGCGAAAAAAGTACTCTCACCATGTCAGCGGTCACGTTTTCTTTGTCGGGAAAAGCGTGCCTGCAGTAAGCGTTGGGCGCTACTTCCATGCCGGGATATATTCCATCATTCGTGTGTCCCGTGTTGCTTAACTGCCAGCAGCTCGGTCCTCGCAATCTGCAATATGTTTTAAGTAAACACCTTTACCATGAAAACCTCAGGGGCGGGGATAAATTTGAAAAAGCTACAGGTTTCCCACGCAGGTGAGAGACGTGGAATATTATTTTTTTTCTGGAGTTTTACGTGCAAAAACCACTATACGTTCACGAGCTGCTCCGTATTATTTGGAGGCTACTGACAGCACGCCTAAGCCAAGAACGCACGTTTACTTGTGACGTGCTCCCATCCAACTTCAGCCGCCTTCGCCAGGAATGAAACGCGTGTACTCGAGCTTAGCATGGCCCCGCGTTACTTACTAACCCGTAACCATACGTCGGCAATAGAAGGAGGATCTCAATCCGATTTACTCACAAGATACATTGTGCTCTTATCGCACCTTCACGTTCTTTACGTTCGCGCATTTGTGTATGCATGCGTGTCTATGAATACAACTAAAAAGTTTAAAGACTTCAGGGTAGGGAAGTGGTCTCCTGATTCAGACCCTAAATTACCCTTGCCTATAACGTCCACAAGTTATCGGGAAGTGCACTATGAAAATTTGAAAGGTGTTAGTTGGCTCAGTTTCACCCTGTACGTAAGGCAGACAAAGGTGATGCGCCGTAGTGGCACAACGTGTATGTTTTCGCTCTGCAAAGCATCAGAGATCGTGTTTGATTCACGGCCACAGAGACTCAATTTTGATGAGGGCGAAAAGCAAAATTATCTGCGCCACCTATGTACACAACAGGACTCCTGAACCATCCCCATCTCTAAATTTATTTGTAGTGTTGCAATTGTGCATGAGTATACAACAAACATATAGTTGCGAGAAGTTTTCTAAACGATGCCGTAATGGCGGAGAGGACAGGTCATGGTTACTTGCGAAAGAAAAAAGACAGAGATGAGAAGAGGAAACACCGGACCATGCTAGACTTTAACATAATTTTATGACACCTATATATGGCATATAAAAAACAAATTGGTAATCGCAAACGCTCAAGAGTCCTGTTAAACTCATAGTAATATATGGGAAAACCCTATGATAACAAGTTCTTCGAATATAATCAAACTCATTCTTAGAGAGAGCCTGCGAGGGACTGCAAGCATATGCGCCAGCGTTTTTTTTTTCTTTTTAATGACAAGAGCTTCATGAATTTCTTTCTCCCTGCGTTGCGAAGCTGCGCAGCACTATCGTTTATTTTTTATGTTATGTACTACGGTTCACATGAGCATCTCCTGGTTAACCAGGGGCTCAGCCTCGGCTACGGCCGCCACTACCACTTGGTGCTTCCTGAAACTTACGTCACTCATACACTTGTCAGCTTTTCCGACGTAACAATGGCCACAGGACAGTTGATACATGTACACCAATGCCGCTTTGCGCTGTACCAAAGGAGTGGCTGCCTAAGCCGGGCCAAGGCATGTAAGAAGACTCATGCCTTTTTTTTGGTTCAGGGCAAAGCTACAGTGGTATAAAAAATCTCTTGTAATGGGTGTTTATTTTTCAGTGTTGTTATGTCGCTTCCTGACCAGATAGGTTGCCTTCCTACTCGCGATTTACAGGTACCATTTATAGGCGTCGGAAGCGCATACAACGCGAAGGAGTTCAACAGAAAGTCTCACATTACGACGTTTCGAATTTGCGCCAAGCTGCATTTCGAAAAATGATGATGTTTCACTCCGCCGTCAACGTAGCTCATGATGTGACCTTCCTTCCAGAGGCATGCCATTGACCCTGGGTCCCCTTTTATCCATGACACTGGTCTGCTCTCGTCATGAGCGGCACCAAGCCTGAAAGAAAACCGGTCGAAGTTCATCATCGACTGCGCGTTACAAAAGGTGAATAAAGAACACAAATTAACGAGCAAAAAAAAAAGCCCATTCCCGGCGTCCGTGTCGAAGTTCTTTTTAAAGACGATAGTCTTTCTTGGGGTACTTAGAGGGGAAATTTTGGTCTGTCTCTACATTTGTCTGTTTGTACACCGTAACGATACTCCCAATGGCCCCACATGATACCCCAAATGGTCAACCCCATCCACCACACATACCAATATTGCTCAAGTTTAAGCGTTCATACTTGTGCGATTTTCAATTAAAAAATCGCACCGTATCCGCGGAGTGCATGATGATGAGTGCAGTGAAGCGTCCATCTGTCCATCCATCCGTCCGTGTGACCGTTCGTGCGTCAGACCCTATATGCATCCATTCGTCTGTGCATCCGTCCACTCGTCCGTCCTTCTGTGGGTCTATATGTGCGTCCGTCCGTGCATTCATCCCTGCGTGCGTGAATTTGTCCATTCGTTCGTGCATCCGTCTGTGCATCTGTCTGTCTGTCCATCCATACGTCCATCCATCCGTCGATCTAGTGAACACTCCAAGTACTACCATCTCCACCATCTCGCATCTTTTCATCATATATTCCTCATATAGAAGCACCAGCATCCAGCAGACATTCCAAGGACTGAACGAGAGGAGGCACACGTACACTTTCTTACGGCTCGCGCTTCGTGTCCACTTTCCACATTTCACCACCTCTAGTTCATGGCTATATACTAATAAGGGTTGCAGCGCGAGCACGAATGTGCTACAAGAAACAGACGAAAGTCGAGGTACGGAAGGCAAAGAGGACAACACGAGCGCTGAAACTTCTTTGCCTTCCGTACCTCGACTTTCGTCTGTTTTTTCTAGCACATTCGTGCTCGCGCTGCAATCCCTATTATCATGAATTCAAACCAACTAGCACAAATCGCCATTCTTCTGCTATATACTACTTCACTATATTCATGACACTGCGGCCCAATCCTCGCTAAACTTTGCTAAAACCAAGTAGGTACGCCCAGTGAGTTCAACGTGGGGAACTCCTGCTGGTCAGATGGTCAGCAGCCATTCGATGCAGTAATTGTCGGTCGAAACCAACGGGAACTCAAACGTTCGACACGCAGAAAGTCAGTTAAAAGGACTCTTAAAAACCGTCATTAAAGAGAGCACCCTGAGCTAATATGCACTTCCTCATTACACAAAAGCCAACATTTTTTTCCCGCTTGAAGGTAGTTTTCTTCAATTTAAAAGCACCTAATGACCACATTCTCCGATTCCCATTCCCACTAATGCGGCAGCGTTACCTTGATTCAGCGGCTGGTTTATCGGGACAGAAGCGCTAGATTGCATTTCTAATGGCAACAAACATAACATGGGATAAAAAATGGAAAGATCGTCGCACGAGGGATAACAAACAGTAACATTCTGGCACGTTTTCAGAAATTTGATCAAATTGAAACTACCTAAATTACACATTGGGCAAGAAGTCTGAAACTAATCACGCCACGCGGACATTGCGGATTCAATAAAGACAGAGTTAGGGTGCTAGTTTTCTCATTTGTATAAACATTTTTATCTTCAAAGCAAACTAAAATATGTCTTGCCAGTGTAAGTTAGATTAATATAAATTGCTTTCCGTTAGGCATGAATAACGGCATTATGCACATATATGTTTGTTTAATTTATTGTTCTGCTTTGCACGCCTATCAAACAACACGTTGTTATCTGGTGGCGAGACGAATGCCCGAGTTGTTGCAAAAAAAAAAAAGAAATCGGCGATGATTCAACGAATATTTACAAATAGATAAAACAGTATTTGTGGCAATACAAATGAGCTGAATACTGGATAAAAAGGAAACGAAAGTGTAAGCCAGCCAATCAGTTACCTATACGAAAAATAACACCATGTAAACAGACATAAAAGAAGAATGAGAAGTTGCTTTTCCTCCATTAGAAAACTTAATCATTGACATGGCCCAATCAATCAATGTAGAGAAAACAAGCGTATGATGTTAAATCTTACACGTGTCCACACTCGTGCGTTAGCGTGTGCATTCCTGTGTATAGACCAGCGCTGTCTTCGCCGAGGGCCACGAAGTACTCGGTGCAAAGGCCACCAACGTAACCAATTCCTGCGAAATTGCAGTGAAAAGTTCATCGAGCTTTGACATGAAAAGTACGCTTAATGCATTTCACGGTGCGCACTGAACATTAAAAAAAAAAATTCAGGCAGCTTCGCACTAAATGTGTCAAGCCTGAAAGAAGTGCGTAGCTGGGCAGCTTTTGTTTTTATCCCTTTCTTTAACACGTGTTTTAAGCCAGGGCCCAAGAAAACTTCGATGACGTATTTCTGTCACATAAGCACGATGAGAAGATGAAAAATTCCGTCATCAGGAGTTGAACGCGTGATATCTGGATTCGTGGCAACAGATCAATACCGGGCACGCCATCCACTGCGCCATTATTACATACTTCCAGCTATTAAAAAATATATGCCTTTTACATTTACCACTGTGCTCTCGAAGCAGTCTCGGTAAAGTGCAGTAATGCATAATGATCATGGCACCCGCGATTACTTCTTTCAACGCGTCGTTTCTAAGTGTCCGTCTCATTCGGCGTGTTTCTAATAAGAGCATGTGCAATTTTGCCAACGCCAAACAAACTTCCAGGCGGCGTCGCTATAGCTCATAGCACTCACCCATACAAAAGAAAAATGCTCTGCAACGGATAGAGCAACGCGTCTGTTTCGTATGGATGTACATCCGCGACCACGTCTGCGTAGAGCAAGCAACTGGTTTTTGCTCTGTCGGGCGAACTGAACCTTGAGGCAGTATCGGGCTCTGATGTAGACAGCCTCACAACTAGGACACTAATGCTCCTGATACACCACTTCAGAGCCTGAAATTGTCTGAAGGTATCGCGCCGCGGAGCAAAAACTGTCTGCTTGCGCGCTCTACACAGACGTGGCCGCGACTGTACCACAATAACTCTTCGTTCACCGCTTACGCTCAACCCACGAAAAATTGCGGTGGGCCAGCAGACGAAACACAACGCACATTGCGTTTCCCTCTGGTCGTGCCATGGCGTTCAGTAACTCCAAAATGCTGCGAGTAGGCAACCTTAGCCCAAGTTCGGCGTCCAATCAATCGCGTTCTTCTGGCTGTCACATCAACTTTCCCTGGTTCTGCACTCACCTATGACCACAAGTGTTTCTTTTATTTGTTAGAATGGAGATTTATGACTAAACGTTAACGTGGATGCATCACCAGTACAGTGCACCGCTTAACGTGGATGCATCCACGTTAAGCGGTGTTACATCTGTCAAACACCAATAGATATTGCACAAGCTCTCTTTTACCAATCTACAGTAAACGATAAACTACTCCTGTAAGGACACGTTTTACTTTCGTGTTTCACTGGTTACTTTGAAGGAGAAATCAAACAGTTTTTTTTTTTGTATTTTCCAGTTCTTTCAGTCTTTCTTTCTAATATTTTTGTCTTCTTATTTTCTTGTTTTCTTTCTCTCCTCAAATTTCTGACTTGCTTCTTCTTTTTTTAAATATTTATATCTGATTTCGCCTACGTTAGCTCGGGCTCCTAAAATGATTCACACTTAATATCATCATCAAGGCGCTAGAAGAGTGGGAGGAAAAAGACTTCTCCTTGGCGCGAAAGCGGGATCAGTACGCAACAAATGGCTATTTTATGTGTGGGGGTTTGCCTGCACTACGTCAAGCGACGACTACAGCATATGATCGCAAAATACGACAGCACGTGACAGAAGTCACCTGAGGTGCTCCGACCTTGTTAGACAGTCCCGTTGGGCAAGGAAGCGTATGCTCTCCCGAGACACACAGTACAAGGGTTCGGCAACGCCTTCTCAAGTAATCGTCTAATGACTTCATTGAATAACTTATGGCGTCACGAATGGACTGCCGCAATACTTCGTAAAATCTCTCAAGTACGAGCACAGTTGAAAGGATTTGTCACATGCTTTTAGCGCTTTCTCTCTCCTTTCATAACAGCGAGCACGATGAAAGCTAAGCAGGGAGGGGATTAGAATGACAAGGGAAAAGGCAAGAAGCCACCCACATTTGCGAGCGAGTGGGATAATATTCAGCAGAAAGTTTTCTCTTTTTACAGCGAAAGCTGTATATGGCTGGCTAAATGAAAAACCTTTCGCCACGAGTTTTGATAACGGCCTCCATTGACTGGCTGTCAGTTACCTCACTCTCTACGTCACGCACAAGTGCGCGCACCATTGGCAGCAGCATTGGTGATGTCATTCTCTGCGTCGTATCAAAGTACTTGCTTAATGGATGTTAATATACCTACTCATTCAGGCCACTGTCTTGTTTAAAAATCATATTATCATGAAATGATTATAATGCATCTGTACGTCACACTGGTAATTTCTCCGCTTGCTTTCATCAAAATATCAAGTTGCGAAATAAAATCAGGCATCTAGATTTCATAAATAGCGAAGTCTATATCGCTGCAAGCATGGTAGCAGCTCTTTAGTCGTTCCTGTCTTCGTGATTATCACTGAACAACTCAATAGACTTACCTAACACACTCGTGCTCTTTGATCCACCACTTGCTGTAGAGTATACATCGTACCTGGGCGAACAAGATGTGCTCACGTTAGTTATACAACTGTTACTCGGGCTCCTAACGTTGCTAGACGCTGTACATTGTGTAGCGTTATCTTGCGGCAAACTGTGCGTAGGCCAAGTGGACAAGTGTCTCGATTCTAGATCATCTGAGTGCAAGCACAAAGTCGGCAAATATAAGCGAGAGAACCTAGCTCATTAGAAAAAAAAAAGGCTGAAAACTGTCAGAAGGACTCACCCAGTTATTAGGAACGTCACATCTGGATTACCAAACTGGTGTCGTTTGCCATATGCATATGACCGAAACTGTTCCAGAGAAGATGCGCTTTCCAAATATTTATCGTTGCCATTTCTGTAAGGGCTATGCTGTAATAAACAATAAAGGATGCAGTCATAGTAAGGTCACAGAAGGCGTTACAGTTTATCCATGCAAGGAAAAAGAAATGATTACTTCGTCTTTCTCGACTCCGGTTAGTAAGAAAATCACTCTTGGGGAATCGGTGTCAGCATACCTCAAGTTCATCTGTAAAGTAGTAGTCCAATATGTAATAAGCCATACTGCGCCGCATCGGCATCCACATGTAGGAATTAGAGTGCAACCAGAGCTCTCTCCAGAATTTTAGAGGCCTATACATACGTGCGAGAACATTCATAACTCATGGTTGGACCTCAGTGCTGAATAACATTTCTTGTGTGAAGCCCTTGCTGCACCGACACAAAAAGTATATTGTCCCACTTGAATGAAACTTTCACTAAATTTTTTAAAGTATAGTATTGCTTGATTGAACAGGTCTTCTGGGTGTGTGTGTGTGAGAGAGAGAGAGAGAGAGAGAGAGAGACAAGGTATCTGCTTGTATGAAGTAAACACTGGTCAGTCAGCCAGTCTGTTTGTGTGCGTGCGCGCGTGTGTGCGTGCGTGTGCGTGTGCGTGTGTGTGCGTGTGCGTGTGCGTGTGTGTGCGTGTGCGTGTGTGTGCGTGTGTGTGTGCGTGTGTGTGCGTGCGTGTGTGTGTGTGTGTGTGTGTGTGTGTAGTGAATTATATAATCACAAGGGTGGTGAATCGGGTCACCTTGTCGTTCGTGATCACGACGCCGGAAGAACGGAAGAACACACATGTACACTGTCGTCCTTTTTGAAAATGAACACGAGAGCCCCTTGCCTGCGCTCTGCGGCGGCTGCATGCAGTGCCATCAATCGAGGGCAGAATCAAAAAGCCCATCCGCTTTTTGCGTCATTTTTTGGCAAACAAAATAACGAGCCATGGCCGGTGGACTAGAGCTGCTGCAGATTACGCCCCCGATCCGGTCTCGCAACGGGTGATGCCGCCAAAAACGAACTTGCTTTCTGAATCTGCCGGTTGATGGTGCTATAGGCAGCCCCGCCGCAGAGCCTGGGCCACGCGCTTAGGTGTTCCCTTTCAGAAAGGACTACTGTGTAATAGTAAACACAAGAATAACTTTGTTTTGTGCACACTGAGCGCTGTACATGGTGTAAACGTATCTTGCAGCAAACCGTATGTATAGTCCAGGCGAGCAGGTGTCTCAATTAGAGATCATGTGAGCGCAAGTACAATGTCGGCAAATTTAAAGAAGAAAAATTTAAGCTTATCGTTGTTCTCGCCACATGGGCATTCCGTTTTATTTTGAGTGTTGTCTCCAGAATCTGGTAGCAGATTAAACGTGATATTGTAGATGCTGAGTTGATCGATAGGCTTGGTGTTCAGTGTGTAGGCACCCTTTCGAACACTTTTCATTAAAAAAGGAAACGAATTTCGGCGCAGGAATTGAACACCTCTTTCTACTGATACGTTAGAGCTATAAATTGTGTGTTTCTGGAAAATAATTTTGTTTGAAGTGAGCGCTCCTTTGCGTCTGTATGTTCGTATGTTGTTCTTGCGCTGTTTTTTACAATATCCGCTATCAAAGTCCCCGGTGTCGGGAATCAACTTTGGGGTGTCCAGAGGGCCAAGGATGCGGTGGTCGGGCTTGGCCTGACAGTCCCACTGTGGGAGCGGCCTCCTGCGCGCTGAGTCATGCACCTCAGGACTTCCATCAATGTGTGATAAGCTCTATTCGAGTGGTGTAAAGGCAGTTACGATGAGAGGTCAGTGAATTAATTCCTTTGTTGCGATAGCGATTATAATGACACCGTCGGGATCGTTTTCTCCATCACCCTTATCGCCGACATTGTCATCGCCATGATTTTCTATATAGAGGCCAAACTTAGTGACATGCACTCCTCGATTGATTTGTAAAAGCTAGCGAGCACTGGCGGCGAATCAGGCTGGAGCGGATATGAAGCGAGCCAGCCATCTCCGTCACACGATAGACGCACGTGATAACATCATCCCACGTGCGAGGCTTGACGTTGATTGCTCTTCAAGCAATGAGAAAACGCCCCACCCCTCTTTCGTATAGCGCATCAAGGGACGCTAAGGGGTCCGGGTCGGGGGAGGGGACAGAATTGTGTTGCTTTAAGGGCACTGTCACTGGCGCACGCAATATCTCGACAGACATCAAGAGATGACTCGCGCACTTTTTGAGCTTTTGTTTTTCATTTCATTGAGGTTGTTATGACTACATTTCATGAAATGCACAACACTCATTAGACCCATAGCCATAGGCTAGTAGGAGGTTTAACGGGAGAAAGTGTACAAGCAGAATACAGTTTGTATAAAAAAATCAGAACATCAAAAAAACGTTGATTTTTCAAGAAAACGAACAAAAATACAAGAAGATATCATTGGGATTTCAGGTGACGTAAATGCTTGAGAGAACGTGCAGTGCATACTTCACGTTTCGGGAACTGACTGCACGGAAAGCGCTTCGTACCTGGGGAAGCTATGTTTCCTTAAACCAGTGAGTTGTTACGTTACGCGATTGTGGATGCTAATTAGTTTGCTGCAAGAATCATTAGTTAGCTGATACTGTTGGACGCAAAAGAGCAAGCGGCGTGTACAGTATAATTTGTTGCTGTCGCATTTATTGCGCCGCCCTTAAGCAAAGCTGTTTTTTTACGCTTTTTTATGATCTAGTAAGCCTAATTATTTATTGACAGTTGGAAATGATGCTATTTGCTGTCTGTGAACCAACGTATTCAAGGCTTGTCGTTTTAGAAGAATCGGTATACGTTCTGCGGAAAATAAATTAATTCTGAAGGAAAGACTGAAATTTACTCACAGAATTCACCATTACGCACAGGTATTGTATTAGTTGAATCGTGGTTTGGAAGTGCTGATGATGGGGCCGATCAGAAACCACGAATAGCTCTATCGTGACAGAAGGCGGAACATTTTGAGTGCTGCCGTAATTCCTCTCACTCACAGTCGGAGCACCTGAAATGGAAATGCGAACAAACGTCTGAAACAGCTCCTTAAAATGCGTCATAAAATGTTAGGGAAAAGTACTTGCACTTTTCAAAAACGAGTGATAATGTACCAGCAGCTACGCAATTTCGTGAGTGCTCTGGCGAGAAAATGAAAAGAATTGAAGGCTATACATAGGCAGGCAGATCGTTACTGCTGGAGCAAGTGTTTATATAAATCAGAATGATTCATATAAGTATTTATATGAGTTATTTGCGACAGTTATGAGTATTTTGCGACAGTTTGGCTATCTAAGAGTGGTGGCAGCAGAAGGGCGTCTTGTCTACTTAGCTACTTTCTGGCTACTTTGCGTTTCCTCGATTTTCGCCGAAGGGTTGTTATCAGGCGACGTCGTGGTTACTGGCGTTCCAGTGTGTGACGTCAAAACATGGCAGCATTCACGTGTTGTCTGCTTCCAACTCTCAATTTGGCACTCGCAATACCCAAACGAAGGCTTCGGTAACGTTAACCTACGGTTTAAGTACACCCTCTACATTTTGCTGAACGCGACATTGCGCTGCCATGTGACGCGAACAAGAAAATCAGGATTTGTTAGCGTTAATTTGAAATCGATTGTTTAATGAACTGCTCTTGTTAATTTTTGGGATCATGTTCACACCGTAACTAAAATATTAGATACTCATTTCATCATTACACAAGAAATATTTGGGAATGTAAACGCTACAATTTACGCTTGAGTAGCATTTGAAACTGCGGCTTTGTATTTACTAATGGTGTATTCCTTTTTTATTGTCGCCAAAAGGCTGTTACTTCTGCTCCTTTTGAACAATCGTCACGCAAGATTCGAGAGAATTATGTAATTTTTCCAACAGCGCCAAATACTTCGTAATCCGAAACGATAGGCTTGCTAGGTTCAGCAAAAATTATGCTTCAATTCCTGCAGTGCTGCATTTAAAGTGTTCATAGCGTACTTATTGACACTTTTGCCAAAAAAGTCATGGGTCCGATCCTAGCCAGGGCAGTCGCGTTTCGATGGAGGTGAAAGGCTGGAGACTCTCGTGCTGAGAGATGTGAGTGCACTTTAAAAAGCACCAGATGTTCGAAATTTCCGGATCTTTTCACTACACCGTCACTCACAGTCATATCGTAGTTTGGGACATCACACGCGGTTTATTATTATTACTTCTATTTAGCTACCTAAATGAAAACGCAGCAGTTATTCTCACAGAAGCGTCGCCAATTCTGGGTACATTTACCGCTGGGGGATGACTTTGTCTATTTTTTTTTTTAGTTTTGTAGCTAGTCTTAGACCTGGCAAAACTGTTCAGCATATTATACTAGCTGAATGCGTGTGTGTTCACGAAAGCAAGGATTGTATTACGGAAAAATGGCAATCCGCCTCATTTTAAGTTGCTATGTTACAGGACCGCTTTTGTCTGAAGAGTTTGATTTCCGAGTTTTAAGCGCTGATTATGCGTCGTTTCACCGCAGTGGATCAATGTAGACACGAGGTCACACATGAGGTCAACTTAGATACAAATGAACACTTGGGATGTCGTAGTATAGTAATGGAACTTCGTGCTAAATATACTAGAAGTGAGATTTCCCTGTTGTGGCGTGAATTAGTTGAAAAAAAAGCACTTTCATTCGAGCTTTTTTTTTACTATTTGAAGTTCACATGTTTAAGTGCCGCATCTAATCTGGTCAGCAGATAAGCGTCTTGGATTCATGACATATTAATTTCTCTACGGTGTCTTCGTGTTACGCTGAACACTATTTTACTCACTATAATTAAAAACTGTGGCAAATTTTCACCACACAAAGCTGCCAAGGAAAGTAGTTTTCACACAGATAAGGACAACATTTTTTATATCAATATTAGCACTATGATGAATGTCGTTTTCTTTTACAACTTGTCATCTCACTCTAGCATCTTTCGAAAGGCGACGACTTTTTTATATCAGTATTAGCACTATGATAAATGTCGTTTTTATTTTTCACAACTTGTCATCTCACTCTGGCATCTTTCGAACTCGCCCTATTGTCTAGATACCGAATACACTGCCCTTTTTAAACACCCCTTTTCGGTGACTTTCTTTGTCATCTTTGTCTCTTGCTTTATATGCCTTCACAAGTACTGTGTCACAATCTAGCTTTATTTTTCAGTGGGCTCTTCAATATTTTTTCCCTACATCCAGTATTTGCGTTTTTGTCCTGCGGACATGCTCCTTCCTGCAGTGTAATTGAAAGAGGATCTTGGTGTTAGAACCGATATACCATTCATCGTGGCTATAAATGCGTGTGGTTGCGTTTACTAACTGAGCGAAAAAGCAAAAAAAAAGAATTTTCATTTATGCATATTCCGCTAAATCATGTACGTTGTCGGTTAGACTGTACACTTGTTCACTTACCTTTCCCAATCGGTGCCACCGCAATGTCATGCATGTCTTTCATTTCTATTTCGTGTATCATGTGGGCAATCAGGCCCTCCTCGGATCTTTCCATTGTGTGAACAGGTTCGATCCTGTGGCGTGGTCCCACCACGCCTTCCTGCAAGGCGCCGCATGAGTAATATCGCGTTATGCAACAGGCTTCGTTGTAGCGTGTGATACGTTTCTCACTTGGACACATAGTTTCTTTAACAACGAAGCCATTTTAGTCGAGCCTTTCGTGTCCGGCGACCATCGTAGATGGAAAACGGGTATGTGCTACATAAAGTAGGCGAATGCCCCCACGGAGATGTGCCACACTTTCCACAACTCAATAAGTGCAAAACTCATCACAGCGCCCACTACTGCGGCGGCCACTCCTGCCACTTATATCACGCACTTAATTCAACCCACTTCTTTCAACCAACTAACATGATTGGCAAAGTGTAGGCTACTTTTGTAAGCCATCAGCTTCACATATTAATTAATGTCCGCCTAGTGGACATTGCTGAATTTTTCCGTTGTCATTTATGGGACCAATAACTGTCGAAATCTGGTATTCAAGCAGTATTTTATCTGAAATGAACCAATTAGAATGCACTGTGACAGGGTAACGTTGTGCAGTAGCGAGCTTTAAGCAATGTTTTTATAGAGTGTAAATTAAGTCACATTTAACGCCAGTGTGCTTGGCCACGACGAGTTTAACCATGTTAACGAAGTGTTCAACGGAAAGTGAAATCGGCAGCGTGCGTCATGTTTGGGTCGTCGTATGTATGCCCTACGGCAATATTACTTGAATACTGGCTAATCTATCATTTGCACATGCAACAGTCCTTGTTCAATAAGAAGGAGTTTGCAGTTTTGTTTCGTAATGTTACAGCTGAAGCTCAAGAAGATAGAGAGGGGACAATGGGGACAACTAGGAAACACTAAGTTATGACTATAATTTTATTATAGCAATGCACAAATATTATGCATACCTGCCACATGACCTAATAATCATATCAGCCATTGCACTAGGGGGAATAGACGAACTGAAGCTACGTGGTGGCAAAAATACATGAAAAAAAAACAGGTGACGGCGAATTCAAGTAACCTAGCCCGCTCCAACACCTTTGCTTATTTCGTAATACAGCTATTAGCAATATAATTTATACCTGTTATTTGTATTACAACCAGAACATGAGTCTGTTGAGCTAGTCCTAGTAAACCACAATGACAACACGGACGAAAGGGTACCAGACGAGTGCAGTAACTTGACCCAGGGATTTCATTTAAAAGTGGGCGAGAGAACACACGAGAGGAACTTATGTGGCCAGGGTGTCATGCGCACACTAATAGACATTAAATATAAGTCATTTGATACGAATAAGCAAAGCTAACTTAACCACTGATGATCTACTTGGAGCACTGCGTCTTTTGTGGGTCACCACAAACAAGTTCACAAGTTATACGAGAAGACGAATGAGCTAATCGTGTCATTTGCGTTGCACGACCTTTCATGCATTGCCGCCGTGATTTATGAACTTTTTCAGTGTACCCGCCACAGTGGTTTTGTAGTTATGGTACTCAACAACTGAGTCGCGGGTTTGAATACCGGTCGTGGTGGCTGCATTTTCAATGGAGGTCAAAATGCCCAAGGCCTTAGATTTAGATGTGGGTTAAAGAGAGAGAGAGAGAGAATTAACTTTAATAAAGGTCTTGAAGGGGCCTGGGCACCCCTTACGGGGGCCAGCCTGGTGGCTCCGCCCATGTGGGGACTGGGAGTCGGAGCTCGCCAGCCACCTTTTGGGCCTTCTGGACGGCCTGGTGTTGAAGGGCCCTGTCGGGGCTCCTGAGGTGGTTGAACCAGTCGTCCTCGGTGGCAGGGGACCCGAAGCTAGCGTTTAGCATGGGACACTGCCACTGCATGTGACTTAAATCGCACCTTGAATTTTGGCATTTGGGGCATTCTGGCCTTACCATGAAACGGTATCAAAGAAACGGTAGGTATTTGCTGTAGATATAGGGGCTGGGGTAACTGTGCGTTTGCAGCAGTCGAAGCGTTAATTGTTGTGCTTTATTTAGTGCTGAGTGAGGTGAGGGGAATTCCTTTCTAAATAACTTATAGTGCGAGCAAGTTTCATGAAATGATAGAAGCTGCTCCCGGTGCGTGTTGGTGTCCCCGGCCAGTGAACCGGACCGCGACCCCCCGCGGCACGTAAGATCACGGCACGGTTAAAGAACCCCACGTTGTCGAAATTTTTGGACCTCTCCACTACGGCGTCCCTTACAACCACAATGTATTTTCTGGAACTTTCAACTCCTACAATTATTAACTTTCGCTTTGCACCTCTTGACAGAGAGTGGTGTCTGGCAATTTAAAGTTACTTAAAAGAACATAAAATGTTACGCCCTGCCTGCTGCACCGAAGTATCGCAGGCTTTACAGTAACTAAAAGACGCAGTGGACTGAATGGGCGTGTAGAGTCTTATGGTAGGATAAAGATTGTTGACACTCACAACTTCGACGCTGCCATCTCTTCTTCTGACGTGCACAGTGGCGAATTGCTTCTCATCCTCATGGAGATCTTGTTCGAGGTCTTCACCATTGAACTGTTAAATCAATGCTTAGTGATAGTGGCATACAGATTTTATTGGCTTTATACTACTGAGTGATCGTCATTCTATCATGCATAATATAGAGAAAAGTTGTAGCCGAACACATTGATGTTTCAGGATTATAAGATAGTTCTCGAAAATCATTGTCGCTGATATGTACTCCTTCACCAGAAGCAGTAATAATGAAAAGGCTTGCCATATAGCATGATTATGTTAGCTTTCAAGATAAGTCACGCTGCAGCCTGTTGAGTTGTTCAACAGTGAAGATTAGCATCGTGACCATATCAGTGCATGAGGTGGTTTTAGATATTCAGCGCTTCCATTGAGGAGATTCAGCGTATGCATGGCACAGCTTGAATCAGTACTGCCTTGTTTCATTTGTCTATCATTTTTCTGCTAATTGTTCTTAGTTAATACACGGCTAATTAGTTCTTTCTTGTAATGCAGGTTGGTTGGTTTTTGGTGGGATAGTGGTGCTATGAGGAAAGGCAGGCATAAATACATTTAGGCAAAATGAAAAAAAAAGAAACGTTATTTCTTCAGCTCATAAAGAAGCACGCATCAGTGCCACTGGGAAAGGAATAAGTGAATCAAAGGATGCTGGAGAAATTCAGCCGAAGGTTTCGCAGTTATGAAGGTATACTGTTAAGAGGCTTTGCTCTTCTCTTTCTCTATAAATACATGCACATTAATCATTTTCGAACTACCACGCCGAAATATTAAACAATGAATCGAACTTTCTATTTCACGAGTTTGCGTGTTACCGCGCAATGATAATATGTAATGTTTCGCTAACTAAAGTAATACTGACAACTGTATTAGTTTTTTTTTCTTGGTGACCACGTCTAACACTCCGAAACTTTCACGAGCCTTGGCGGTAACACTGGATTGTACCACGTTATATGTATTTCAAGTTATTGCTGACGCGGATGACCGCGCTCGCCGTTTTCATTACATGATACTCCGTGTCATGCTTTCAGAAGAACACGTTGCGAAAACGTTCATTGATGTGGTTAGCAGCAGCAGTCGATAAAATGAAAAAGAAATGTACTTACGAAATGTGTCACTTCACGTCCGTCTTCTTGTTCCAATACGCGGAAGTTGCGAGCCGCCACCGACGCCTTTCTGAGGTTCAGCGTCAGTTGATCGTGCAGGTGCATCACCATTCTTCCGTCAGCCGAACGTTCCTCGAGTAGGCGTGGGTAAACCAGCCTCGGTTGTTGCATTGCTGTCAAGTGCAGATTTCACAGCCGAGGTTCAGAGATGGTTACGCAGTGGCAAATCGTGAAAGCATTCTGGTTTCAGTGGTGTCGAGGTAAACATAAACACAACAAAGTGACAAGCTTATGTATCTAGTGAGTATTAATTTCTTGCAGAAAACTGCGAACAGAAAACTATATTAATGGAAAGAGTAAGCGCTAGTGTTTCCTTTCTCTCTCGTGTTTCTGTTTTCTGGCAATTTCTCCAAATATTATTGTCTTGCAGAAAACTGCAGACAGAAAACTATATTAATTGAAAGAGTAAGCGCTAGTGCATCCTTTCTCTCTCGTGTTTCCGTTGTCTGGCAATTTCTCCGTATATGAGAGCTGGGTGTCATAATGCACTCCATTCTAGAGACAACGAGCGCACAAACGCACACACACCCGTACGCACACAAAAATACTTACACAGCCCCGCCGCGGTGGTCTAGTGGCTAAGGTACTCGGCTGCCGACCCGAAGGTTGCGGGATCGAATCCCGCCTGCGGCGGCTGCATTTCCGATGGAGGCGGAAATGTTGTAGGCCCGTGTGCTCAGATTTCGGTGCACGTTAAAGAACCCCAGGTGGTCGAAATTTCCTGGGCCTTCCACTATGGCGTCTCTCATAATCATATGGTGATTTTGAGACGTTAAACCTCACATATCAATCGAATAATTAATCAATTACACAGCTCTGAACAGCCAGGAAGGGCCTACAACCATTCACCTAGGCCGTTGTTTCTCACAAACTGTGAACTAAGGTAGGCATACAATACAAAAAAGACCACCCGTCGTAAGGGTGATAAAATTATGATAATAATGACAACTGTAATGGTCTTATGTGCCAATAACACGATATAATTACTATGGAGACTGTACCGGTGTACTCTGGAAATCTCTACTTCCAGATTTTTTTTTAACGGACATGCACCTGAATATATGTACGTGAGCCTTAAGTAACTTTGCCTTCATCGAAATACGACCGCAGCGGCTGGGATTCGATCCCGCGACCTTCGGGTCATCAGTCAAACGCCATAACCATCATACTACGGTGGCGAGTAGATGGAAATTGATAAAGTTATGTACTTGTGAGCTTGTGGTTCATTCGATAACCAGCATTCTAGTGCATGTTAACAGCAAAAATCAACCAGTAAACGAAGCTTTGTTTAAGTGGGGAGGACAGGGTGAGAGGGTGATCTACGTTGGAAAGGGGTGGGACGGTGGACGTAGAGGAAAAGTCCAGCAGATGGAAGAACTCTTCCCGAGCCCTACGATATTACTTAAGCCTAACATATTCAGAGCTGCCTTTGTGGTCGCTGATCAAACGCTACACTCTAAACAGTTCCAGCACAGTAGACAAAATACTTTGAAAAGGCTCCATAGTAAAGCCTGAAGATTCAAGGTAGCCTCGCGTCGGTTGAGTCTCAATGCGGGTACACCTTAAAAAATTCAGGAAACTAAAACGAAGCCGTTTTGACAGAACAACGCAGGCAATAGGATGAAGAACATACAAGACACAGTGCTGTGTCCTGAATGTTCTGCGCTGTTCTGCCACAAAGTTAATGAAACAACCAGCCCACGTACCTAAGCACCCATTTACCTAAAATTCGTTTCGTTATGTTCGACTTCAAAATACATTGCTGACGGTAACGAGTGGTTCTTACCTTCACCCGCAATGGCCAGCACGAGTACTATGATCACACTGACCATTGTGGAGAACGGCTTGACGCGCTCGTAGTGAGACCTTGTCTTTTACATCGCAGTTAAGTAAGTGTCCAGTGACAAGCAGTTGGCATTAGAACTTCCCGCTGAACTTTTCAGTGTGTTTATCTTCGAATCAAAGACTGCGCTTATGCGAGGCAGCTGAGATCTATCTGACGCACTCATGGCTTGTTTTGAAGTGCGTAATTAACTTTTAAAAGCAGTTTTTTTCCAAGTCATAGAAATTCGTTGGTCATATCTGGTCACCACAAATCATTATAGTTTGTAATCTGGCTGCTAGCGATAACATTGAAAGCCGATCTTTTGACATAAAAGTTTCATTAGTGGAACAAAATATGTATACATATGCGTTTAATGACTACTAATAATGAATGAAATGAATAAAACTGCATTTCGAGGAAGTGTGGCTAAAATGTTAAAACTAGGACGCATATCTATCTAAGTTATTATTGTGTAATTTTATTTAAAGTACTCTTATCATAGTTATGCATTTGTAAAAAATTACTAAGTCACCTACAGTCTTGACTTCAACGACGTAAGAAAGTGTCAGTACAGAAACACCGTCAACCTGAACTTAGGCTATAGGAGGTGGTCAGACGCGTATGTTAGAAATGAAACGAAATCTTTGTTTCTTCACATTGTACAGAAAAAGAGGAAACTTAAGGGCGAAATTCGTATGCAACGACTTGAGAAAATTTTATTACGCCCCTTCCCATTACTGGCTTTTATCATCAATATTTCGACAGTAAGAAGAGTAGAAGAGGAACTTAGGGTGTTTTGGATGATCGGCATTCAATTAGTATTGGAATGCTCTTATTTCGCATCATTGATACTTCCGCTAAGTAAACCTCGCCGAGATATTTTTGTTTGTTTTATTGTGATAGCAATTATATGGACACTCTCGGCTGGACTTTGCCACCGGCGTCGATGTCATGCACCGTATATGTATACGTATCTACATATATGAAAACGCAAGAAAGAAAAAAACAAAAAAAAACACTCCGACGTGCGGAATCGACCGTGGAACCTCTGCGGCGTTAAAGTGAGGCGTTAACCAAGGAGTTATTCCGGAGCACGTCCTTGACCGTTCAAACGGCAAGCTATTTATATGTACCACTTACCGTTGCTCACGAGCATGTCGAGCGAATTGTGTTTTCAGCATTACCAGCAAGATGGTGCAACGAGCACGCGTCACCACATCGCGCGGCAGCGCCTGCTCTAATCTCCTACGCGTACTTGGCCCGGCTTAGAGAAGGGGAGTGACGCTCCCTCGCGCGTCTTTATATCGCGGTGACGAGGAGTGGAGAATCATACGCCTTGGCTGGCCTCGGGCTTTACCTGGAATGATTATGCTGTAGTTACCAGGCGCACAAAGGTCACTGCAATCATTGCAGTCTACGTTTGCGAAAAGCGCGCGCTTTTCAGACACAGCGAAGTAACAAACAAGACACTTATTCGCTTGCATCCGTACTTGTGAGTACGTTTCGTGCATCATTTGTGTGGGGGAAACGTGGGGCATGTTTCGATCTGCTTTCCAATCCACTCATGATCTTTCAATTTATTGCTATCGCATTCATTGCTTCGCCTTTGCGGCAAAGCTGTGAGTTTTTTTTTTTTGTTGTTCTGCTCTAGTTGTGGTGCTGGGTATGGGTGACCAAAATTTGTGACGCATGCTTTTGTCGTGACAGTGTGTTCTCTTGTGTCCCTTCATGTGATTGCACTCTATTAAAAAACTGTGGTTGCCCTTAGAACTTCCTGCCTTACGTCTACTGCGGCAACAAGAAGTCTTCGCGTGAATGACGTTGGCGCATGACGCATATATTCATATAAAGTGCAATGCCCCATGACTGCAGTATCACTTGTGTGCTGTTGGGTATTATTGCGTACTATTGAACAGAATTATGTGTTTTTATGTACAGTTGAGTAAGTGTGGTATATTACTGCTATCTTATTGCGTACAGCTAGCGTTTTAGCCAGCAGTGGCTCGAATCATGGTCTTGAATAATACACTAGAGCAGCACACAGCTGTTCACTGGAATAAATATTACAATACTCTTAACCCTTAATTGAATGAAATAATATTTTACGAGTAAGTTGAAGTGCAATGTACATGATGAAATGAAATTGACTGCAGTTTTCGTCATTGCTCTTTTGCTTGATCTTTTACCACTGCAATTCGGCATCTGTCCTTTCAGCCCTCATTTATAAAGACGTCATCTTTGAGAACTTTTCACTGAGCGTACTATACGAGGTAAACTTTTCAAACTGTCCTACCTTGTGGCGCGGTTCAGTAGAAGTCACGTGTTCTCGCTTCACATAAAGTTAGCATGAATCATTACCAGAACCTTTAAACAATACGTTTAAACAATAGCAAGATGCCAATCAAAAAGGAAAGTGCTTAGTTCAAAACGTAGATAATCGTATGAAGAAATGTTAGTGACCTACAAATAAGAAAAGTTCAAGACTGCAAAGGCCGAGGCAAATGTAATATAATACAAAGTAAAAGCTCTGAAAGTCTATAAAGACACCCGTGGAGGCAGGGATAACGTGCTAAAAAGCGAAATGAACCAGAAAAAAAAGAAAGGGATTATAAGAGGCTAGACAATGAGGGAATTTCTATCACGTCTGCGACCTGTCATCGAGCTCCCTGAGTTATAACTTAAACCAGTACAGTTTTTTAGTTCATAATAATATGAAGGTCTTTGCTTCAAACATATCCGTCAATCAAATACAGCAGCCATTTTAGCATAATAGCAAAAATGTAGTGACCAGCGTCATAACTTGTCCTAAAGACCAGGAAGTGCTAAAGACCAGAAAAAAAAAACAATACATTTCTTCAGAAAAAGAAATAAAATAAAAGATTGAAAGCGCTCATACAGAAGAAAAATCAGCGCAATATGAGCAGATAAACAGACAAGAGAGTCTTGTAATGGGAGTGAAAAATAAAGCTGAATATACACAACTATGTAGAGAAGCCTTCTTGAAAGACGGAAAAGGAAAGAATCTGCACATTGTGAAAACCTATGTCAAGACAGTGCAAATCTGGGATAAGAACAATGACACTGGATTGTGAAAAACATCAAAGTCATCGAAGTTAGCATTATGAAAACTTTGTACTATGTGAGCGGTAGAGTGCTGAAAGAAGTTGGCGCGTACCTGATATGGTCGGTTTTCATTGATTAACCTATGTGGAATCCGACAATTCACACAATTGAGGAGTAAAGGGCGAGATTTCGCTACGCGGCGCCACATTATCATGCCGTGAAATAACTCCTTAACAAATAACAGATTAGCGTGATTGCGTCGGCAGTGAAGTGAGGGCAATGATAATAACCTGTCAGTGTTGGAACGAGATCCATAGGAATTTCTAGCAAAACAATGGTTGTAGATGCTTATCATTTTTTTCTGGACTCACTCAATGGCGTCACTGCGAGATTTAGCAATGCCATTCTAGATCACATATGCATACTCAAGAGGAGGAAGACATTTTACGGTCTCTAACTTGTGGAAGGTTGTAGGAGAACTGAATTCTCGACTGATTCTGCAGCCGAGAAAACGAAGGCCATGCAAGGGAGCTCGTTTAGTGTGGGCAGGAAAAATTTAGAATGCTATCAAAAAGAACACCAAGATCACTGAATTCATAGACCTTACATAACAATGCGGTATTGACAGAGTATGAAAATGACATAATGAATGTTTTGCGAGGTATACTCATGAGTTTAGCTTTTGAGGTATACAGAAAAAGGTTATTGTGTTCACATCATTAGGTGTAATAATAATAATAATAATAATAATAATAATAATAATAATAATAATAATAATAATAATAACAATAATAATAATAATAATAATAATAATAATAATAATAATAATAATAATAATAATAATAATAATAATAATAATAATAATAATAATAATAATAATAATAATAATAAATATCTTCAAACTAAGACAGAACAATTCTACAAAGACGAGTAATAAGTCCAGACATGAATAATGTCGCTACCCCAAGAGTGCGAAAGAAATGTCACATGGATCCAAGACGTATTTCGCTACACGAAACTGCTACAGTACACAAAAAAATGGCTGCTGCACTGCTCGTGTAGCCCAGTGAAACAGTGCAGATGATGCTTTCGTTCATCAGAATAATGCTTCAATGATTGGCTAGAACAGATGGCAAAGTGGCAATACCCGCCTTCTTCTTTGCACCGTCTTACATAACTGCGGTTGAATAACTGTGTCGGCAGCAGGGGCATAGCCATGCATTTGTTTTCATGGGGGAAGGGAGATACCGCATGTATATCTTCATCATCATCATCAACATCATCATAATCATACGGACTACGCCCACTTGCAGGGCAAAAGGCTCCTCCCATGATCAGCCAATGAACCAGGTCTTGTGCTTTCTGCTGCCACGTCATACCTGTGAACTTTTTATTCTCATCGGCCCACCTAACTTTCTTTCTCCCCTTCGTGTGTTTGCCTTCTCTGGGAATGCAGTCGATTACGGTCAATGACCAGCGGTTATCCTGTATACACACTTGCTACGTGCCTGGCCCATGTCCATTTCTTCTTCTTGATTTCAACTATAATATCCTTCACTCCGGTTTGTTCCCTGACCCACACTGCTCTCTTCTTCTCTCTTAAAGTTACACCTATAATTTTCCTTTCCATATCTCGCTGCACCATTCTCAATATAAGCTGGACCATCCTTGTAAGCTTCCAGGTTTCTGCTCCGTAGGTAAGTACCGGCAATATGCACCTGTTATATATTTTCTTCTTGGGGGTTGGTGGCATGTAACTTATGCAACGTGTACTAAACACTGACTTAAACAGTGCTTTTGAGCACTCTAACAAATAAAAAGTAGAACCTTCCACGTACAGAGCTTTGCCTTGATATTTGCAAAAGTCAGGCCAGTATCGTCGAGGTGACATCAATAAGACGACATATGCTGACTTTTCAGGTACCACGAAATATATTTTGAATACCCCTGTTCACCTTAACAAATTTCTCACTAGACAAAAGTTGGTCGCACTGCGTATGCTTGATAGTGATGCTATGATTCTGGGATGTTTCACGCTAATTGTATCTGTACTTCAAATGTGCTGCGCAACCCACATTTTGGATAACTTATTGAAATAAGCAATCGTTGAGAAGACATGGGGTTGCTTGGTTTGGTATACTTGGCGGTGCTTCATGTTTCGATCATCGTTAACGCGAGAGAATCTATCAGTGAGTAGATAGGTCTCATCCTTTTGCATTACTCAGTGCACATTGTGTTGTAAACATGGATTCAGAGAGGTTTCTTAAGGTGGTGTAACGTTGTAAAGTGGGTTGTAGAGGTGATACCACAGTTCTTATGCCGCATGGTAGCTTCTTTTTTCCTTCAGTACATGCACAAAGCCACGGGAGCTCTACTGTGCTATTTGAAGACGGCCGAACTGATTCACAAGTGTTCGTGATGTGCCAGTGCGAGTTCGTGCTATGTGTGTTCACAATAACAGTTTTTTTCGTCCTATCATTACTCGTGTTTTTTTGTGCCTATATTACCTACTTTTCTTTTTTTCTGCCCCCAACGGGTAGGGTACCCAAATGAGCCAAAGCTTCATCAATCTACTTTCATTTACCCTTTGGTCCTCTCTTCCTCACTCCTGAGTATACTCTATCATATTGCCGTGAATTGTTGTCTAGCATGGACAAAATTCCTAACCTGTCAGTGATGTAGCTTATCATTGTTCTAGCATCCTTAGTAGCAGCTACTTTCGATGGTTGGAATAAAGCAGAACAAGAAACATGTTTGCGAACAGATGGTTACCGAAAAAGAAGAAAGTGACGCAAATTCCTTGGAAATTCTACTCGCACACAACTAATATAGAAGTACTATGATCTACCCGGACGTTTTCTATATATCTGAGGAGGACCATCGGAGCAAACCTATGATCGCTTGGGGCAAAGTTCACTTCCAGTGTTCTGCCTAGCACAGCCCAAGGCAACAATGCATACCTTCTTTCACTCAACATTATTATAACTTAGGTGCAAGTTGCACATTACGAAAAAATGTAAAGGTTCACTTTAAGCGCATTTATGTGTCGTTAACAGCATTATGCTTGGAGGTCGAGTTTAATGAGGTGAGGATATGGCTCCGTTTCCTGCCCCAAACCCAATTCGCCACTGAAGCACAAAAGGAAAAATTCTTCTATTGGTGACTTTTTCGCAATTCCAAAATCACCACTCATGCCTCGAGGAGACTCTTAGTGAGAAAATATGCAGAAAGATCATGTGGGTGGTGACGCGGCCTTGAAATTACCGCACCTAACTTCGTAACGTCAGAGCAGTACAGTGTTTACAGAGTCCTACGAATTTTGTAATCAGTAAAAATGGAGTACATTGTCTCTTTAGGGGGCCATAGACTTAGCCTACCAAGTTTCAGGATACTTCCTCGAGCGAATGTCACCAAAATACGAAAAATACTATTCAAAATCTTAAAGTCGTGAGTGAAGATTCCGGCGCGAAATTAAATTGGGACATTTTCCTAACAATATACGTAAAGTGGTGAAATTAACAACCGTAAATTTTTTGGAACAGAATTTATCTGAATAATTGTTTCAATGCAGCGTCGCCTATTGTGTCACTTAAGTGACAAAATTAATTTATTTGGATTCATAAAGAGCTGTTTGAGAACTACAATGCCGGTAATGTTACCACCATCACTTCATTATTAGTGGAGAAAATCAAAGTTCAAAGTATAATTAAGATTTCGCCATGAAATCTACACGAATTACTTCAAAAGTTTTAAAGTGCACTTGCCGTATTTGGCCAACATTGGCTGGACGAAATTTTTATAAACTTGGTATGTTTTCTCTGGCTCCATAAGCTGCCATTGTGCCTCAATTTCACCTTCTAGGAGCTACGTAAGCCTTAGTAAACAGCATCTCCTTGCATCTTTATCTCTCTCTCTTAGTAAACAGCATCAAATCTTTTGACGTCACAGTGCTTGGTGCAGGAACTTCAAGGTGTCGTCACCACCCGAATTATATTTTGGGTAGTTTTCTCGCTAACCAAATGTCTTCCGGTGGTAAACGTGGTGCCTTGTAATTGTGAAAGGGTAATTTACTAACAACAGCAATATTGTTTTATATTTAGTGTCGCTTTATGAACGATGGTACTATCTTGAGAGTGTAGATATCATGCCACCTCCCTCCCAGTCGACTTAGGAGAATCCCCTGATTTTGCAGGTGAGCCTGGAGTACTAGTGTACCCCCTGCTTTTGGAAACGAGGAGCGGTGATGGGCAGAAGATGGTTCACTTGAGTGATGGGAACTTTGTTCACCTTCGGAAGGCTTCCGTATTGCACGATACACTGACGGTGTACTCCTACGAAAAGAACAAGCGCATCGTTCAAACGGTCGGTTAATATCGGTATTCTTTCAGTCATTGAAGCTGGCCATTACAAACAGCCTGAGGCACTTTTAAATTTTGCAAGAACAAAAGTGCGAACGTTTGCAACTTCTGGAACTGATATTTAAGACGGGGAAGCTTTCTGTTGAAGGGTACACATTTTTTTACTGCATGCGCATAAGCTGATACGCTACTCCTGTTTGTGAGGTAAGGAGCTAAAGGGGCCGTGGCACCCATTAAATCAAAGCAGGGCGTGGTAAGAATGCAGGAGCGCTCACACTTCTTCCTTGGTGGGTAACAAAACTAAATGATAGCGCGAGTGATACAAAATGTATATGAAGACAAACCTGGAATGACATTAATGATTCCCAGCAGCCGGTTTTACTTTCACAACGTCAACCACCGGTAATTAGCCGAAACAATGTGTAAAATCCAAAATGCCACCGCGATATACTGCCTGGTCAGAGATCGAAATGTACCTTTGACTCTAACTAAACTTAACACTAACGAATGTCTCTACCACCAGCGGTGAAACAAAAATGGCGTCTGCAATGTCGAGTTCATTTATGCCTTTTTATATTAGACAGTTTTTTTGAAAATTACTCATACATCTCCTCATTAAAGAAGAGGCCCTTTACTTACGCTGACGCTGCGCCCCATCCAATCTTTGAAATAAATAGAACAATAGCCCTTCATCTCATGCAACATCTTGTCCATAGATTAATGGTGTTAGCGAAGCAGTCTGACGCATGACAATGATCTTGAAAATGTTCACTCACCCGTTATGGTGGTCTAGTAGTTATGGCACTGGAGTGATGGTCCACATCATGGGATCGAATCCCGGCCATGGCGGTTGTGTTTTCAAATGAAGCGAAAATACTCGAGGCCCATCGGCCTAGGTTTGAATACAGGTTGAAGAACTCCAAGTGGTCGATGTTTGTGGAGTCTGCCATGATGGCGTCTCTCGTGATAATATTGTGGTCTTCGGGATGTTAGACCCCATCGTTTATTACTATTGTTATTAGTGTTCCCTTGCGCATAGAGTCCGCCCATAACGACGCATATGCAGCACGCGACATATTTTAGGTGGTAAACTTCAGTGATTTCCTTGTGGATAGTGTTAGAAGTAGTTTATCGTCAAAGTGATAAACGGGAGAACACGTATTGATACAGGCTTATTTGTATTTAAAGATATATATACTCTGCGTGTTGGAAACGACACGAGAAGATACATACACTGATTCCGCCTTATCGAAATACAAACGTGTCATTGAGTTAGATTCGGTCAGACTAGCACTTCACAATCTACCCCCTTACTGCCACCATGCTCAGTGACATTGCGAACTCGCTGTTGAATAGGAGAACTGAAGAGTAATTCGTGCAGTGTACTTTTTGTATCACTAGCGCATAAAGTATTACGAAACTCATGCATTCTATGCCACTCAAGATATAACAAATATTTGGTTTATTTCACTAATTGTGTCGCTTGCTTGCACCTGATGTCCAATTTTTTGGCTTTGTATGACAGATTGAATCCAAAAATATTGAAGAAAATCTCTTCGAAAACAAAAAAACTCTGGCTTCTCTTCTTCTCGAAGAAACTGATCACGGAATCGTCATGGTATTCTATTTTCATCTTCCGATATATTTAAGAAAACTGAAGTTAAAACAGACATATAAAGTTTTGATTTCTTTCTTCTGAAATTCAGGAAGGCCTCATTAATCACACGTACAGGATCGAACCATTAATGGAAGCTGAAAGGTCTGAGACTAAGAAGATAGCTCACAAACTCTATGTGGTAAAGCCACACGAAGCTTACTTCAATGAAACCCGTAAGACTCGATAAACATTTGCTTGAGTTAACGAAGGCTACAGCAAAGTGAAGGCGCCTGATTTAACCACTTCATCAGTTCCAGAATTCCAACCTCTCGCTGAGCACTTCAAAGTTGGTGAGTTTTTTCTTATTGTAATTTTTTATGGAATTCCATACACCAACAAAATATTCATTTCAGAGGCCAGGGCCGATGTTCCAGCCGTCTTCAGTCCTGACGTGTTTATAATATCAGACTACGAACACAGCAAGCAGTTTACCACCATTAAGAAGTTTCTGAATTACATCTTAGTGTTCTTTAATGGCGTAAGTTTCGAGTGAATCAATCATTTGATTTCACAATTTCATTTACCGGATCAATTTGTGATAGACTTTGACAGAAATATGTGTTTGCGAAATATCTTGTGTTTTGAGCTGATATGCACTCTCAATCACGTTGTACCAACACGCTCAATCCTGTAGCGTTCTAAGCTTTCCGAAAATTGTAACAAGCAAGAGTACAATATAAAACGTGCCCGAAAATCGTCACACTATTTCTCTTAATTTTAGAATACTCTCTGATCTAACTTACGCATCTCTCCATTTTCTTCTCCTCGCCGACTTAAGGTCAAACTCAGATACGAGACTGTAAATTTAGTGCGCATCGTACCAAGACTGGTCGGAGTGGAAAAAACGGAGGTACGTATGCTCTTTCTGATAAGCACTTCAAACTTAAACCTTTGTAGGCCCGTGGGTTCAGCTTTGGATGCACGTTAAAGGACCCCAGGTGGTCGAAATTGTCGGAGCCCTCCACTACGGCATCTCTCATAACCATATGGTGGTTTCGGGGCGTTAAACCCCACATATCAATCAATCAAACGTAAACCTTTGGACACTGACTCATATATCGGAGCGACTTTGTGACAAGATATTGCAGTTTCAGTAGCTTTATTACTTACGCTTATGTTACTTAACAAACATTATGTTACTTGTAACAAACATTACTATGTGAATCAATTAATTAAATAATATTCAAAATAAAATTGAGGAAATATTTAACTCGCAAAGTATTTTATGAAATAAATATGATGAACTCCAAGTCGAAAGACATCTATTTCATTTTAGTCAACGCAATGATTCTCATCCGCACCCTTCCGAGATAATTGTGCCTGAAACGTGCTTTTTCGCTACATCCAGAATCACAGTCTGATAGTCTCTGCGCCACAAGTGACACTGCCTCCGTTATCGGGTCGCCTTCGGCCAATCAACGATGTGACGTAATGATACCTTGATATGTCACGTCATAGTGATTTCATGATGATGATATCTGTGATTTCATCATGACGTCATGAGGTGACATCAAGGGACGGTGACTTTCGGCATCACTCGTGTTGGCGCTGACGCCGCCGGTATATTGTCGATTTTGACGAGGCATTCACGACGTTAGTCTTAAAGAGATACTATAAAAAATTGCAAGCTTGCCTAAATGAGTCATGACCCCTAATGTTTGGTCGTAATCTGTGTTAAGTGGATTATTTCTAGTGCATTCATAAATAGGCTGGTGAAATTTTAGCTCAGTTGGTCGAGCTCCTAATTCATAATTGCATATATTTATAAACACACGAGCTATTTGACAGTCGGGCAAGACTAGCGCACTCGGTAGCCGTGACGTAACAAGTAGTTAGCATTGGGAGCATGTCCACTCCGGTGAACGATATTGTGTCCTTGTCAGCTGCGCGTGAAATCAAGATATAGTTTATTCGGTTCGGTACTAAAATTGAATGATTCGCTACGGTCGAAACATCGGTGGAAGACGGCGGCTTTGCTCCTTACCACGCATGACGTGAGTTTGCGTAGCAACTCTACTTTGACTGAAGTTGCACGGTGGGCTTGTTGGTTATTCATGTTGTTCGAGGTATAGCGCATCCAGGACGGGACAGAGAAGAAGACACAGAACATATACACAGCGCTACTTTGAGCCCGCATTGTAGGATAGTTTGCAATGCCCAACTTCGGCAACGGTGGATCAGTGGCTAGGGTGCACGGCTGCTGAGCTAAAGTTCACGTGTTCGATTTTGGCAGTGGCGGTTGCATTGCGATAGAGGTGAAATGATAGAGGTCCGTGCACTTTGCGACGTCAGTGCATGTTGAAGAACACCAGATGACCTAAATATCCGGAGCCATTGACTAAGGCATCTATCAAAACCCCTCAGATTCTTAACATTGAATCGGCCAACGTTACTCGCATAAACGTGACTTTTTTGCGACAAGGTGGAGGTGTCCACTGATGTGTGAATTGAATTACCAATTTTAACGGGCCAGGTTATGCTATCACGTGGTGGATGTGTCCACCGAGGTGTGAATTGAGCCTATCAATTGAGAAAGCAAATTGAACTGGCCCGGCTACGCTATCACATGGTGGAGGTGTCCACTGATGTGTGAATTGAGCCTGACAATTGAGAAGGCGATTTGAACTAGCCCGGCTACGCTATCACGTGGTAGAGGTGTCCACTGAAGTGTGAATTGAGCCTATCAATTGAGAAAGCGATTCGACGCGGCTACGCTATCACGTTCCATTTTCGAAACCAAAGTCCAAGCGTCCTGCAAATTTATACTTGTAACGCTTTTTTGCTGTTTTATGTGCAGTGGGGTCGCGACACCTACGAAGTCATGTACGGAAAGGATATGATTGCTGAATATACTCTGAACAACTTTCAGTCGTACATTGAAACGCGCCTGAGTGAATTTGTGGGTGCCGACGCTGTTATGCTACTAACCGGGTATGTCTATCTTCACGGCCTTTTTTCTACATCGTTCTAACGCTATACGTTATAATGTATGCGATCTAGCACGCGATAAGTGCAGCCTATGCTATGTACAGTGCCATATTTGATAAGTTTGTTCTATTGTCCTGAATTGAAGAGCCGTACATAAATTACTTTATAACAGACATGCATAGATCTTCGCCAAGCATTACATCAAAACGTATGCTTGAATATCACCATGAAATAGCTCAGTGGCACTCCAGTACCACCATGAACTTCGTTACAACGTCACGTAAGGCACATACAGGAAAACGAGGAGCATGGTGCAGTGTGGTGGCAAACGTTTTGCGGCCTTTCGTTTGCGTCTAGTGTTGCGCTGTTTTGGAGTTCAAGAGTTCAACATAGTGTAACTAATCTACGTAATAGGGCAAGCCTACAAATACTAGAACAGCGCAGGATAATATCCAGATTAAAATTCGTCTACCAACTTGATCACGGGGACTTTAAATTATCACGGGAACGATACCTTCAGCAGCCTTCTAAACTTTCAGCTAGGATAAATCACAACAAAACGTTTAGACAGCCACCTAGCCACATTAATGCCCACAAGTTCGCTCTCTTTCCTCGCGCAATTTTTCATTGGAACGCATTACCTGCGGAAGTAGTGAATGCTGCCTCGACGGCTTCATTCACTCAACAGATAGAAAAGATTAATTTCACCATATAAGTGATGTATGCTGAAAATAGTGTCATTTGAGTGCAAATCATCCGGCTACAAATGTTGAAAATATTCTTAGTTGAGCGCAGTTCTGTTGAACAGCGAGAAAATATATTTGACTTTTCTGTACTTGATAGTTATGTATTCTTTCATTTATGCCCTGTACTCCAGTGTATTACTAGTTATTGCTTGAATGTATTGTTTGTATCCCACTCCTGCATGGGCCCGGGTAGGGCCTGCAGTATCTGTAAATAAATAAATAAAAAAAATAATGGTAACAGACCCGGTCTACTTACCGTCTTGGTAAACTCCAGTCCCTCCTTATTAACAGGCGTAGTAGACAACCCATAACAGATCCAACTAAGACCGCGCCATTGCTCGAAGCACGAGAGGTGCCGCATTTACTTGGGCGAATATGCAGCGTAGAGAAGTACATTTGCGAATTATAAAAAGGTTCCATTGCTCGTATTGACAATGCTTTACGTAAACCATGCCAGAATGTCATGAGAAAACTCCTGATCATTTCATTATCATCCGGTAGGCTTGAGCCCACTAGCGCGAGCACCAGAGTTCATTCACGAACAAACGCGGCCATCAGTGATAATACTCGAATGTTTGTTGCCGCATGTATGAATGCTGACGTGCATTGCAGCAGATCAGTTGATCGATGGCTGACGCACTGTTCGCTGCTATCAGTGCCAACGTGTATCGCTGTAACCTGACTTTTCGTTTACCGGTCACGAGCTAAGCCAAATAAACAGTTTCATCTTGGACGTTCAGTCTGCTGTCTTCGTGAACATCTTGACCACGTGACGATATCCTAAGCTTAAGTGCACGAGTGCTTGGCTGATAGTTTAAAGGCACGTGAGCAAGCAGATTTCTATTCTCGGTGACTCGTTATTTTTTGTGTGTTGTTCATTGCGGCACTGAAGTTATTCCAGCAGGGCGGTCATCGAAGCCGACTGCCGCAGGAGGTCGGTGACAATCGTAACAATATACGATACTAATAACTACTGTAGCTTGACATCCCAAACGACCATATAAGATACAGTGTCATAAAGGGTCCCAGAAATTTTTACAGCCAGAAGTTTTTTTGTGTGCACCTAAATCTAATCACAAGGGTCTCCAGCATTTCCGCCTCCACCAAAAATGTGGCCGCCGTTGCCGGGATTTGTTCCCGCGACATGCGGGTTAGCACTATAGCACCATAACCATTAGACAACCGAAGTGGGTGGTATCAGGATCTTCAGCATTGCCCTTAGCCATCACAATTCTAAGTTCATCCAGCACGTCAATTGAATCTCATGGTTGATGTTACCTTGTCCCCGTTGAGCTTCTTGGGCAGACGTTCCAGTTTTTCGATATCATCAGATTTTAATTCATTCTTACATCCCTCACATCCCAATGTAATGGATGTTCCATCTTTAGAGTGAATATTAAGAGTTCTATCTTCAGACGTGAGGGTGTGGGGTCAGCACGTGGTTTCTTGCAGCATTTTTTGGGTTTTTTTTTGCTTTTTCATTTTTCGTTTCTTTGCTCAAACATGGGATGTCATCTTTTTTGTAACATATACGTGTGCGCCTTAGTGGTAACAAATCAATTGAAGTCTGCACTCACCCTCGTCTGCTGTGTTCGTTCTTTTAAATTATAGCTCTGAGAAGTTTAATAAACGATTACCAACTAGTCCAATCCCACACTTTACTTCAGAGTGCTACCATTTCCTCAAAGCAGTGTAAGAATAGATGACATCGGTATGTTGCTGTGTACGATGAAGATATACGAAGAATGGTGATAACGCTTCCGTTAGTCATTATTACAAATTAATTTGCGATATACTGTTTTTCCCGCCTGTTTTATTTTGGTGCCCCGCCGCGGTGGTCTAATGGCTAAGGTACTCGGCTGCTGACCAGCAGGTCGCGCGATCAAATCCCGGCTGCGGCGACTGCATTTCGATGGAGGCGGAAATGGTGCAGACCCGTGTGCTCAGATTTGGGAGCACGCTAAAGAACCCCAGGTGGTAAAAATTTCCGGAGCCCTCCACTACGGCGTCTCTCATAATCAAACTGTGATTTCGGGACGTTAAACACCACGTATCAGTTAATCAATCATGTTTTGTTTGGTGTATAGCCATGTGTTTTTCTCATCAAAGAAAAACCAACCAATCATGAAGTTCCTGGTTGATACGAAAACACACCGAGTAGAGCATATTGCACGCAAGGGACTGAAAATGTAACGTTTCGCAATTTCCAACGTGTAACCACGACCGCGCTTTCAATCTTTCAGGCATTCCATGGTAAGCGTGAGTACTGGACGGATAAGATCAGGAGTAGCAGGTAAGTATCTACGCAGGTCGCATAACAGGGTTCGTAAGCATGCTTTATCAGAAACGAGAGTGTTGATTGTATATCTGAATCGTTTGTTTGTCTATACTAGATTGCGAGATACGCAAGCTGAACCATTGCTTTGACGTCACTTAAATTTTTTCTGCGCATGCATGCGTTGCTTTTTGTTGTGTTGCCTTTTGTTTCATTCAACTTCAGTTGTTAGGCAGTGTTCATACTGTGTCTTATTCTCGCGCTCCATGCCATTCGCGCTGATCTTTAACAGATTAATGCTTCCTAGTGTACAGCCGAGGCCACGTTTGTGTAAAGCGCGGAAGCAGCTGGTGGATGGATGGATAGATGTATGGATGGTTTTCGCTTTGCTGGGCGCCACCTTGTGGCAGTTTCGTACTCTGACATGTTGTGTCACGGCTGGGTTAAACTGCACCTGCGCGCTCCCTCTAGTTTAGCCGTAATTGTGTCAGGATCATGCGCGGCCTATACTTGTGCACAACTTTCTGTGGCAGTGAAGGGAAAGCTATGAGGGCGGAGCTACAGCACATGTAGTCCTCGGCGAAGTCCCACTCTACACGCTTTTCGAATGATGACCGTGTTCGAATAATACCACTGCGTAGAGTTTGCTACGTCTGCTTACACATCTATTTGTGAGTGAAATTTGGCACAAGCTCCTCCGGCGAGTAGTTGGAGGGCGACGAGCACTCCCCTAATTGTGAAGACACTATGTTAACTTTGAGGTGCACCTAAAACGTGCGACGTTTTCAGACGTGCCAAAACGTAAGATGACACTTCATGAAGCAAAAAAATATTATGTCATTGACTCGTGCTGCGTTTTTTTTATAAATGACATCCTGTAAAAAATTAAAGTAATGTTGTTTTGTGTTATGTCCACGCGGAAAACACAGACGCATTTGTGGGACTATATTCTTCAGTTGTGGCACACACTTTGGTACCGTAGCCTTCCCTTCATTGCCACAGAAAGTTGTGCCCGAGTATAGTAGTCAGGCTGGCCACGTCAAAGCCCGCTACTGCCTCAATGTGTCACCCCGCCGAGCAAACACCGGTTACTCGCGCCCTCTTGACAGAGGTGGCCATGGTTGTACACACGACTGTGCTGCCTCATTTCTTGTTTAGGATTAGCAATGACTGGAGGCATGTGCACGAGACGACGGGTAGCCGAAAGCTTGGACGTCGGGAGAGCATTTGCCGGAGTTGTTCATTTCGCCCACGAGCTAGCACACGTGTAAGTATGAAGTTTGAAATCGCATTTGCGATAGCCTTTAGCCATTTCACTAGTTCGTGCTCTTGGCTTGTTTTCTTGTATCCATGCATAATGTGCATCATTCTTTCGGCAAACGAGTTCCGCGGAGACTCGCAAAGTGGTGCAAAGGTTAAGAAAAGGTAAGATAGACAACCACTCGTTTGTAGCTCGAAACCACAGAGAACTTCGTACGCATTTCTTAGAAAGAAAAGCCTCTTTTCATAATACAAATGCGTGGTTATCTATTTTCTTTTTCCTAACGCACCCTTACTGTCCGTGGTCGCATCAATGTGTCTTCCGCACTTTGTCTTCTCTGTGCACATGTGTACGTGCAGTGTTTGTTAGTTTTGATTCTTTACACTACACCAAATATTTAAAAGTAGTCCAGTATAAATTGCGAGGAAGTTATCGTACTTATTCTGTAGTGTCCACACAGATAGTGTTTACACAGCGAGCAATCTGCAAATTCAGGTTCGCTACTTTATAATTTACAGTACCTTTTTCAATATTGTTAGCTAGATGAAACAAGTTTGTCGTCGAAGTCACCCATGTGCACTCCTGAATTTACACTCTAGCGTACCATTGCTATAGGAGCTACGCGTAAACGTCTTCAACAGCGGTAACCTATTTGAAAGTTAATTCAAATTCCAGGTCTTGCATGCCGAAACCGCAATATACTTTTTTGGTGTAGTGGGAGACCACGGATTAGTTTAGGCAATACGGTGTTTTCAGCGTGCACCCAAATGTAAGTGCACGGGTGTTTCTACCAACTTCCACTTTTGAAATGAAGACATCGGGTTCGGTAGTCTAACGCTCGGGGTTCTTGAGGTTACAGATCTACATACTTTAGCAGCAATATTGTATAATGGTGACGATAAGGCTGCTCATGATTATAGATAATACGATAATGAGGAGGACAATGACGACACAGCCCTATGTCGCTAAGGGTAAGCTTTCACAGTGAGTGCAAGTTGCGAGACAATGTGGTCGATTTATCCGAAGTGCGTCACAATGCCTACGTATTCGATCAGACAAATGTCTTAAGTACATACTGTCTCCTGTACCAGCGAGCATGAGTCGATGCGTGCAAATATCACGATTTTTATTCCAGGAAATATTCTCGGAAAGTGCAGCTGACCTGATTGTGACAGCAATGTGGCTTGCCATGCCGAATCACCAATAGAGTGAAGGCAGTGATACAACCTTTTTGCAAAGGGTATAATTTACCGACATATGCACAGCTGGAGCCAGATGACATCGCGACATAAAAAGACACTAGAAGTCTTGCAGCAACTAAAGACCTGTCAGTATTAAATGTTGCGCCTCCAAAGAAGCCCCACGTTCTCACAAAATATCGCGCTTTGGAAAAGAAGACAATAATTCCTCAAATATTGCTATTTGTTGGGCTCTGAACTTACTGCGACATTAGCGCTCTCTCACAGCAAGTGCTGCCAGTTTTTTTCGTGCCTGCTTTTTGCTTAGATAGCCAGGCTTATCCAATTTAGGAAAGTTGGCGAAAAATGACCGTTTCTCGTGCTTTGTTTAGAGTTGGATGAAACAGCGCATCACGATGAACGAAAGAAAGATTATGTTAAGGACTCGTTATTCTTTGTTAGACACACCATTATTTACAACTAGCAGTCAAGAAAGCCGACAACGCACTGTTGCTAAGGCTGTCCCGTTCGGCGCATTTCCCAAAGAATAACCTTAATTTTGTCAACACCTTAACACACAGAAAGGTGGCCGCTTCAGCCGAAACGTTGTTTATATAGCATCCACCCACATTAAAAAAGTTAGCCGATCCTACGTACCTTCGGAATCGATGTTATGCTGTCTGTCTGTCTGTCTGTCTGTCTGTCTGTCTGTTTGTCCGCCTTTAACGGTACCCTAAACGGTACCAAAGTGGCCAAAGGATACTCCAAAGGGCAGAGCCCATTCGTAGCACCCACCAATATTGCTCAAGGTTCAGCGTTCATACTTGTGTGTTTGTCAATTAAAAAGCAATTATTGCGCATGTCTGAGGCACCATAACAACACGTCAGTAATATGTATGTGTATTTTTTACTTGAAAAGGCATACATAAGTAATTTTAAGGACCGTAGCGTTTATCATGCAGCGCTGACCATGCAACGCTTGCATGAAAAGGCAATTGTTTCCAACGCTCTGCTAAGACAATACTGTGGCAGCACCTACCTATCTCCTTGCGTTGTACACCTTATCACCTCAAAAACAGGCACGCACGCCGCGCGCTTCATTTTCTAGGATAACTGCCAGGTAGCGCTCATGTCTCACTTGTGACGTGACTTGATGCGCTCGTTCACCTCCGCTGCATGCTCGAGGCACTCTAACGCAGAGCTTCCAGAATACCATAATGACTTTCTTGCGCAGAACATCAAATAAACGTTTAGTTCACTCTCTCCAGACGCAAGACTATCGTCTTTCGACGACATTTGCAGTGTAACATGCAGATACGGGGTCGAACTTTTTTATTCAGTGAAGCGTTACGAGATGACGCTAAAGATATGTGCAAATGTTGTACGCACAGACATATGTTAAACAGTCGCACGTTTACTGTGATGGAACGAAGCCAACAGAACATGGTGTTAGCAAGACCAGAAGTGGTATGCGGATGTGTAGGGCTAGTGCGAGCGAAGATGGCGGCCCTGTACACTTCTAGATAAATGAGCTTCAGTGAATGGTGCTTCACTACATACGTCGTTAACTCAACGTGACAGCTGTATGATAGGAGTACGTATGTACTCTTTATACGATTGGTTAGCAAGCACTGCAATCGCAATTGGCGTTTCATGGACATTACTGTCTATTTGAAAATCAGTCCTATACCTGGCGTGACTCTGTGATAGAATGATTGATTGCCACGCAGAACGCGGGGGTTCGATTCCTGCTAGAACCATGACATTAATGCTATGTGTTCGTTGGGTAAAGGCTGCCGATTCCAGTTCTTGGGGGGCGAGGCTCCTTGGGGTTGTCGTACTTGGCGTACTTCACGCCCCACAAGACCCAAATCGAAATTGAACACCTAGAAAACAACAACAAAAAAAAAACGTAGGCACATGTGTAAACAACCAACTTTATGTAAAATCAACTATGCGAAAGCAGAATACATGATCACCCGCGCCATCTATCTGTCCTTCCGTCAATCCATTCGTCCGCTTGCCCATCCGTTCTTCCATGTATCTCTCCGTCCGCCCATCCGCCCGTCCGTCCATGTATACGTCCGCCTATTTGGTTCGTTCATGCGGACATCTGTTCATTGGTCCATCCTTTATACTAGTCGGTGACTTGAACGTACACATTTTGGACCTTAAGACCTATAGCTTCGCCCACTCATCGTCATTCACTTTGTGGAGATGCACTGATTTTTCTTAAGTCTCTCGAATTAAAATTACCAATATCGCTTCACGCCGTTCTTTGATATAAACTGCCAATCACCTTCAGTACATGCGCATAAATACATTTAATCTTTACCCGACGTGATAGCTGTATCGTAGGAGTACATATGTAGTATTTATAAAATTGAAAAACCAGCACTGCGATGACAATTGGCGTTTCATTTTCATCAGGGCCTATTTAAAATATAGCTCCTAAAGCTGGTGTGGCTTTGTGGTAAAATACTTCATTGCCACGCAGGATGCTAGGGCCTGAATGCGGCTGAGAACTTCACAATCATTCTTTGCATTCGTCCGGTAAACGCTGCCGATGTCCGCTTTTTCTTAACAATCAAGCGCTAAAAACGCGCATGTCTGTCCTCACCGTTTTAAGGTCAATCACCTGTGGCACATACCAACCCGCGGGTTTGTGCCACTGCCTAGTGAAAAGTGTTTGACGACGTACGCGACGGGATTGTGACGTTATCTCATGTCATGACGAGCGAGTTGTATTCGTCAAACCATCCTACCCTCCGATACTAATTTTGGTTCACACAAAATTTAGGGGGTGGTCGCGAGAACACCCAAACGTGGGCGACTATATAGATATATAAATAGATAGATATGCAGAGAGACGCCAAAAGTGCTTGCAGTGCGCAAAGAAATGCTTCGCATTTAGAAATTTCTCCGACACCCACATGGCTGTCGCACCGCGCTCCCTGCTCGCCCGGTAACGCATCACGGCCGGGCTAGCGGAAAGACACGACGCTCATGTATACCATCAAGCAGTGTTATATCTGCAACAATAAACACTGTGTGTGAATGAGCACAAACATTGGAGCTACTTTCGTGAGGCCGCTTTTCACTACTGCGTTGTACTGATTCTTATGACGAAGGAATCAATCGGGTTTTTTTCTTCGTTCAACCCTCACAGAATGGGATGTAGCCATGATCAAGCGGCTCCTGTGCCAAACATACCAGGAAACCGAGGCGCATACCACTGCCTCTGGAGTGAAGGTTACATCATGAGCTACGAGGTTACAGATGAGAGGCAGTTTGCCTTTTCGTCTTGCTCTCAGGAGCAGTTCCTTGTTTTCATAAGGTGAGAGGTATTCATGTAAGGGTGGGCTGAAATCGCCTTCACAGGTGGTATTCAGATCCCTGTGTTATCTTGAGATCAATTGTCCCCTTTTATATCAATAGTTCTAGGATAGCTGTTGGCCATCCTTGAATGTGCGTCAAAAAAAAAAAAACTTTCAGCTTCCTGGTAGACATGGTTATCACTCATGCAATACTGGCTTTCCGGCAGGCGCATAGTCAGAAAGTTTTGGGGGGGGGGGGGCACCTTGATTTTTTTTTTTGGGGGGGGGCACATCTGCGGGGGCACCTTGATTTCGGGAGGAGCACCCTTTTGAAATGGTAATTTTTAGCTCTTTATGCTATGACGGAAAAAAAGATGTGGGGGGCGGGGGGGGGGTCACGGGCCCTGTGCGCCACCTCCTGGCTTCGCTCTTGCATTTCAGTGCCGCACATATAAAAAAATTGTATCACTTTGCTGTGATGCCCAACACAGAATACATTTTTTGAGGGCAGTTAACTGGGCTATATGCTCTGTTGCTTGCCACTGTAAAACGTCTTGAGCTATGCACTCGAAAACATGCGGAACCACTTGTTTGACCTAACTTTATGCAGAAAAAGCACTTTACAAGAAATTATGTTTAAGTTTAGAAAAACGTCAGCACTGGTACTATCATTTACATACGCGGTAACTCTATAGCACAATGAAACAAGCTGGAACGCTGTGTATTTGCTCACCAATAATATTACCTTGGTACTGTCAATGATTCTAAATATGAAATCGCGGTGTTATATCCCCTACTCTTACGCATGCGCCTCCCCCTTTTTCTCCAGAGTTGGTGGCGAAGGCCACGAAACGCTTCCTCACTAAAAGGGCGGTGTTCACCCCCCCCCCCCCTGCACGCGCGCAGCCTCCTTCCCTTATCTCTCCTCTCCAATGCTCCCCTCTCTCTGTTCCAAATCGGCGTCGAAGGCAACGAAACACTTCCTCGGTGTACGTGATCACTTCGTAGCTGTTGATCGTCAGTCTTGCGGTGTTTCGTGTTTCCGTGGGACAGAACGCGTCTGCTTTGGTTTGCACAGGGTTACGTTCGATGTCTTTGGCATGTGCGTTGAGAGACCAGCTGTTTAGGAGTGTTAATGGTAACCGGCAGTGTTCACGGTAGTGGTCACCGGCATCAAACTATGGTCACTGACAGCATCACTCACGTAGATGTTCTGAATGTTGGTGCACCTGCTTAAGGCGGCATAGACGAGCTTCTGTGAGTTCCGTTCCCCATGTCCTTGCTCTTTCGCATCCACACGTGGTTCTCTTTAACAGAGGTTGGCGTAATTTTTTCCTTTCTTTCGCATAACGAATAACAGCTTATGTGACAATGTGTGATAGGGGACAAGCGTTTCACGTATTTGTAAGCACTCGTCATTACTGTATGACAAGCTTGCATAAATGCATGCCTCTTTGCTGTATGCCCGAGAGTGCACCATGAATGTGGCTGCAGTCGTGAGTAAAAGAAACCTAACACATGTGCAATATATTTCCATCAGAAGATCCTAACACTCGCACATTTCCATGTGATGCACCTCGCTTGTTGGTTGTTCTCGTGGTTGTTAAAATTTTTCTTCAATATATTTCTGCACACGCAGGTATATCCCTCAAAGATGCATAGACCATACTTGGAATAGGCAATTGCCGAAGCCTTCAAGTAGATTGCCAGGAGATACCATGTCTCGGGACAAGTTCTGCCGTAGGGAGTCTGGCTTTTCGGATTCAAAAGAATGCACCGTAAGTTTAGTAAGCCAACTCTTGTAGAATTAGATCCACATCTCACACAACCAGCCATGAGAT
The DNA here is from genome assembly GCF_013339725.1 of Rhipicephalus microplus. Lineage (NCBI taxonomy): Eukaryota > Metazoa > Arthropoda > Arachnida > Ixodida > Ixodidae > Rhipicephalus > Rhipicephalus microplus. The sequence goes on from NC_051167.1 coordinate 164,757,477, forward strand.
ATCGAAGACGAAACTCGTTGAGTTTTTGCCATCTAGTTTTATTGCAACGGTAGAAAGTAAATGTTGGAATAGATTCAATACCATTTTAATTTATTCTATAGATGGAACAACGTTTACGTGTATTCATATGAAATATGGAATGGTGTTAAAATTGTTCAATATTTTCACCGTGGCCGTGAAGGTGCATAAGGCTCCAGCAGAATTCGGAAATACGTAACTCTTTGGGTGAACTTGTGGCCGGGAAAATGGAAGCTCAAACTACTGCAAGAAGTATACTCTTTACACTGATATAGGCGAACGAAGCGGCCAAGGGCGTGGACTTTTATACATTCATCGTATCAGATTTCAGCGTTATCGCTAGCAGCCGCGTAAGCTGCAGAACTATAACTTCGATTTTCGCGTCGTGCTCGTAATCTCATTGGAAGATTCTAACATCTTATAGCTCCCAGTCATTCGCACACGCTTTGCCCAAGGCAACAGTTCCGTTGCAATGTGGTGGTTACATGGCAATAGAAAGAAAGAAAAGCACCTGTGGTAGAAATATTTGTATCTAAATGTTAAATGATAGTGATTTCGTTATTGACAGTGTCTTTTACACGGACACTGATAGTTATTAGGTAGGTTGATAGACCTGTCTTTCACGTGTTTCACTTTGAACAAAGCTCTCATGCGCGAGCCGAAATCTGATTAGATGTTTGCTAATATTTCAGCAACCGCTTCTGGATGCTTTTGTGAGCAACAAACATTTTCATTTAGTGTAAGTGGAAGCGCTACTTGTACAAGGATTCCTCAGTTATGCGACTCGCTGGCTTCTAGAAAGTAACTTTTTACAGCTTGTAGACTTTAATAAAATATTCCCGACGAAAGTTGTAGCTTTGTTGTCGATGTCTTTCTTTAACAACAAAGCTGTACTGATAATGAATATTTTGTATGCCTGTATTGGTAACAAATATTTTGTATGCATGTAATGGTGACACCATCCGTCACCGCTGTGCGCATACTTGACTGTAATAGTCAGAGATGTCGCATTGGTTTTTCGCTAACGTTTACATTTTCCTAAAAGCACATTTTCCGAAAGCACACTTTCCAAAAAGCTGATTTTTTCGTATTAGTAGACTAGTTTTTCACTATACCAATTTCGCCATGATTGCCTCGAAAAGGCACCTTGTACGCGAAAAAAAAAAACGGAAAAAGAAAATGCTGTTGGCGGCGCCCCCTTGAGGTTGCCACACCCATCGGCGTGACGTTGTAGATTTTAACTGTACCTACGTAGCTCTTGATCTGTCAATATGAAGGTGACGTTCCTCTGAGCGGGCGAGACACTTAGCATACAAAGTTTCAAAAAATTCTGGCGATTCAGTGTCGCCGAAAATACGAACAAAATATTTTGAAATCATTATTTTGTGTGGTGCCATCACTCCGTGAAGTCGCTTGCGCCTCAGTGGCACACACGTGTCTCACGGATCAGCCGCACTGAGAGTTAAGAGCCTGCTGCGTGGTAGGTGGCGCTCCGCTCGCAAGTGGGTTCACCAATCATCACCATGGTTAGCGTAGTAGTGCTAGCACTGCCGCCCTGCGGTGAGGCATAGGTGGCCGCACCGAAAAGATTCGGGACTATCTTTCATGTGTCGGGGCTGGCGCGTACTGGTCGTCTCCCGCGGTGGGTCCATAGGAACGGCGTCGCAGATCATCTTCTGTCGGCCCTTCGTGGTGGTCGAGCCATGGTGAGGCCGCCTTTCCGTTACCCTGTGTTTATTTTTTTGTTTGATTGAGTGTATTGGAATGCTGTATAAAGTTGTTTAGCATGTTGATAACTAGAGACGTATTCACTCGGCTGGCGAAATCGCAGATGCAAAAGTAACTGAATGAACGTGATGTTTTGTTGTTTTTTTTTTTGCCCTGCCGTGGTGGTCTAGTGGCTAAGGTACTCGGCTGCTGACCCGAAGGTCGCGGGAATCGAATCCCGGTTGCTGCGGCTGCATTTTCGATGTAGGCGAAAATGCTGCAGGCCCGTATGCTCAGATTTGGGCGCATGCTGAAGAACCTCAAATGGTCGAAATTTCCGGAGTCCTCCACAACAGTGTCTTTCATAATCCTATGGTGGTTTTGGGACGTTAGACCCCACATATCAATCAATCAATTCATGTTTTGGTTTGCACGACTGTGCTTACTGTGTCCGTTTGTTCCGAGAGCATGGCTCATTTTGAGACCCCACGATGTCACGTCCCGATATTTTGTCGTGATATTGAAAATGAGACGTTGACCTCAATTTTCTTCTCTCTTGGTAAGTACATGCGAGCTAAATGAACTACAGAAGAGTTTTAAAAGTATATTTTAAATCAGTTTATATGGTGGATATAACTATAGTTGTGCCACTACAGCACAGCGACATGGCAGACACGGACAAGCACAGTCTATTAACTTTTATTGTTCCTTAGAAAAGCAATCACTCCAGAGTAGCATTGAAGCAAGCAACACTGCTATTATTACATGAGTTGTACTTAGACCGAACGCAGATATACACTGATGGGTCCGTCTCGTCCAGCAGCTCATCAGGTGCCGCTGTAATTCCGGCTGCAGCAATGACAATCAAGTTTAAGTTGTCGCATATGACTACATCTACGGCATCAGAGCTTGCTGCTATAAGGGCTGCTTTACAATATCTCGTTCAAGAACGTCCAGGAAAATGGGTCATATTCTCTGATTCGAAGGCAGCGCTTCAGAGTTTGCAGTCTGCCATGCGTAGGAGGAGTCATGACCAATTGGTACAAGAAATAAGAAATTGCCATCATGAAGCTCTAGCACGAGGGCATGATATTATATATCAATGGCTGCCTGGATATATTGGTATTACCGGAAATCAATTAGCCGATGATGCAGCCCGCTCAGCCCATGAAGGAACCCGTGTATTCTCGATTCCTCTATCAAGGAATGATGCAGCAAGACAACTTTACCTGCTGGCTCGAGATGTCAAACGCACGTTCTGGTCGTCTACCCGCTTCCAAAGGTGTCATTTTTATGAACTGGATCCTTCGCTCAAGCTAAAGCTACCATCACAACTTTCCCGCTCCGATGCGACACTGTTATGCCGCCTTTGGTTGGGTGTTGCACTTACAAAGGTGTACTCCTTTCGCATTGGTATGGCAGACACTCCTACATGCGACTACTGTGGAGCTAAAGAGACCATCGAACACGTCCTGTGCAGCTGCGCTTGCTACGACACACAGCGATGTCAGCTCCGGATGGTTTTGAATCAACTTGACCCCGGACCATTTTGTGTGCAGAAGATACTAGGACCTTGGGCATCCGCCTCAGTTGCGCAGAAAGCATCTAAAGCACTGCTACTTTACCTAAAGTCAACAAACCTGAGCGACCGCCTGTAGACTGTGTGTGCTCCCCGAGTGTGCTCGTGATTGTGTGTACCTTCTCATCTCTCTGCAACCTCTTTTCTCCCCTTTATCCTTTCCCCAGTGCAGGGTAGCAAACCGGATGTGCGTCTGGTTAACCTCCCTGCCTTTCCTTGCATCTTTATCTCTCTCTCTCTCTGTATTGTTCCTTAATGTCATGACCACAGGCAGCATTAAATTTACATTTAATTATGTGAAAGAAACGCCTAACTGTTTTCACAAGTGGGGTAACAACGTAACGCTACTCAAAATAATGACTACACTAGAAAATCAAGTACGAGTTATCCAGCAAGTAGTTCAACTGGTCAAGTGCTATGTGCGTCAAATGAGGCCCGAACAGCAACAAGCCTTCACGAAAGCATAGTGGGCGCTGTTCACTCATCACTATGGTCTGGCACGCGTGTATGCACACATAGCAGCTGAACAGGATGCGTGCCTGTTAATGGCGATATCTGGTGATTAGAACTATACTATCTCATGGGCTCGCCGCTGTTCGGGTTTCATTTGACGCTAAGTTATGTCATTGTAAAACAAAATATGAGAACACCTTGCGGGTTGAATAAAGCCAAGTAAAAAAAAAGAAACAGCGAAGAATGCAGGAGGTGACAACGTGGCCAATAACCAGAAGATTGATTCCTGTGAAATTATGCATAATGATCACAGCTACTTGCTAACGCATATGGGGTCCCACGTGTTCACTGCCTTGTCCTATGGTATCCTTACTTATTAAAAAAAGAAGTGTTACTTGCAGTTAGAATCTTACTCTGGAAAACAAAGTAATACCTGTGTCACACGGGCGCGCAAAAATTCTTTCAAGTAAGCGGTCTTTTACGAAGTTGAAAGACTTTTAACAAAGAGGTGTTGCGGCGCAGACACACGGCAGCAACGATCTCCTTTTAGTGTTTTCGTTCGAAGACGCTAGCGAAAGCGTGGCGCTATCAGTTAAAAGAGAAGCAATGAAAATTAAACGATGTATCACGCTGTACAAATTAAAGACTTGTTGCACTGCTCGTTTCTTCAAATAAATTTAAGAATAAGAGATGAAGAAACACCAATGTGAAAGTTTGTTGCACTAGTTAAGGAAGCGTCCCCATAACAAGCGACGTGCACAAGTCCGTCTGGCGCCACTGGGCTTTTATTTACCGTATTTGTTTTTCGCTGCTCTCGACTGCTCTCGACACGTTATGGGCGACCGTACGGAAGAAAAAGCGAGGATCGCAAGCCTCACGGCCTGCCTTCTCGCTCTGGAAAGCGAGGCAGACGCTGCAAAAGCCGCCAGAGAGAAGATCAAGCAGCAACTGTTGTTCAGCAATTCCTTGCTGTGCGCATTGGAGCTGTCGGAGAAGGCCTGCGATCGACCGATCTGGGCCTTCAGACGAAACGAGAGGTGGTTCGAGGGAACTGTACCTCACCTCGGTGAGCAGAACTTCAAGCAATCTTTTCGAGTGTACCCGTCCACCTTTCGTTTCATTGTAGAGAGCTTGCGCAGTGAGCTCGAAAGACAGGGCACCAGGATGCGTGAAACCATCACTCCTGAGAAGCGAGTCGGCATTGCCCTATACAAGCTTGACCACTTCAATGACGGGCAAACACATGACTGGCACGCTTTCCTTGCTTGTGCAAAATGGCTCGGCACGAGACCGAGCGTCGTGATATTGCCGACGCGTCGTAGCTGCTTACGAAAGTAGAAAAAGGAAATAACCATTAAAAAGAGTTCATTACACCTTCTGCAGGATATGAAATTTGTTTTTACAAATAGTTTTGGTGACACAAAAATAAGAATTCGCTCTTTTTTCCCACCACTCGAAGACTGCTGGTGCCCACTGGTTTCGAGGCTACTCATTCTGAGTCATAAAAGAGATTGAAGAACTCCGTTTACGAAAAAGACCGCTTCTGAAAAGGAGTTCGCTCTGTGCCGTGTGTCTGCTGTCAGGAACTCCTTTTCGGAAAAAGACCGCTTACTTAAAAGACTTTTAAGTGCCCGTGTGACAGGGGTATAACCACGCCTTAAGTTATTCTGGTGCTTATTGCTGCCTTCGGTGCGACTTAGACTGTCGTTTATAAAAATTAGAAAGGTGTATCCACCGAAAAACAGTTACTTAAGTTTGTACTCTCTCGCATCAAACGTAATTGAGCTTACTAGGTAAAACTGATGGCACTACTTGCGTCACCGTGTACGGAACTTCAGTTCATGTACCTTAATGAATGCAGTTCATATGTCCCTTGCAGTGTTCAAGTTAGAAACGGAACGAACCTGACGATGACCACAGCATAAGAAATAGTGAGAGGCCTACCGCTCTCTCATTTTTTTTTTACTGGATGAACACCCATGAAGACAGAATCAGTAATTTCTAAAAGCCTTAATGAAGAAGATTCAGTTTGTGAGAAACACCCAAGAAATTGCAGCAACAAAAAATAGACCAGTTTTCCTAATTAGAGCAACAAACACTGGTTCGAAGAGACAAACGCCGCAGGTAAATCTAATAAGCTCAAAACAATTCACAAGAAAATAGAGTTCTTGGCTTTATGGTTTGCAGCTGCAGGCTTGAAGGTTTGATTTTTGAAATTCTCAGCTTTGGATATGTGACCATTGCATCAGTCAAATTTTTGGCTGTTTTATTGTGTAATGCAACATATCATGTGAATTTTCACTGTTCTAGGAAAGACATGGTGATGATCTTTGCAAGATAACGTGTTGTCCTGGAAAAGACATCTACAGGCGAAGCGTTCAACGGACTGAATACTGGTGCCTAGATGGAACAAAGTGTGGTTCAGGCAAGGTAAAGTACATAATTGAGAATGGATATTTTTATAGGCTCCACTACGACCGCATTATTTTTTTAGTACCTGAAAGGCTCCATTTGGGGTATTACACGAGGGATGGGTATCAGTTACAGAAAAGTTTATAGAATAGATGGAGGGATACATTGCCCACAAAATGGATACGTTGGTTATGGTCAATACCATAACACAACAAAGCGTAACAAGAACTTATCAATATTTAAATTAAATTGAATGTTAGATGTTTTTATGTGGGTCTTTCCAAATATATGGTACAACCAAGGCTCGATGCATAGTAAGAAAAGCGGGAATGCCTGACATGCATGCATGAAATGAAGTTTGCTTGTTAGTCTAATTTTGTTTTTGCTTCGTTATAATTTGATTCGGCACTCTCCTCCCCCCTTCTCTTATGTGATCTTGTTTAGGGAATTCACCTGAAAAACCATTCGCGTGAACTGGATCAAGTTTTTTATTGGACATAATGACTTGCCGGTGTGAAGCGGCGTATGAATTTGTTTTCGGTGAAGCATCGTAGCCTGCACCCTTGTCTGATCGGTGTCAGGTCGAGACGTAGAAGTGCCTGGAGTCTTTATATAAGTTTGCGGTTTGGTCGTTATGCTAGGTAACCGTCACACTAGCGGAAACTGAGTCCGATGAAGCACACATCTAGGTTAGCTTTATACCCACATGGTCTACGCATCCACCGCTTCATATCCTAGATTCTCGGACTCAGTAGGTACCAACGCAATGTTTATAAGCCTGTATTTTTATAGTGATATCTTAACACTCATTTCGTCTTTACGCTTACAGCTCCCTCAACTAAATTATATAGAATTAAGTTTCCCATACCAGGTTCATGTTCTTTATTAGGGGATTATGTCTGCTTTTTTTTAAATATTCGCATATGTCCGCTGCATATTCGAAACCATTTAAGCACATGCTTATTTGCTTCATTACGGAACAATAGTGCGCAATATGCGTGGTACACGCAGAATGCACAATGAAATACCTGGTAATATTGTTCATGTAGAAAGGTTTGTTTTATTTCTACAGGAATGCTACAACGGCTACTGCAGAACGAAGCGAAGGGAGTAAATCTGCATGAAACGCATAACGACAGCAACAAGATAACTATGACTTCCAAAGGGCTACATGGTTTAAAAGCATTTATCTGTTTATATAAGAAATGTGCTTCTATCACTACTAAAACTTTGCCAACATATGTACAGTATCATTTGCTCTTTTTCTTTTAGTTTCAAGAAGCTTCTTTCGCTAGTTGTCAAGAAGGTTAGGAGAAGCGTGAATTTTATAAGTCAGACACTTAGAATTGCTAATCTAATTAGGAAAGATCCGGGCTACGAATTTACGAAGGTCACTCGCGTGGTCGTTGAACAGGTGAGCATAAGCTTAAAATACTCAATGTGTGACAACATCTGGGACCAAATAAGATTACAAGGTCCATTATATGCATTTAACTAAGATTAACCTATAAGGTGAAATGATCAGCGTTATCATCAGAGCTTCAAGGGTGGCATGATTTTCGTTACAACTCGCTGCTTTTTCAAGGCTAGCATTTCTACTGGTGCCTTCGTTGGTGTTGATGATGAATAAGAAGATGATGAAAATGATCATGAACTTTTTCTAGTGCCGCCTTTTGAGGTGACTGAGAGTGGCCCCTCTCAGTCATCTCTCGTTAAGCAATTCGCACAGTGTGACATCTCGCGTGATTCTATATATGCCGATAGTTATAGTGGGAGAACAGAACGACGACACAGAGAGAAGGACACGAAGGACATGAGCGCTAACTTCTGAGTTTATTGCGCAGAGCGCGAAAATACATAGAGGAGACAGTAAACCATGTGACAAAAACCATGTGCACAAAGAGCAATACATTAGTACGGGGAAAAAAACAAAAGCACAGAAAAAGGCGGCCACTATTAGGAATAGTATGGCAAAATCCAACAGCAAAAAAATACAGCACTTTGATGGAGTGAACAATGATGAGTGGGACGAAGCGTCCGTCCGTCCGTGCTTCGTCTGTCTGTCTGTCTGTCTGTCTGTCTGTCTGTCTGTCTGTCTGTCTGTCTGTCTGTCTGTCTGTCTGTCTGTCTGTCTGTCTGTCTGTCTGTCTGTCTGTCTGTCTGTCTGTCTGTCTGTCTGTCTGTCTGTCTGTCTGTCTGTCTGTCCAGCCTGCCCTTTAGTCATAAACTATAAAAATACCCTACCGCCATCTGGCGACCTTATATACAATTTTACTTAGACAGACAATGTCATCTAGGGAGTCATTCCTAAGCTAGAGCTGGCTACATACTATGTACGGTGGAGGGAAGGACTCACACTCTAAGGAGCTTCGTCCCTAAACCCCCAAAAAATAATTTCGAGAATAATGATGAGGATGATTTCTTCAGCCTTTTACCAAGAAGCCATGACTGAGCTTGACGGCGCTAAGAAGTTCTGTGAAGCAGTGCACTAGAAAATGTATAGCAATTTGAAGAAACCAGCGTGTAACATTGCTCCCAACGATGTTGTTGGGCACGTGGATATGTTGATCAGTTTTACCGCTCCATGGTCGGCGGCCCGCGCGATCGTGTGACAAGTACTTGAATAGAATTAAATGCAGAGGCTTTCAGCATGCAGTTTGGGCTCTTTTCGTTGATTTGTAATTCATTGGTGGGTAGCGCACAAATTTAAAATACAAAAGTTGTTACCATTCAATCGTTAGAGCAGCGCTTGTCCCGTTCCCTTCTTTCGTGTTTTATCAATTCGTGCACTAATAGTAAGTTCCAACTCGCCCACCTTTCAGTTCTACTACAGTCAATTTTACTGGAAGCCAATGACGACCGAGAAATTTGATCTAGATCAGTCGCGATCGCTATCAACAGACGAGAGTGCGAGTCCGGCAATAAGCAAACTTTACTACGAGTCATCGTCAGAATGGCAATGTCACGATACCAATACCTGTCAATAACGTCTGTCAACATATTCTTTAAACAGATGCGTTGAACTTCTTGGTGTGTTTGCGGGGAAGGGGGAGGAGATGGGGGAGGGTAGAAAAGGCATGCGTGCGCCTTTTCAGTTCGATCTTGGATGACGTCTTCAGTATCGTGAGCATTGTGAAAATTGGTGGAATAAACAGACATACCATAAGAGGTAATGATGTTCCTTTATTATTTGTATGAAATAGTAAGAGCGTGTTTGTTGTTTCGCGATTTGATCAATCTGTCTCCCATTGATGTTTTTCGTTACTCACGCTAGCTGGTACGCTCTTTCGTTCGTGGCCAAAAAGACGTTAACACTTTTACTCGAGTAGACAGCGATAGTAAATCTGTAGTCACTTTACTTCAGCGCGGGAACCGCAAGTTGTTCGTCACGCTCTTGTGGTCCAGTCTCTCGTGGCTGTTCCACGCAGACGCTCTTTATGCACACCTGTCAAAATACAGAAGAAATGAAACAATGAAGTGATTCAAGCCTTTTCAAGCGAGCTATTATTAATTATAATCTGGCAGCACATTGACAATGTGACTGCGCGTCTCTCATAATCATATAGTGGTTTTGGGACGTTAAACCCCACATATCATCTTTTGGCACAACACTAAAACAATCAACGCAAATTCGCACTAACGGGGCGAGATGTGAATGAAGCGCGTATCCGAGTGGTCCGTCTTTTCATTTTTCTCTTGTTTGTCTATATTTTTCATGCCTGTTTATTACTATTTCTTTGGTGGTGCGTTTGATTCCGACTGCGGCAGTTGCGTTGCGATGGAGGCGACATGGTAGAAGCCAGTGTAGTGCGCGATGTCAGTCCAAGTTAAAAAACCTCAGGTGGTCGAGATTTACGGAGCCCTCCACTACGGCGTCTCTCAAAACCACATCGAGGTTTTCGGACGTTAAACACGAGATATTCCTATATTATTGCTATTTATTTGTTGTTTTTGCGATTTATACGCTTCTTTCTTTGTCTTCGTTTTTTTCCGAACTTTTTAAACTATTTTTATTTTGCTCTCTCTCTTCTGTATCTCTTTTATTGTATGTGTTTCTTTCCATGTCTTTGTCTACTTCTTTTTCTGTCTGCCTTTCTCTCCGTTCTTTGTTTCTCGTAGTTTCTCTGTCTCTATTTTTCTATATTCCTTCTCTTTTGCCCATAAGAGTAAGTGAACCTCACATCGGTTGAATGGACGCACAAGTTTTTTTTTTCCTTTTTTTTAAACAGATGCTTCCACACTTGCACTACTGTCTTATTTATTTCACTTTTCCTGTTTAAGCTTCTCTCAAAGCTACAAGAATAATTATGGTTTTCGGATTTGTTAAACCTCACAAATCAATCAATCAATTAATCAATCAGCAAGAGTAGTTTTTTTTTCTTATTTCTACTACTGTAGCATACAAGTGGCTATTGTGGTTATGTGAATTGTGAGTCGCAAAACGCTCTGTTGCGACTGTTCTCTGGGTGATGTAACCTAGACAGACACCTTTCGGGCCTTTTGCTGTGTCTCCTAACACAACTGTTAATTGTCTTGAATAAAGTCTCAATGAAAGAAAAAAAAAGGCCGAAGATGAAGACGACGAAAGGAAGGGTGAAGGAAGCGCAGGCTAGAACTTTTTTTTTGGACGAGTTGGTATGCAAGTTTGCTGAATGCGTTATTTGCGGTACGAAAAAATAAAGACTCGAACGGAACAAACACGGATGAGCCCTATCTCCTAACTGCTCACTGACAGCAAAGACTGAAAGCCAGGAAAACTTTTGAGCATGCGCAGATGCGTGAAGAAGCGACGTCGTGCATGTTATTCGAAAACTTGTGCATTAAAAATTGATAACTCGAATACATATAACAAACTTTATATAGGGGTCTGCCTGGCATAGGCAGACCCCTTTTCTTTGATGTTAAACGCTTATAACAGCTCTCTCACCGTTTTGAGGAAGTAAAGATCAACTGACTATGGAGCTGTTCTGTGGATCGCCTGTTTTCTGTACATTTCGCTCCCAGAGATGGCGCGTGATCGTAAGCTGGCTTGCAGTATAAAAAGGAAAACAAACTAGCACAACGAATGAGTTATACAGGTGAACACAAGTGCTGTCAGTCTGAGATAGGACGCGCAAGGACCACTTGATCGCATGTGCTGTCGTCGTTGTTGATCGTATAGTAAATAGGAAGGTGCAATAACAACTGCTAGATATAGAACACAAAAAGAATGTAACTGCGAAACGTGTGCATGTTGTCTACTGTTTTAATCAAATCCTGCCTAATGTGCTGGACATATCCAAGAAATCGGACATTTTTTTGTCTGGCTTCCTGGATATAGCCACCATTTAGCCAGGACCTGATGATCAAAAGTTTACATACAAGATAACACTGTCATTCTCGCCAGAAGCAGAGTGTAATCTACAAGATCAATAAGATAAACCGATCGCATTCTTTCTGCCGGCAACTATTGTGTAAGAAAGCAGGCACTACCAATGTCTGCTATAGAAATCGAATATTGATAATAATCAAATATTGTTAGGTGTAAACCTAACAATGAATCCTACACCTTATGGGGAAATGTCCCCTTAAGGTGTATTGTTAGATTAGGACTGTCCCGTAGCACTGTTTGTGATCCCATGAATAATATTTTGTCGTCTAACGTGTAGCACTTTTGCTCGTCTGTTAATTCATCTGTTTTCCTCGTTTGTTTTGCGCGTTGTGTTGCAAGCCAATGTACGAAGAACTAACGAGTTCATATTGGTACTCCTTTCACGGAATCTTTTGCTGCGACAGCAATACATGTCCAGTTCTTGCCCCGCATAATTGTATTTGTGTATAGAATAAAGACGCAAAAAAACAAATCGGATAAAAAAATTGGCCCCGTATCTGCATGTTATTCTGCAAATGTCGTCGAGAGACGGTAGTCTTGCGTCTAGAGAGATTGAACGAAACGTGTATTTGATGTTCTGCGCAATAAATTCGGCGAATGGTATTCTGGAGGCGCTGCGGTAGAGTGCCTCAAACGTGCAGCGGAGACGAACGAGCGCATTGAGTCACGTTCCACGTGATACATGAGCGCCATCTGGCAGTTATCTTGGAAAACGAAGCGCGGGGCGTGCGCGCCCGTTTTTGAGGCGATAAGGTGCAGAACGCAAGGCTATGGGTAGGTGCCGCCCCCATGTTGTCTTAGTAAAGCGTTGAAAACGCTTGCTTTTTCGTGCAAGCGTTGCATTATCAGCGCAGCGTGATAAACGCTTCGGTCCTTAGAATTGCTTATGTATGCCTTTTCTAGTATAAGGGCACACATACAAAATATTGACGTGCTGTTATGGTGCCTCGGATATGCTTAATAATCGCTTTTCAGTCGCACAAGTATGACCGTTAATACTGGAGCTTTATTGGCGGGCATTGCAGATGGGGCCCGCCTTTCGGGGCATATTAGATGTCGTTTAGGGTACCGTTAAGGGCAGACAAAGAGACAGATGTACAGACAGACCAAAATTTTTGCGTTGAAAGTCCTCAAGAAAGACTATCGTCTTTAAAATGAAAGAAGCGTGCAACAGAGTATCCGAACTTGTGACTTCTCGCTCCGCAGCGCGCCGCGTTACGCGACTCTACCATTCGCCACGCACGAGACAGCGTATACGGTGAGCTATTTGTCCACACTATTTACCTCTGGGGGACGCCAATCCAGAAGGCGCTTCAACCTTTTCTCTATCACCGCGAGGTGAAACGAAGGATGTTTTAAAGCAACGCTCCAACATTTTCTTTGAATTTAAGAGATGCTCCATTAGACACGCCCAATAAAATGGCTCCCTTTTGTACTTACTCTAGACGTATAACTGCCAGCACACAAGGCGTCGGACGCCACCGCATGGCAGGAGACACGGAAGGGTCAGTCAATGCACCTCAGTTTTTGAAATAATAATGTATGAATCGACTATGAGTGGGAGCGTGCACAGTCGACATTTTAGGCACTCTGCTCAAAAACAAAGAAGTCAACACTGTGGCATTTGTTAGTTGGCGCTCGTCTTCGTTCTTTTCGAGCATTGCTTCGAGTTTCAGCAGCGCATGGCGAATATTGAGCTGTGGCAGTTGCCAGTAGGCACTCGTCCTGTGTGAGTTTTTTTTTTTTGCTGCGTCCTTTGTGCTTTAGTGGCACGCTTCAAGTCTCAAGTCTCGGCGTACTTGTGGTTCGTGTGAAATTTGATTTATTCCTATTGCACTCATTTCTCCGCCGTTTGGGCGAAA